>PVKE010000161.1:0-192117 GCA_004027555.1 Craseonycteris thonglongyai | reverse complement strand
TGATGGTGGTGATGATGGTGGTGATGATGGTGATGATGGTGGTGATGATGGTGGTGGTGATGGTGATGGTGGTGATGGTGGTGATGATGGTGATGGTGATGATGATGATGATGGTGATGATGGTGATGATGATGACAATGGTGGTGATGATGGCGATGGTGGTGATGATGATGATGATGATGGTGATGGTGGTGGTGGCGATGGTGGTGATAATGGGTGGAGTGGTCGTTCTTTTGTGGGGTCAGCACACCCCACAACTTGGCTTGATCAATGGATCCAAATGGATAAGAATCGGGGAAAGTGACATATCTTCCCCAAATTTCCAGATGACTGAGGTAGAAACCAGACTCTAGTAGGGTAAATTCTTCTGTATGTTTATTCTTTCTTATCATGTAGTCTAGGATCTGCTGCTCTCTTGTTCTTACCAATCCTCATACTGGGAAACCAAACTCAAGGTTGTTCAGAGGGCATTGGAGGAAAATGCCTATGACCTTGGAGAAGCACTTATACATTCTCATCTTGGTGGGAGGCCAACTTTAAAGGACAGATTTTGAGCTAGGGCTGTATCTTATCTGAGCCTCAGTTTTTTTCACTCTTCAAATAAGGCTGAGATTCCCAAATTATTACGCAGATCTAATAATAGATGTATGTCGATGGCTCAGCATAGTTTGGGGCACAAAATATGCACTCAGCAATTGGCACCTGATAAATATAACATAATCAAATCAATCTCCATAATTCCCCCAAGGATCCTCATTTGAAAGCTATGCAAACTGAAGCACAAGGAGCTAAGTGACACGCAACAGTAGCTACCATGTATTGGGCTCACGCAGGTGCTAAGCCCATCACCTCGTTTAATTGTGATGACAGCCCCTGTGAGGTTACACCCATATTCTCCCCACTTCACAGGGGACAAAACTGAGGCTCCCAGAGTCTGCCCAGCTGGTGAGTGGGGGATGCAGGACTTGTACTCGGGCTATCAGCTTTAGCATCCATCTGCCTAAGCAGGAGCTGGGATGAGGGGAAGGCTGAGGGGAGAACATGGGTCACGTGGTGGGTGACACTGATTAGGGACCTGGAAAGAAGCTGACACAGATGCAGCGACAGCCCCAGGCGGTGCACGGCCCACATGGCCCTGAGCTTCGTGAGGTTACCCTTGACCATGTGTGTGTAAGGGGGAAGCTGGGCCAAACCCAGCTGTCTGAACAGGGATGTTTATAGAGGGGACACATCCTCCACACCCAGGGGGATGTGCTCCTGACACCATTTGGGCTCCAAGAGCCCGGCTCCAAATATATCAGCAATTAAAAAAAAAAAAAAGTTCATGTGCAGTCTCTCGGGGGGCGAAAAAAAAGGGAACAAGAAACCTTTCCCATCCATCTGTGACCAGATATATTTTGTGCTTGGTTTCTTTGGGCGGCCTTCTCTTAACAGCTTCTAATTCATGGAGACAAAAAACACACAATTTCAGGCCTTGGCACACACAGCGCGGGAAGGCCGTTGATTCCTGCGGGCCGGTGGGGAGGGGGGTGCTTCTGGCAAGGACCTCCTGAGGTTGGCTCAGCGAGGAGCCAGGAGGGAGGGTCGCTTCTTGCTGATGCTGCTCCCTGCCTGTGGAATGGAGAGGTATTGGAGGGAAGTGGGCTGGCCCCGTAATTATCCAGCTGGTAATTATAGCCAGTTGTGGAGGAATATTGTGCAGAACCCCACACTGTCGCCATGCCAGCTGGGAAGAACCCTCGCCCATGGATGGATTTATGGCCGGCAGTGCGGGGCGGGCTGTGTGTCTTGGCTTGTGTGCTTTAGAGAGCCCCGCTGCTCCCCCTTTCTCCCCCTGCTCCCCCCCCCACCCCCCACTCTTTAATCTCAACTTCAGAAGGGAAGGAGTGGGTCATTAACTCATTTGAATTTGGAATCTGGGCTTTTTCATGTCAGAGAGGCAGGAGCGATGTGGATTTGTGTGTCGAGTATCCTGTTTAGTTACTATTTGCTGAATGGGGTAAACGCTTCTGTAAATAAGTGTCAATAGGATATTAACCGATATTGACTCTATACCTTCGATATGCCAAAGCCACATTGTAAGTACTTGCCGTGTACCGGGCCACGGATTCCTATGGCTATGCGTGTTTGTTTGTTTTTTTAAGTTTATTCATTGTTTTTGACAGAGAAAGGGATACAGAGACAGAGACAGAGAGGAGGGGGAGGGCCCAGAACAGTCTCCATAGTTGCACATCATTGGTTTTTCCATATAGTTTCATTCCACAGGTGGGCGCGGGGCTGCACAGGGCAGGAACTCGGCCAGGGTCTCACCCTGGTGAGAACCGAACTGGGGGCACCCCCCCCAGTTCAGCATATGGGTCTGCACGGGCTGGGGCCGGGATTCGATCCTCAGTCCCCGGGGCTGCAAAGTGAGCGCCTAACCCACTGAGCCATCCCGGCTTCCCCAATATGCGTGTTTTATGGGTGAGGAAACTGAAGCTCAGGGAGGTGGCTGATGTCCCCAAGGCCACACGGCTGGAGGGTCAGAGGAGCGCTGCTAGCCCAGGCAGCCACCCACAGCATGATGTTGCGGGTGGGTGGGGAGAGGGCTTGACATTGGGATCTCAGATGGGTGACTTCTGGAGAAATCTGACACCATCCCCGCTGTGTTCAGTGTGTGAGAGAAGACCCCGAGGGGAACCCAGTTTCAAAACAGTGAATCTGTGGCAGAACCAGGTTTTCTGAGCCTTTGGCTCCTGCCCTTCTCCCGGCATTTTCACACACCTATTAACCTCTCCCTCACCGGGCACACCCCCGAGGGAGGCAGGGACACGGCTCTGACCCCACGGAGGGTGACCCACATTCTCGGTTCGCCCAGGACTGAGAAAGTGTCCAGAATGTGGGACCTCAGAGCCCAAACTGAGAGAGTAGCAGGACTACAGGGACAAGTTGGTCCCTGACCCCACGTGACTCAGTAAACTCTACTAATGTCTATTTAAACCTGTGTAACAGAACGCCTTGTGCGAATGCCATCCAGTGTAGGACTAGGGACCAGGAGTTTGGCATCAGATAGACCTGACTCAAATCTCATCTGTACCACTTCCTTATCAGCAGGCGGTCTTTGGCAAGTTACCGGCCTCTCTGAGCCTCACTTTTTTCATCTGTGAAATGGGGTTGTTCTGAGGCTGAAATGCAATAATAATGCATGCAGGATACTCAGCCCTGGGCATCTCTAAGAAAACGTGACATCAAGCCCCCAGCTGGCCCTCTGGCCACATTATTCTACTTAAACATCAATGGCAGAGGCTAAAGGGATGTCTAGGTGGCTGCTGATGGCTCCCACCAGCCATGCTTCTCTGTGTTATTTTCCGGGGTGCAAACTCAAATGCACATGGGGACCAGGAATTAACTGGACCTACTATGCGCTGGTCCTCTCCATGTGATGTTTAGAGTCCCCCAACAGGGCCGTCAGGGAGTGAGGACTCTTCTCCCCATTTTTCAGACACGTAAACTGAGACACAGGGAGCTAGAGACTTGCCCAAGGTCGCTCACGTAACAGGTGGTAGAGATGAGATCTGAACCCAGACTGCAGTCTGTTCTCCGGCTCTTGGCCATGTAATTGCTTGTTTTCCTGATTGCATGAAACCCTCTGGGAGGGTTTCGCACACATTATCTCACTCTCTCCCTTTTATTTTGTGTTCAGGTATATTTCACGTTTTTCAGCCTTTAAAATTTTATTTGACATCTCCTGAAACAACACTGGGCGAACCACCTTTTATCTGGACCAGAGTCTGAACCTTGGCACCCTCGTCATGTTGGGCTCGATAATTCTTGGTTGTGAGTGTTGGTGCGGGTGGCGGTGGAGGACTGTCCTGGGTGTTGGAGGGTAGTGAGCAGCAGCCCTGGCCTCTACCCACTAGACGCCAGTACCACCCTCACTGCCCACCCAGTGGGGACAACAAACATGTCTCCAGACATTTCCCAGTGTCCCTTGGGTCGGGGGCAAACTTGTTCCCAGTTGAGAATGATTGATCTACAACGTTGGATTCTGGTGTGACCATTTCCTGGATCAAGTGTGTGGACTCTGTTGGCAGGTTTCCGACTCCCAGGGGCCTGGTTGTCTTCCACAACATTGCACCGATCCGTAAGGCTGTCCCCAGTGGGTGAGGACACGGTTTTCCTCTGTGCTTGCCCAGGACGGGGGTCACCCTGTCCCTTCTTAGGGAGTCCTGTGGAAGCGCTTTCCTATTTCTCGACAGGTAGAGCAGAGAGGCCCTTAGGGACGATCTAACCCCATCATTTCAAGTAGGGAAACTGAGGCTGGGAGGGACAGTGGCATGTCTCAGGTCCTACAGTGAATGAGTGATCAGGGCGGGGCTTCTTGGGCTGGGAGGAAGAGAACTTGGCTGTTTTAATCTGACGTCCTCAGGAACTGTCAGGATCATTCCAGATTAGGTTGATTCATTGAGGCAAATATTATTGTCAGGATTTTTCTCCCAGATGGTATGCTGGCTGTGGATAATAAAGGCAGTGCTTTGGTGGCGAGGCAGGGAGTGATGTATTCTAGGCAGTGGAAGGGCCAGTAAAAGTTTATAGGTTTTGCAGCCTGCCACGGACGGGGTTTATTGTCCTCTGTAAATTGTTCGCCATTTTTTCCTCTTTGAAGTCAGGAGTGATGGCATCAGGGGTCTAATTGATACAGGATGGGAAGAGGCTGGGGATGCTCACAGGAGAGAGGGCCCATGTGGTCCCGCAGTCGGCTGCACTTCAGCTTGGGAGCCTTAAGCAAGGATGAGCTGTTGACCCAACCCCACTTAGAAGGGGCTCATGCCCCTCCCCAGTGCCTGCCTGTGTGCTCCGGCTTGCTCCCCCTCCTCACAGCCTCGGGCTCACCCTGCTGCAGCTCCCACGGCCTTCTTTCTTTCCCTGGAGGAGCTGTAGGCACTGCTACCTCAGGGCCTTTGCACCTTCAGTTTCCTCTGCCAGGCTCTTCCTTTGTCAAGTTGTTTTCATGGCCGACGCCTCTGACCACTCGATGCTTCTGCTCATAGCCCACCCCCTCAGAGCGGCCTCTTCGACCACCTGATTTGAGGAAGGCCCACCATAGTCACTCTCTATTATGTCAAGCTAATGAATTCGTGTCCTTTCTAGTCCATGATGTGAAATGTTCCTGTCTACATGTGTTCATGACGGTCTCTCTTCTGAGGACAGAGTCCTTGCCTGTCTTGTTCACAGGCTAATTGCCAGTGACCAGGACAGTGCTGAGCACACAGCAACTGCTGGGTGCTGGGAAGGAACAGTTAAGGCGCGTCTGCTCCGTGTAACCTGGGGGGAGGTCGTCAAAGCAGGGCAGTGAAAATATGGGCACATCCAATAACCACACGAGAGCAAGTGCAGGCGGCGTGGGATGGAAGAGGCCTGGCTAACAGACAGCGGTTCTGAGGGGGCCCGGGGGAGCTTTCTGGCAGGAGGTGGCGTTTGAACCGGACCTTCACGCACACAGAGGGTTTAGAGCGCTGCGGGGAGTGGGCCGTGCACTGTGGGCCAGGGGTTCGTTTGCTGGGGGCCGGAGCCCCACGCCTCAGAGTAACTGAAGCGGGTGACGTGTGGCCCTGAGTGTGTGTGCTGGACACAGGTTGGGACCTGCGGCTCACGTGAGGATTTGAATGGTGCCTCATGAGGAGTTCAAGAGCAAGAGGGCTCTGGCATTCAGTGGGGCTGAAGTGCAAACCTGTGTCTTTGGGCAAGTTGCTTACCCTTGTGGGCCTCACTTTCCTCATCTGTAAAATGGGGTTGAAGAGTATACAGCACCTCACAGAGGGCATATAGGACTAAATGAGCACTACATATAAAAAATGCGGAATGGTGCCCGGATGCACGGGGCTGAAAAATGTTAGGCACCCCAGTTAATACTAATCATATTATCTAAGTGAATAGGACATTATTGCTGTCATAATGACAGGTGAGTGTGGTAGGTGGTGAGCACCCCATTTTACAGATGGGAACACTGAGGACTAAAGCCGCCAGGGGCTTGCTCGAGGCCCCGGGCTTATTGAACGGCAGAGCAGGGATTTGAACCGCCCATCTGTCCCCACCCGGACTCCTCGGTCCACAGTTCCAGCTCTCACCCTTCACAGTGTCTGGTTTAATCCCATGACGCGACCCTCCCCAGTCAACGGCTGACGGCCCTACCTCTCAGACCCTCCTCTGTTCGAAAAGTGAGGGGCTTCTTCCTCTCTCTGGGCCTCACCCCGACCCCCATTCCTCTGGGAGATTTCAGGGTTCCTCTGGCTTCCTTGTGCTGCTCTGTGGTCGGCCCATCACCTGCAGGATGCACATACTGCACCATCACTCCCTGCCTCCTGGCCTCTGCTCACCTTTCGTCCTCATCTCCTGCCTCCCTCACCGGTCCCTCCATGCACCTCGCCCTTTCTTGCCTCTGCGCCTTTGCTCATTCTTTGCCCAGGGCCTGCATAACCCCTCCCTGGTCCCCACGGGTCACCTACTCATCATTGTTCTCTGAGGCTCGGACCCTGTCAGGGCTGCCTCCAGGCAGAGCTTGCTCCTCCCTTCTCCCTCCTTGGGCTCCCCACCGTGGGACTCCCTGGCGCTGCTCATATTACCGCCCCCACGGGTTTTTCTGCAAGCCCAGGGCACAGGCCAGGCCTTCGTTGTTTCCTTCCGGATTCCCCAGCCTTTGCCCCATATCTGTTACAGAACAGGAGCGCCACAGGTTTGTGAACAACTTGCATCAATGAACGCACGAACAAATCAACAATAATACCCCCGAAAGCCGCCCAAACTGTAAGCTTTGGGGAACTTCAAGATCTGTGTTTAGCCAGCAGCGCTTCCATTGAATGGGGAGGTGGCCACAAGGACCTGCTTACAACAAAGGGTCCCGATTAACCCAGAGCTGCAAACGCCTCCAAAGGAGACCACGCCTTGACTTGTCTTGCTGCTCTCCTGTCAGGGGCACAGGGAGTACTCTGTCCGTGTTTGTTGAATGAATTACCGAGAGATGCATGAATGAAGATAGCATTGCCACTGTGACCACAGTGCAGTTGACAGTTGTGAAGCCCTTGAGTCAGGAGACCAATTTGTGGGCCATCTCTGTGTTCCCAACTCCTGGGGCTGGTATATAGTAGGTCCCCAGATTCCAGGCGTCAGGAGCACTGGCCACCAGGCCTTGAGCAGATCAGCCCACGCCTGTGGGCTGAGCATCGCAGAGAACACATCTGCCCTGTGCTGGGCATGGCGGGACTTCTCCTGCCTTTGCAGCAGTCTCGTCACTTCTGTGGTCTGAAGCTGGTTCCTTAACATTGTGTCAACACGATTTTGTATGGTTGAAAATGTATTTTAAAAATGTCACTCATTGCCCAATGGCCTGCAACCACTCTTTTGGGTCTGTCATGTAAATACTTAATTAGGGGTCTTGGGGCGGATGGGAGGGCCCGGGGTCCCCAGGCCTGGTGGCTACTCCGTTCTCTCAAGGCCAGGAGGAGATGCTGGGGTCCCCTGCATCAGTGGCCACAGGAGGAGGAAAGTTCTCAGGCCAGATCAGGGGCTCCATGTTCTTGCCCCCAGGATGGGGCTGGGTCCCCACATAAGCACATCCAGGGGACTCTCAAGCTACTGAGCTTAATGGGAACCAACTGCCCCCCTACCCCCCACCCCCGTCCACGCCCACCGAATGCGCTCTTTTCAAATCCAAATGACTCACAGATGTGAGTCTTCTGCGCTCCCCACTTTTCTTTTCTCCCCAAATATCCCTCTTGCTAGGGCCCGGCCCTTCCTCTAAGACCATCTACCATGGCGTGAAGGAGTCCAGGTGTTTCAATTCTCATTAAATGTAGCATCCCCCACACCCCTCGCTGATGCCTCTAAGGACAGGGATGATAGTACGTTTGTTCTGGATAAAAACAGCTGCTCATCCCAGGCATGCTTTGGGGCTCCCCCTTTCATCTGCCTCCTGGGAGATGTCTTTTTAGGATCACCTCCCACCCTTCCTGTGGGCAGGGTGGGAGTATATCAGTTGTAGCTGGTCAGCCAGTCACCCATCCGTTGGAAACGTGGCAGGATCCTGAGCGAGGCCCACGTCCCTGGAGCGTGCTCTGCCTTCAAAGCGTTGCCCTGTGACCAGACCCTGGGTTTGGTGGTGGGGGGTGATTTTCAGGAGCCGGGGTCACTCAGGGCTGGGAAGGGCTGGGAAGGGCTGGGCCACGTGGCAGGAGCAGCGGGCACTCTGCTGCTTTGGCCTCACAGTCAATGTTTCTGCCCTCAAGACAGTGTCTTCTTCCCTATTGCGCTGTCTCCAGAGAGACTGAGAGCGCCTGTGGGACAGAGAGAAGAGGCCAGGTGACCGACATACCCGCAGACACTCCCGGTTGTAAAGAGGGACGGTGTCTGTTATCAAGCATCTCCCTAGTGCCTGTATCTCTTAGAGGCTCGGGGGCAGAGAGGGTTCGACGGGAGCCCTGCCTCTACCTATGAGCTGAATGAGCTTGGTCCCGCCATTTATCCTCCTGAGCCTCAGTTTTCTTATCTAGAAGATGGGCGTGACAATAGACTAGTAAGGGATGAGGTTAAGGTGACCAGATGTCCCGCTTTTGGCTGGACAGTCTCGATTTTTAACAGTTTGTCTAGCGTCCCCCGGCGTTTTGAAAAAGTCCCGATTTTTGGAAAGAATGCACGACAAGCTAGGGAATGGCAGGAGATAGACCAAATTTTTAATCAAGAACCCCCTCCCCCCCGGTCAATGGTGTCCCGCTTTACCAATGTTAAAATCTGGTCACCTTATAGGTGTAAGGATGGAATGAGACCAGGGTCTGGCAACAAGGTGAGCGCCCTCCCCATGGTCACTGGGACGTACGGTGTGTCTTCTCATCTGTGAAATGGGGAACATCACACCTAGCACATTGCACTGTGGTAAGGTTTAAGTTCATTTGTGGACAGCGCTCAGCACTGTGCCTGGTACCCGCTAGATGGCCAAGGCATGTTACTGTTACTCCTCTTCCTTTGTTGTTATTACCTAACTGTTCGATAACTGGCCGTTATTGGGGTTGGACGCTGCAGGACAGAGGAGCTAAGTGACTTGCCCAAAGTTGTGCAGCTAGTCATGGCAGAACCGGATTTGAACCCAGGTCTGTAGGGTTCCTCGCTGGGGCCTGCCATCCTACCTGCATTCATGGAGAAGCCAAAGGCTGAGGACAAGCAAGGGCCACAAAGAGAGGTTGTAGGGAGTCTGTCACGAGGAAAAGGGCCAATGCTCAGAGAAAGACCCTGAGCCCTGGAGGAGGGTGGAAGGGATTTGTGTGGCCAGGAGCATGATGTCTTCAGGGTAAGGAGAAAAGAGCCGTTGAAAAACAACACACATTTTTCTGCATTGCACCAAAAAGGAGCTAAAACAGTGAAGTAGTGATTTTTGATATTTGAATTCTTTGTGGACATTCCTTTGGCTCCTGTGATGGAAAAACTAGTCCAAATGTACCATTTCAATGCTGTCCATGATAGTACTAACACCAACCACCATATATATTGAGAGCTGGTGGATCAGCTCTTTGGGTGCCTTTAAAAGAGGTTTATTCCCTGGCGGTGAGAGAACGCCATTGATTTGTTAAAGGATGACTGGATCGATCATTAGTTTTAATCATCAAATTGATTCCTCACTTTTAATTAAACATTAAAAAAATAGAAGGAATTTTTGAACATCACTCATAGTTCTCTTACCCAAAATAGAACCGCTATTACCATTTTAGAATGTTTTCATTTTCGTCTTTTCCTCTGGTAGTTAAAAAGCAACGCACAGACTTTTCAGAGCGCCGTGACGGTAATGTTGTATCCCGCATTTTCCTGCAGCATCTGAACATGACGGTTCTGCATTGTGGTACAGTCCGCGTGAACAAATGTGTAGCCCTCATCAAAGTGGGGGCTCAGAGGGCATCACTGGCACCCAGTTCCTCATTCTTACCCATCACACAGAACACAGCATCGGGCATCATCCTTGGCATGAAGTTTCCCCTTTTGTTTCCCCTCCAGTTGCCTTACCTCTTCTTTTCCTAACGCTGGGAACTTCCCTTTGGCTGAATTCTTAGAAGGAAACTACCAAGCCTGCGCTGTGGACATTTTTAAGGCCCGAGAAATGTGTTGCCATCCCCCCCCCGCCCCCAAAGATGTTCCACGCGTCATCTTGAGGCCCCTCTAATGTTTCCGTCTCATAACTATGGGGACCATGTACCGTCACTCATGAGTCACTGACATGTCGAGCCCTCTGCTGCTTCTCAGGGCAGGACTCTTGGGCTGAGTCAGAGATCACACTACATCAAAGATGTGACCAGTCTCAGATGGGCAACTTGTCCCCGGGAACTGGCCCTCTGAGGTCTCCAGGGGGACCCCCGACTCGGGGGCTGTCCGGTGGTCCGGCGTTACCTGGCCTGCCCTCCCCCTGTGTTCTAGCACCCAGCTCCCCTGGAACAAAAGCAGCCAATGCTCATTGTTTGAGCTCCTTGGAGCGAATCCTTAAGTGTCCCCGTCAGCATGAAAGCACTCGCCTCCTCCCGGCCACTTCTCTCCGACAAAGCTTTTATACGGAGCACGAGCGCCCATAAATAACAGAGCAACCTATAAATAAATACAGCTGCAAGCCCACAAAAGCCCTTGACAAATGCTGTTTATTTAATTTCTCAAGTGTGGTCCATTGGAGATCCAATTGGAAAGGCCTGCTAAGCTTTTAAAAGGCCAGCTTATGTGCTTAATCTTGGTTCCCCCTTTGAGGGGCCACCCAGCCATCTCCCCCACACCTGCTCAGATCGGTAAGACAGCGTGCCCTCCACAGGGGCAAAGAAGGGGTTCCCAGGTCCTTCTGATGCTGGACAGGTCAGAGTCACACCATCGTTACTGCTGTCGCATCCACCTCACCCGTCTGCACTGCCCTCATTATTTATTTACGGGGCGGGAAAGTCTGCGTCCTCCTAACTGCCTACAGCGGAGTGAAAAAAACAAACAAAAACCAGTGGTAAGAGCAGTGCGGAGCCAGGGCAGGCCACTGTCAAGTGTCTGAATCACTTATTTCAGAGCCAGCAAACAGGACAGCCCGTTACACGAGAGCATGTCCTTCTGAACGTCCAAATGGCCACATGGGCCCCCTCCTTCCTGCCCCAGGACCTTGGCTAATGCTCTTCCTTCTGCTTGAGATGCCCTTCTCGTCCTCGTCATTTAGCGAACTGGATCCCATCTTTCATGTTGCAGCGAACCTACCATGTCTTCTAAGAACCCTTCCCTGCCTCCCACATGATGTCTGCAGAGGAACCACTGACCGGTGTCCTTGTTACGCACTCTCACCGGATCCTGTACCTCTCCTCTGTAGTTCTACCCACCCCTTCAGCTACAGTAGTCACTGCAATTATTCAGCGATGACCCATCCTGCTCCCTCGACTGTTGCTTCTCACCAGCTACCCGCAAATCAGAGCCATCGCGGTCTCTCACCTGAGCAAATGCAGCAGCTTTCTCCAAGCCCTCTCTGCTTTCTCTCCATCTCCGCCCTGGTGGTCTCTACTGCCTACGGCACTTTGAAAACATAAGTCACAGCATGTCCCTCCTCTGTGCAGAACATTCCAGAGGCTTCTGCCTCCCCCGGGGTGAAAGCCCAGGCCTTTACAGGGCCTGCTAGGCTCTCCCAGGCCTGGTCCCCATGACCGCCCTGACCTCACATCTGGCCATTCTGCGTGTGCTCACGCAGCGTCAGCCACACTGGTCTCCCTTGGGTTCTAGAAGAGTCTGAGAACACTCTTACTGGTCCCTCAAATGGCTGTGGTCTGTCTTCCTCATTGTCAAGTTCCTACTCAAGTAGCATCTTATCAGAGAGGCCTGGCCACCTGAGTCCTCCCCAGTCCCCTCTTCCTTCGCTTGGCTTCATGCCCCACACAGCACTTATCACCACCTCCTGTGCCACGCATGCGGTTCGCTCTCCCGTGAAGCATGCAGGCTGAGCCTAACCGCTCTGTCCCCGCTGCCTGGACCGGTTCCCGATGCACGGGAGGGACACCATTCAAATAGTTGGCATAAACGAATGTCTTACTTTAAACAACTCCTTGCACAGGATTGGCCAACACATAAGGCAACCAAGGTCTCGAAGTGGAACTCTTTGATCTTGTATGTGGCTGTTCAGCGGGTAGCTGTGCGTCTTAAACGTCTTCTCCAGCAA
Organism: Craseonycteris thonglongyai; assembly: GCA_004027555.1. Taxonomy (NCBI): domain Eukaryota; kingdom Metazoa; phylum Chordata; class Mammalia; order Chiroptera; family Craseonycteridae; genus Craseonycteris; species Craseonycteris thonglongyai. Next base: position 179,939 of record PVKE010000161.1, on the reverse strand, counting down.
TGGGCAAAGCTCCTACAACAAACGTCTTAGAAAGTCCTGCTGGAGCATAGTGAGGAAGCAGGGAGGCCCTCCCCAAGAAAATCCCAGCATGGCGGGAAGAATGGAGCCCTCGCGGAGCCCAGGGCAATTGGTGACCCCAGGGCAGACAGCTGGGGATGCTGCCACTGGTCAACTTGCCATGGCTGTGTGGACATGTCTGTTGGCTGCGGGGGGCAGAGTTCATTCGGGGTGAGCTGAGGTTAGCCTAGACTGAGCTGCAGTGTCCAGCAATGGTCATCAGCAAACCCCACAAGGGACTCTTTCGTTAAACTCTCTGATGGTTGAGGTCTTATTCGCTATATCAGGGGTGACCAACCTTGTGGCTTCCCTGGGCCACATTGAAAGAATTGTCTTGGGCCACACATAAATACACTAACACTCATGACAGCTGATGAGCTAAAAAGAAAAAAAAAAAAGTTGCAAAAAAACATTTCATGTTTAAGAAAGTGTACGACTTTGTGTTGGGTCACGTTCAAAGCCTTCCTGGTCCACATGCAGCCTGTTGGTCACGGGTTGGACAAGCTTGGCCGACAGGAAAAAGTTCCAGCTTGGCGCCCACCCCAGGAGGCAGAAGGGGACAGTGGCAAGAGTGTGGGCTTTCAATTCAGATGGTTCTAAGTTCAAATCTTGGCTTTGCCCCTCACTACCTATTTTCATGACCTTCCTTGGGTAAGTCACTGTACCTCTTTGAATTTTATTTTCCTCAAAAATGATCATATGGGTTGTGATGACATCACTGCAAAAGTGACTGCAGTTCTCCACCCCGTCTGCACCTTCTGCAGTGATTTGGTAGCTCCTTCCAGCTACAGGCGGACTTAATGGCCCCACCCCTGAATCTAAGCGGGGCTTATAACACAGGGTCGATAAACTGCTGCAACATGCCCTCAAGCCACCTCCAAGTCTAGGCCTCAGGAGGTCTTACATGCTCCCAATCTATCTTTTGAACGCTGACTTCACTCTGAGAGACAGTTGACCCAGACACACATGTCCCCCTCACTAACAATCAGATACTAGGCAGACATGGGTCATACTACAGCAGTGGCTCATAGCCAGCCCCGAGCTGAACACAGATGCATGAGAGGACCCAGCGAGTTCAGATGAACGTGGCCCAGATTAGAAGCGCCCATTAGCTAAGACGTAGGATTCATGCAAAGCTACTGAGTTAGGGGGTAGTTTGTTATGCAGCAAGTGCTGACCGATACATATGACACCCACACACATACAGTCGTGCACACACAAACACACAGCTTGACACATGGTGGTGCCCTGGGAATGGTGGTTATTTATGGTTGTGGGTATATACTATTTGGTAGTTGAAGGGGCCTCTCCCGTCTGGGGAGTTGTGAGTTTAGCAATGATATGGGTGGGCATGTGCTGACCAGGAGAGGTACATTCCTGTTCGACCCTAGGCAGCTCATTTCTGCTACTAGCAAATATCCCTGCAGCCTTGCACTTGGCCCCTGACCTCAGGGTCAGAAGAGCACCGAGGAGCCTTATGCAGATCTGGCTCCTGGTGTGACCTGAATACTACAGGCATTTTTCGGATTCTATGATGTTTCTAGGCCTCTGATTGAGGGTGATGAGCATGCCCCTCTGTGTACCCTGGCTTTTGTTAATGACCCAGCATGAATTATCCACGAAAGAGATGTTAAATGAGCGAATTAGGCATTAACCTTACATTATAGATCAAGCACACAGTTGGACCCTTCACAGTTCTGAATGTGACAGCACAAAGTATTAAGCATCTATGGTCCCAGGAAGGGCCAAGTGATGGAGCTGGGGAAGCAAAATCCGGGGGAGGGAAGGACCCAAGGAAGATGGTCCACAAAAGCCTGCTGGTGGGAGGGGGAATGGGTAGCAAGGAGTCAAACTGCCTCACGTATCCACTTCTTACCTGTGGGCCCTCAAGAAGCTCCAGGGACGAGGGCAGACGTCATGTCATAAGGGCCTGCTATGGACTAGGACCTTGAAAACTGTTCTTTCTCTTCCTTCTCCTTTCGGAAGATGTGTCTTTTGGAGCTCAGAGTTAAAGCTTGGACACTCTAACCCCGGGGCCCACTTTGTAAAGACAAGCCATGCTGTCTTGGTAGATTTCTGGTAAATCTGGTAAGTCCTGGTAAATCAAGTTAGCACCTTGAACATGAGTGATGTACAAATTAGCCAAATCATGTTGGATAAAGTCATTTCAATAAGTAGCTAGGCGACCTTGGACGACGACGACGATGATGATGATGATGATGACAACTATGACTATAAGTACAAGGATTGTCTGGGAAAAACCCAGCCATTGTCAATATAACAAGACCAGTTACATGGCTGGATACTCTCCAGACAGCCCTTGTCTATATATTTATACTTTATAGCTTATAGAACATGTTCTTTTCCATAATCTAAGTTGATTCATAAAACATACCAGAGAGATGGTTAGGGCAAGTTTTACTTCCTCCATTTAACAGGCAGGGAAATCCAGACTCATGCAGGACAAATGACTTCAGTGGAAACTTGGTTTCAAATTTCAGGTCTTGTTCTATTTTCATGGTGCCATTTGACCTCGCTCTCCACGTCACTTCCCTTTTCTGGGACATAGTCCTCAGTTATAAAATGGTACGTGTGGGGCATGCCCACTCTGCCTACACCCCTCTCTAAGGCAAACCAACCTGGACGGAGTCCTCGTGCTACAGGTGGCCATATTGTGTATCACATGACTCCACCCCTTTCATTCACCTCAGCCTAACTGATTGGATGAGAGGTGGGCACCTGATCAAGGGCCGCCAATCAGTAGGTTTGCCTGTGAACCACGGTGAGACTGAGTCAACCAGATCATCTCGTAGGCATTTGAGCTACAGGCCTATAAGGGCAAGGAGCTGACATAGGGCTGGGACAGTTAGAAGCCAACTCAGGGCCATCTTCTGAGGGGGCAGAAAAGTTATAGAGCTGAAGGGATGAAGTTGATGGGGGGCAGACGCAGAATGGGGGAGCAAGGTAGAGGAAGGGAAAGGAGGAAGAAGAAGGAAGAGTCGATGCAGAAGGCAGGCAGGGATAATAAAGGAAAAGAATAGAGGGGACAGGAGACTGAGGGATGGAGAAGTTGCTTGGAGTCCTAAGCTATTCGGGTTCCATTTCTAGCTCCTGTATAGCTTCATGTTCCCTTTTGTTTTGAGCTCGTGTGAGGGGACTTCATACAGTGATTTTCCAAGTCAAAATGCTGAACTCCTGGGCTTCCTGAGCTCAGCATCGTGATCCTTGGCATGGCATGGCATGGCATGACACGGGGGCAAAGTGAGCACGTGCCAGCCCACTGAAGATAACCTGGTTGACCTAGCGTCTTGCCAGCCCTGTTGGGTAGCAGTGTGGAGGACACTGGAGAGTCTAAGGCAGACTTCCAGTCCTGAGGGAAGCTAACGGAGCTCATGCCGATTGTCACCATCATGGAGAAGTCTAGTATGGAAGGGGAGCTGGGGGGATGGCAGCCTGATGGAGGCGACCTCACATGGTGCCAGGCGTCCTTGTAAGTCTACAGTGGCTGTGACACCAGTGCAGATGGTGTGTCATGAGAGCTGAATGCCATCGCTAGTGGTATCAGCCACCATGTCCCTGGAATCAGACACCTCCCCAGGCTGGGTGCCAGAAAGCCTCAAGAAGAAGCCAGGCTCTACCTGAGGAGGTGGCACAATGAGGGATGTCATTGTGGTGACATGCGGTGACTCTCAGTGGACTCCATGCAAATCTGTAATCGGGGATGGTCAGCTTCCTTCTGCTCCTTGAGCCATGACTGCAACTTTCCACTGCATATTCGGGGGACAGTGGATGAGGGGACAGAAACCTTACGTCCCGGGAGTCACAACTGTGATATGTTCATAATGTGTTCTTGAAGGCTTTGAGTTTTATTAACACTGAAAATAAATCTACATTAAGGGTAAGTGGTGGTTAAATGTCATTTTGCAAAAATTTGCTGTGGTTTTTGTCCCTTTTAAGGCTGTTTTCCAGAGGAAAGCACATTTGAAACCACCAAATAACCCTTATTATCTTTTCCCTGTCCGAGCGCTAAATTGGCAAAGGCATGGGGAGCAGCCATTGAGCGGGCGTTCTTGGCTGCTCTGCGGAGGCCAGTGACTCTCGCCTCAGGTTCATGGGAGGAGGACGGATCGCCTGTGTTCTGGATGCTTCTGGAGATGAGTTTTCATGCAGGTGTTTACGAAGAGCCCTGTCTCAAGAAGGGAAAGGGGGGCATTGAGTAGCCTGACCTTGTCCTTTCTTCTGCCTCCCCAAATGCCTTCTCTCCTTCGTTGTAACTCCATTTCCTGCTGGCCTCTCTTCCTTTTCTTCTGTTCTGCTCTACCTTTCTGTTCTGGCTTTTAAAAAAATTGTACTAACATACACATAACATAAAACTTACCATTTTAACCATTAAAAAAGATTGTATTGTTTCAGAGAAAGTAAGGGGGTGGGGAGGGAAGGTCCAGAACAGTCTCGATAGTTGCACATCATTAGTTGTGACATGGTTTCATTCCACACAAGTGGATGTGGGGCCGCGTGGGGTGGGAACTGAACCGGGGGCCTCCCACATGGGAGGTGAGAACCTTCACCACTGAACCACCTCAGCAGTTACCAGCTGCACCACAGTTTAGCACAGGGGTTTGCGTGGGCTGGGGGCCGGGATTCAATCCCCGCACCTTGAGGTTGCAAGGCAAGCGCTCAGCCGGCTGAGCTATCCCAGCATCCCCCTGTTTTAACCATTTTTATGGGTATCATTCAGTGGCATTAAGTTCATCACGAGGTGCAGCCATCACCACCACCCATCTGTAACTTCTCATTGCCCAGAGGAGAACTCTGAACCCATAAAACACGAATTCCTTGTTCCCTCATCCCTATGTGGTTGGTTAGAAGAAATTGGCTCACATAATCTTGGAGACTGAGAAGTCCCACCACCCGCAGTGGGCAAACTGGAGACCCAGGTGAGCAGGGGGCCTCAGAGAGTGGGAGGCATTGATTCCAGGAGAGACAAGGATGCACATTCTAGTGAGTCCGTTCTGTGACCCTGAGACCAGGAGAGGAAAGATGCCCCAGTGTAGCCGCAGTCAAAGAGCACGCGGTCTCTTTTCCAATTACCTTTTGGTTCTGTTCAGGCCATATTCTGTGTTCGATCGTGTGTCAGAATCCTCTTCTGTTTTAAGGTTGGATAATATTCTGCTGTAAGGACAGACCACGTTTTCTTTATCCATTCATCGGTGGATGGGTATTTGGGGTGTGTCTACTTCTTGGCTATTGTGAAGGATGTTGCCATAAACATTGAGGTGCAAATACGTCCCCCTCCCTTGGCGGCTGTCCCCAGAGAAGCATCTTCAGCTCACGCAATGGATTACTATCCTTCCTCTGGGACTCACTCAACTGCCTCGAGCTTTGTTCTTTTAACTCAGACTGAAGCCGGTTGGCCCAGTCATATCGACCGTATCAGAAGATACACAAGCATTGTCCATCAGCTTCGTACCTGATTTGGAGGTGTGAGGAACAAGGAGTCACAGAATAAAGGAAAGCCATGGTCCCTTTTAATAGTCAGATGACAGTTGGAGGTGGTCCCCAGCAGGGCATGCGGAGTCTAAGTAGACGAAGAAAACTTGAACTTGGCATCAGACACGTTGGCAGCCTTCCCAGCCTCAGTCGCCTCACCTGGAAAATGGGGGTGCTGCTTCCTGTGTCCTAGGCCCACCTTGAAGGTAGACGGAAACACCCTGTGCTGAGGCCAGGCACACAGAGGTGCTGAATGGCTCTTCTTAGCTCCTCCTTCTCTGTGCTCCAACCTAGACCTCCAACAGCCCAGGGCGTGAGCACGCAGGGTTCAAGTGGCTGCGGCTTCCACGTGGTTTCAGACAGAGATGTAGTCAAGAGTGACACGGGTTTTGCTCCAGGTAGGGGCAGAGGGGGCGTGGCTCCAGGCCGCGAGTTCCCTCCAGGACCCATGTGCCTGGTGGCTCCCTGCTTTGGAAGGTCCTGGTGGTTTTCAGGAGGCTGTGGCTTGAACTTCCCCTCCCCCTCCCCCTTGATATTCGGAGCCCGGAGTTGGTGTGGTAGTGTGGGGCTGCTGCTTCAGCAGCCCTCTGGGCAGATCTGACCTTTCTCTTCTGTGCTCTCTCCCTCCTTTGTCTCAGGTCCCATGCCTTGGAAACCTGCCTCTGAATGGGAGTTGCAGCCGCACGTGAAGGAAGGGGGACGTCCTGGACTCCCGCGACGTTGACACAGGTAGGACTCGCCCAGGCGTGATGGCCTCAGCTTTCTTGGGCTGCAGAGGGGCGAGTGGGAGCCCATTTCGTTTTCCAAGGAGTGGTTCTGTCCCGGGGACCCACTTGCCTACTATTCCCTGAGCACCTACAATGGGCCAGGCTCTGCGTTGTTGTGTGTGCGGATGTCACAATGTCATCGAGTACCTCTATGACACTCAGAGGACATGCGGTGGGATGAGGCACCAGTGCCATGGGAGCAGATCAGAGGGGCAGCTAATGAGAGGAAGGCTTCCCGGAGGAAGGCTTCCCGGAGGAAGGGCTGTGACGTGAGGGAAGTGTGCACAAGGACGTAGGCGACGAAGCGGAGAAGCCACGCCAGGTGGGCAGCACAGGACGTGCAGAGATGTGGGAAGGAGCACGGCTTCTTGGAAACTATGAAGGATTCAGTCTTGTGGGGAGCGGGGCCATTGACGGATGGGCGAAGCCGAAAAGGTCGGCGCCCCGATGTCCTGTCAGGGGGTTTGCTTTTGATCTCAAGAGCACGGGATCCACGGAGAGGATTTTAGCAGGGGACAGGGTGGGACAGTCCGACCTGCATTTGGAAAGCCCCCCTGAGCTACCTCAGAGTGGGGCTGGCAGGGCTGGAGGCAAAGAAAGGTAAAAGCAGTCCCCTACTTGGGGTCTATAATCAGCCACGCGTGCCTCAATCAGCTCACCAGTGAACCCCGACGACGTACCCAGCCCCATGCCCAGCCACCCTCCAGACGGCTCACGCAGGAGTGGGCGCCTGTGCGGAGACAAGTGGCCGAGAAGGAGAAAACGGAGATGTGAGATGCAGACGGGGGAGGGGGGTCGCTAGAGGGGACGGGAGAGAAAGGTATAAAGGTCGGCCGGGGCTTCGGCTTGGCATGAAGATTTATAACCTCCCCGGGACGCCCCCTCCCCCAAGCCGTGCCCGCCCCCTTTCTCTTTCTGGCGGCGTGTTCTAGAGACACACATTATCTCTATTAATACCAGCCACAAGGTCATTACTCAGGCACCAACTTTTCCTCCAGCATAAATATTTATACAGGACTGACCTGCGGCTGCCGCGTTTTCCTTTTATTTGATTCCTGCCGCCTTTTGTGTCTCGCTCGTCTGTGGGCTAACGTGTTTAGCTCCTCTGTCTGGAACCGTCGGAGCCAGCCACGTCTCTGGAAATGGAAGAGGGGGGGCAGAGGGGATGCAGGGCGGGGGGCCCGCGTGTGGATGTGAGGGACCCTGGATCGGCTGTTCAGTAACAGGCTGGCTAAACTCTACAACGAAGGACGGTGCGTGGGGTGGGAGGGGGCTGTGGTCTCCCTCAACCCTGCAGCGCGCCCTGCACCCCACCCCCCAAATCCGGGTCGGAAGCCGACTTCCCATAAAACTCAGGAAACGTAGGTGTCAGCACCCCACCTTTGTAAGAGCCCCCTTTCTGGCCCTGAAAAGTGGTGACCTCGAAAGTGTTCTCAGGGTCACGGATTCTTTTAAAATTTGCAACAGCCAGATATTTGTGTATGTTGCTCTTAGAGGGCCCCCCATTGGATGAGTTACAGCGCGCACCCCCCCCCCCCCGCAAGCCTGCCTCTGCCCATTTGTGGTGATTTGATGGCATAGGACTCTTGGGCTGGGTGTAACTGTTCAAGATGGAAAGGTTGTCTGAAATAATAATAATGGTGATGATAATCATTACCGCCATCATAACAGTAGCTACTCCTCTTAGAGTGTCTACTGAGTGAACATCGGGTGCTTTGCTCTTAATTCTCACAATGATCTTGACAAAGGCTTTCTCTTCCCCAGGAGACACATGAGGGGTTTGGGGGTCGGGGAGGTTAGGTGTCTAGCCCAGTACCCCGTAGTGAGTGGGGGACCTGCACCCAGGGCCAGCTATGCGTGCCTTGAATCCTCGCACAGTGGGAATAGTTGGAATCGTGTCTGGAGTGTCAGACATTGAACATAGGCCCGTTTCACACTCTGCGACGCAGAAAGAGAACATGGGCTTCGTCCTGCAAACGAGGAAGCAGACGCGTGGGGAGGAAAGTCCGGTTGCTGAATCGGTACAGCGGATGCGTCTCGTGTCCACACTGGAGACCTGGTGTGTCTGACGCCTTCCCAGCTCCACAGTCGCCGCCCTGCTGCAAAGGTTGGCAGGGAGCACCCTAAATGCTTGGCAGTGCAGCTCGTTAAGGGTGGTATTTCCCTGCACGTCACTTTTAGGCTGTTTGGATAGTTTCACCAGGGAAATTTCACACATTTCCTGAAGGCAGAATGGAGATGCCAGAGAACTCTTTTCTTCCCTCTGCAAGTGGGTTGGACGCACGGCCAAAGTGGGGGTTGCCGGCTTAGAGGCAAAGGCGCCCGGTGTCAGGGTTGGGGTGCGCGCTGGTGAGACGGGGAAGTGGGGAGGCTATTCAAGGCTGGAGACCCAGGGCTTTCAAGTTCTGTCTGTCCCCTCCTGGGTTTCCACTCGCCCCTGCCCCCAGTCCTGCGGCCCAGACCTCAGCCCCGTGGTGCCTGCCAAGACCGACTAAACCACCAGCCACCTCCTGCCAGGCCCGGCCTGTGGTCTGCTCCACCCCCAGCGCCTCCTCAGCACCCAGCTCAGCTCCTGGCACAGAGTGGGTGTTTCATAAATCTTCATTGCCTCAATGACCCAGCTAGGCAGTGACCTCCCACCAGGGAACACCTCTTAGACACGTTTGAATTTTAATGAAAGCCCTGCAAAGCAGGGAGGTTCTTCAAGACCTGAGGACCCAGGATGCCCTTGGAAGGAAAGAGCTGGGGGTGTGGGGTCAGGGGGTGGCCATTGTCCTAGGTCAGGAGCTCTGGGAAGTCATTTCTCCCCTCGGGGCTTCGGTCCCATCTGGAGACATAAGGGGTGGACCTTAGAAGGTCTGAGTGTCAAGACGTAGCCGGTGTTGTGAAGGGTGACGCACGGCTAGGAACAGTAGCCGGACTTCCAGGGCTCAGGTCTGGCTTCCCTGGGACCAGCTGCATGTCTAGTGTATGGGTGCCCCACCCTTCCTGCACCTCAGTTTCCCCATCTGGAACCTGGGGATCATCCCAGTGCCTTACAGGGATTGAATCAGTTAATAAGTATAAAATGTAAAGCTCTTAGAACAATGCCTGGCATAAAGGACACGGCTAACGCATGCTGTCTGCGATCATTATCCTTGTCTGCATTGGGAGGGATAATGTTCGGATGATATTCATAGTAGTGATCTTAGCAGCAATCGCTGGTCATGTGCTTATAACACGCTACCTGTTATCTCCTTAGCTCCTTGCAAATCTCTGTTGGGTGCTTACCTTAATTTTTATGGGCTTCATTTTGACGATGGAGAAGCAGAGGCACAGAACCTTTAAGCCCCTCGACTCAAGTCATAGTACATCGTGATAGGGGCAGGTATCAACCCAAGTTTCACAGCCAAGTCTGGCTACAAATGCAGATACTCACCAAGGCCAGACAAGTCACTTCAGTGGGGGCCTGGTGTACCAGAAGGAATAGCAACGGCGCGTGTTTGGAGCGAGCGTAACAGTAGCTGAGTTTCACCATCTTTTGAATTTACACTGGTTCTCAAGCTTGGCTGCCATTTGGATCATGTGAGGATTAAAAAAAAAAAAGTACTGAGGGAAGCCGGATGGCTTAGTGGGTTGAGAGCTTGCTTTTCGGCCCCAAGGACTGAGGATCGAACCCTAGATCCGGCCCGTGTGTACCCATGTGCTGAACTGGGGTGAGCTTCCCATGCGGGAGGCCCCCAGCACAGTTCCTGCCCCGCATGGCCCCCGCCCACCTGTGTAGAATGAAACCATGTTGAAAACTGATGATGTACAACTATGGAGACTGCTCTGGGCCCTCCCCCTTCTCTCTGTCTCTGTTTCTCTCTGTTCTCTCTGTCAAAAACAATAAAATAAATCTTAAAAAAAAAAAATACTGATGTGGAATGTCATCTGCAGAGGTTGTAACTAGGGCGATGGCATCTGAGTCGCGGGACTCTGTCAGCTCCCTGGTTGATTCTCATGTGCAGTCAAGACTGAGGGCCACCATTCAAGTGCACTGAGCGAGCCAAGTAAAACATTTAGCTAAGGCACCCCATTCCTATATTATGTGACATACACTGTCTTTGAGACGAATCAGTCCATTGAGCACCCAGCCACCCTTTTATACATCCATTCTCCCATTCACCTATCCTTCTGCCTTTCTTTCCATGTGTCCATCCATCCATCTCCCTGCCTCCCTCCCTCCTCCTTCCCCTCCCTCTCTCTTTAATCCCCCCTCCCCCATTACCACAGCCTGGCTGACCCTCCGTACCTCCTGGCTGCTGCATAACCGGCCTGCCCGCTTCTCATCTCTTACAGCCTTCTCTCCTACGACTTGGGCGCTGGTGCGTTTCTTTGAGGTGCCTGGCGGAAGTGAGCCAAAGAGCAGAAACCTGCTTCTGGTTTTTCCTGGATGACCTTTCTTGCCCAAGGAAGTCTCTTATAAACACGTCCAGCACCGGCAGATGCCAGGACTGGAGCGGCTGTTCCAAGTTGAAAGGCAACCTCGAGTACATACCTGGTGTGCAGTGATCTGGGTCCAGGGCGAGGTTTACGCGAGGTGCTGGCTGTGCAACGGGGCCAGCCCCCGGGGCCCCTCCCCGCCCCTCCCGCAGCTGGCGGGCCCAGTGGCTGCGCCAGGGCAAGACTACAAAGGCTCTTCTGGAGTCTGTGGCGTGACTCTGCTTCAAGAGTCTTTCCCCATCTCCACTTCTAAAGCAGAGCTTGTTATGCTTGGCGTGACTGACATGTGGGGCCGCGGAATTCTTTGTTGTGGGGGCTGCCCTGAACCCGGTGGGATGTTGAGCAGCACCCTTGGTCTGTACTCTCTGGACGCCAGCAGCACCCTGCCACCCATACCCCACATTGTGACAGCCGAAAACGTCTCCACGCATGGCCAGCTATCTTCTGGGGGTAGGGGGCAACAGCACCGCTGGTTGAGACCCACTGTTTGAAGTCCGGATCACAGGAAGTTGTCCCCCATTGGACTGTTGTCTTTGTTAATGATGGTTCATTAGAGTAACAGTTACCGTAGTCATCACAAGAACTCTCTCTATTAATAACAGTGTAAGAGTCCTAGTGCTGATAGCTAGCACACACTGGTTATCCATGGTACTCCCTGCGTGTGTGGCCTGGCATATGACAGGGACATTGGTTCACAAGCAGGTCAGAGAGTTTTAAACGTCACCATGGCCAAGCCCACCTGGGTCAGTTGCATCAGGTTCTCTGGGGGTGGGGTGGGGGGCAGGTATCAGTATTTTTAGGGCTCCCCAGGTGATTCTGGGGTACAGCCAAAGTAGAGAAGCTCTGGTCCAGGGTTGTGCAAGACCTTTACTGTTTACATCTGTTGTCTTAGAATAATAACAGCACTTCTTCTCAAAGTGCTTTGGTTTGGACCATAAGCTATGCGGCCCCCTTTCTGTCATCCATGCAGGTTCTGAGCAATTCTTACCGCTAGGTACAGTTATGATCCCCAGATATGTCCCTGCAGAGCTGAGGCCCAGAGAGATGAAAGTGTTGGCTGAAGGTCACATACCTTGTAAATGATGGCAGAGTCAGGATTCGAACCCCCGTCTGGACTCACTGTGCAGCTGCTGAGCCCTGTGTGCTACCATCTCACACCAGCCTCACTACAGAGGCGGATGAGCATACTAAGCAGATGACGTTTTAAGAAGCCTTGCTCTGTGATACGGGAAATGTTTCCTGTATAATGACATCCACATTGTTCAAGATCCTCAAGTGTCTTTAAATCAGCACCCACATATATTTTTTCTTCTTGGAATATTCTCTTTTGGCATGTAAAGGAAACACACTTTCTTTTTTCTTTTCATTAGGGTGAGGTAGGTTATGATGCGGTAACAAATGCTTCTCAGTCTCGGTGGGCCTGAAAGGAGACCCAGAGAAATCTGCTTGTTTCTCGTTTCCTAAGAGTGTGACCTAATAGTAATCCCATGTGCTACCAGCATTTATGGAACCAAGTCGAGGCTGGGCACGTGGGTTTATACAGAGTATAGACAGAACTACAATAATATAAACTGTGGCATTAAGAGAAAGAGAAGAGACAAATTAATAAATAAATGAGAAAGCCAGGTGGTTCAATAAACGTTGGTAGCACCTTGATTTGGCTTCCCTGATGAGGAGCATCAGTTCTGTGGTTTGAAGCCACCTCGTTTGGGGCCATTTGTTACATCACCCCAGATAAGTGGCCGTAGCGGGAGCAGTACTGCACATGCGCGGCGAGGGGCCAGGCCGGAAGGCCCAGAGACTGGGTTCCAAGCTTGGCCTGCCCCCCACCCCGGGCCCTTCTGGGTGACGCTGGATGGCTGTTTGCCCGTCTAGATCTCAGCGTCTTCATCTGAAATGGCGAGTTGGCTGCTTCATGGAGGGGCAGCTTGTGCAAGTCAGGGTACGCACGTGAGTAAAGCGGGCCTGGGGTGCTAGCGTGCCAGGGAGACGGGAACTGGATCAACCGGGAGCTCCTAGCCTTTTCCAAGGCTCCGCCGTCCCTCAGCTCCTGAAAATGGTTGCCAGACAGGGATGCTGGCCCAGCGTGGCCAGAGCGTCTTAGGTTTCAAGAGAAGGGAGAAATCAAGATTTTTATGTAAAATCTCATTTTTGAATGTCTGCAAGGGATTCAAATTTCTTACACGCACGGCATGGGCCAAACAAAGCAATCCTGCAAGCCAAAGGTGACCTCTCGTCTGGTGGACCTTCCAGGTGTTTCTCCCAGCCCCGCACGGCTGTGGTGCGCTCTCAGAAACGCCCGTGGGATCGGGGCCCTGTCCGTGGCGGGGCCAGGACACCGGGCTGGGCAGGAGGAGAGCGGGGAGGCAGGGGAAACTTGGCCTCCTGCAGTCGGAGCTGGACGGGACCCACTGGCAGAGGGAAAACCCACGTGGCTCAGTCCGCGTGTGTCCGATGGTTCATTTCCCCGTCCTTGCTGAGCAGCTGGGTTGCGGGGAGCAGGCTCGATTTTTATGTGCAGAGCTTAAGCCCACTCGTCAGCCTGGACTCCACGGTGCCCCGTAAATCAGAGGCTGTTTTTATTATTAATAATAAAATCCAGCTGAGGCCGGAAGGGGCCAGGAAGCGTGGCCGGGGAGGAGGCAAGGACTGAGAGGAGATGAAGACCCGCCGGAGCCCGAGAGCCTATGGTCGGAGAGCTCCACGGGAACGTGGGTTTGGGCCTCTTTTCCCCCATCGCGTGTCTCTGGAGCCCCGTGGGCCAGGCCCCCTGTGGGTGCTGCGGGTCTGAGAGCGCAGGACACACACACCTTCCTGCCAATGGGCAGATAATCCGCTAAGCAATTCCTCAGAGCGTGGAGAAGACACGAAGAGAGCGGGGCTTGTGGGAAATCCCCGCGAGGGGTCAAAGAGTTGTCCCCAGGGAGGGCTGACACTGAGATGCTCACGGGAAGGACCTACAGAAAGCCGGCCACACGGAGAGCCAGCACCCCACGGAGGACAGTGGGATGGGACGGGAAGAACCAGTGATGGGAATAACTTCCCTGGACGTCACGATTCCCATCTGCAAAATGAGAGGGCTGTCCTGGCGCGTCTCCCGGGGCCGCTGAACTCCGCGAGCCCATGAATCTTGGGTGACAAACTGAAATTGAGATGGATCGGGACGTGGCGCAGCACCTGCTTGGCCTTTGTCCGTCTGCGTAATAACTCAGCGAGCAGCTCTGGAGGCTGTGGAGGGTGGAACGAGACATTTCCAGCTGCGGGTTTCATCTTCATTAGCGTGGGGGCTCTGGCGCCGACACGCGGGGGGAGGCCTCTCTTTCTCATCGGCACAGTCGCACGGCGGTTGTAGTCTGTTTGCCACGTGCCCAGCGCAGTGGTCTTTCTTTGATGTATCAACCAGTATTTACCAAGTTGCAAGCATGTGCTGGGCCCTGGGTGCAACGGCGAGCGAGGTGGGATGGAGGATTCTAGGCTGACAGAGAGTGCAGGTGAGCAATGGAATGAACCAGAAAATGCTGGCACGGTGTGAGAATCGTGATGTATGCGTGCATGAAAGGGAGGGGGAGAGAGAGAGAGAGAGAGGTGCCAGCCCAGGGTTATGCCCTCTCAGATGCCCTCCTTGGGAAGGTGGCTTCTGAGCAGAGATCTGAAGTTGCTGAGGAATCATTTGTGTGAGATCAGGGGAAGGGCGTTCTAGGCACAGGGCACATCACGTGCAAAGGCTCCGAGGCCGTGCGTTCAAGGCAGGAAGGCGGTGGGGGGTTGAAGCTTGGTGAGTCAGGGGCAAGAAGCTGGAGAGTGGTCAAGGCCAGAGCATGGAGGGTCTTTTCTGCCCAAGCGCAGTGAAAGCTTCCAAAAGGTGTGAAGCAGCCGAAGGCTGTGATCTGACTTGGGTTTTGTCCAGACAACCTTGGCTGCTGTGTGGAACAGTACGAGTGGAAGCAGAGGACCAGTCAGGAGGCTGTTGGTGCTGTCTGTGGAGGAGACAATGGTGACGTGGTGGCAGTGGGGATGGGGCAAGGGTCATTTTCAGGACACCTTTGGAGGTAAAGCCACAGGTAACCAGGGAAACTGGAGAGATCAAACGAGAAGAATAAAAAAAATACTGTTTTGGTTTGCTTGATTCTATCAATTTCCTTATCTCATCCCTGCAGCTACCCTTTGATATGGATATTAGTAACCCTCTTCTCCGGCTGAGGGAAACTGAGGCATCTCTGAAAGGCAGGACCGGAGCTCAGAGTCAGGTCTGATGGCCACCAGAGGCCATTTGGGATCCCTCTCTGCTCGATTTCCTTTCTCTCCTTATTCACATCATTCCGTCTGGTCCTCAGGGCCCTGCTTGCCACCTGGGACCCAGCCCTCTTTCCCTGGCTTTGGGTGAGCAACCTAGTTGGTGTAGCTCAGTCATTTCAGTTGGCATAGCCCCTGAAATGTCAGATTCCGCCTGACTCTCCCCAGGCCGTGACCGGCAGCGCAGAAAGAGCCTCTGAAACCTGCTCTGGGAAAGTGTGTCTCACCAGCCCTGGGATGCGACGCGAGACCTCAGCAGCCTCTGCTCCTCCGATGGCTTCTAGCTTTCCATGGTGACAGCTTCGATGATCACCTGTGACAGCGGGAATCCGCAGCCACAGGGATGCAGCTCTGTGCCCGGGAAATGTCACCTCCAATCGATGTCACAGAGGAGGGAGAAGCAATTAAGGCGCTAGCCAGTTCTTGAAGCTCTGGCTCCAGGCAAACTGTGAGGGTTGGCGAGGGAAGTGCAGGAGGGCGGGCAGTGAATGGATGCCACTTAGGGACAGGTGCATAGTGCCTGGCATGGTGTGGGAATGAATTGAATGAATGAATGAAGATTGCGGTGGGTGCAGTTGTGTGTCACCCAGTTTCCCCCCTCAGAACCCAGGGACTCAGCCCTCTAGCTCTGGAGATGTTAGGTGCCCCTGGCTTGTGACCGAGTCCCTCTGTGGGACCAACCCTTGGCTGAAGGGAGCTGCTGGCCCACTTTCCAGGGGAAACCTGCACCCAGGGGCTGATGGACTTAGGTGTAGAAAGACCCAGCCCCTTTGCACTGGTTTAAACCAGCTCTGATGAGCCGTCCCAGCTTCCTGGAAGGTTGACTGAGACCTTGTTAGAGATGTATGACAGTCCCCCCTGCCCAGCCCCACCTCCTGTGCTCCCTGGCAGGTTGTTCCTTTGAGCGACCCCCAGCGACCCCCCTGCATGCAGATCTCTGCCTCGGAGAACCCCCCTAAGACAGATGCCTTTCTGGGCCAGCAGAGACTCAAGCCTGGGCTATTCCTAATGCTCAGGGCCCATGCCAGGTTCCACGAGGACGTCTACTTGGTCACAGCCCAGAGCTTTCTGAGTTCACTGCCTGCCTTCCCAGAACTGCCCCTTAGCAGATTCGATGCCACCTCCCTTCCTGATGTGTCTTTCTGGAGATGGTCTGAGTAGCTTCAGGAAGCTACTTCAGGAAGCTTGGTCACCCTAAGAAGCACCATGTCTAAAGCATGGTCTCTGGAGTCAGGGGTAGACCTGGGGTTTGAACCCCAGGCTTCTCACTGAATGCAAGACGGGGTCTCCTTTCTCTCAGCCTCAGTTTCCTCACGTGCTACTTAAAGAGCGTAATGTTGACCTGAGATGCCTGACCCAAGAACCGGGTGCAGTCAGTACAGCGAAGTGGTAGATAACGCTCTGCAGGCTGCAGGAAGCCACGACAAGATCCTGGTTCCAGTCCCTCCCGTCCCCAAGGTCACAGACCACTCTTTGTCCTTCTGATTGCCTACGCTCCTGTCTTCAGTCACCGCTGTAACTCACAGGTCCACCAGGAATAACGTTGTCCTCATCTTGACATTCAGACCAGGCCCAGGGTGCCCTCCTGACATTCCCGATTTCACCTTTGCTCACCGGAGCCCCTTTCAGGTTCTTGGGACTCGAAACCACGTGCTCTTACACATGGCGCCTGTTTGGATGTGATGGATGAATCTGCGGCCCTCCAAGAGCAGATCTGAGTGTTGACATGGACAGTGAGCCACGGTGAACAGTGGGGTGAAGCACACGCGTGTCAAGAAGGTGCCTTTGAGCCTGTCGCTGAATATCACGAGGACCATGGAGGTGTTTGTTTCGTATCAGGCCATCCCTAGCGAGAAGTATAGCACCTGGAAACTATATTTGCCAATCAATGGCACCCCAATAGATTTAACAATAAAAAAAGGGAAGTATAGCAACTAGAGAGAGCAAGGGGGTCATATGAAATTGCTCTTTCTTCTTCAGATTCCTCCCCACCCCCCAATCGGGACTCTCCCCCTCAAGAGGCGGGCTGGACACTCTGACCTGGAAACCCATAGACCATGGTCAAGTCCAAGGAGTCGGTCCCTGCGGTATTTGGCAGCACTGGGCCTGTTTGGGCCAAGGGTTTGGCACCAAGAGTAATTGTGATTTACACCCGTAGCTCCTTTGGGTGCAAAATGGTTTTGATTAGATGCATGCCACGTTTATTAAGCCTTGTGCAGGCAGGCTGGGGGCTTGGCGGGTCTGCCTTACAAGGAAAGGAGATTTACACGGCTCCCCGTAGGATTCATTTAATCTCTTGGGGATTTACTGACCTTCAATTAGAACTGTTAAGCACTGTTTACATGCTCCCTAATTCATGCAAGACCAATGTAAGGTGGGATTTTGCTTTCATTTCTTTCATCAAGAAAATAATAAAATAATGTCTATTGCCAAGCTAGATGCGATTTGGGCGAAAACAAAAACAAAAAATCGAAAACCAAACACCATTGGAATTGAAAGCCTTACTTTGCCATCATTTAGAAGTAGTTTAATACTGAAGAGTGCATATATTTTTAGGGTGAATTAAAAAATAGCACCAACACCTGACTGCGATGATTTGCATGAGGATCGGCTTTGCAGTTTACAAACTGTTTCTTACAGAGACCCAGGGGGAAGATGGGTCCTTGGATTCTTTTCTGTTGTCAAAAAATCAGGATTTCCTTTAATTCATCAGAAGAAAGAGTACAATTTGTCGCTTATAGGGGCCAGTCATGCACACAGAAATTGCCTTTAGTTGTACTTAAACTGTAGTACTTGGGCTCCCATTGGATAAATATATGATATCCAGGTTAAATAAATCCATGAAACATCATGTATATACATTATGCAAGGATATGGGGGAAACACACACTTTTAAAAGATATTGAAAGAAAACCAACAGTATTAGATTGGAAGTCCCCGCTGAAATGCCCACAGGGACAGGTGTTAGAATGAGTGGACTAGCTTCATCGGGCCCTCCCTGGGTAAAGCGAGGAACTCAGTTCCACCTGTGGAGACAGCTACTGCTCATCTACAGGAAACCCGGTTGGATGAGTTGCTGGAAGATGTTCTCCTGGTTTGGGAACTCATTCCTGGAGGACAGCCCTGTGTAGGTCATGCACGGCCACGGCCTCATGCCGGGAGAAGTGAACTTAAACCCTTAGATGTGGGATGGGCATTGCTTCCCATTTCTGTTGTGGAAACACAACCCTTAAGCTGTGGCCGCCTAGGGTTTTGCAAAACAAATTCAGTGAGAGGGAGGCATGGTCATCGTAACAGTCACAGCCAACAATGATCTTGTCGGCATCATGTGACTTGCATGCCCTCAACTGTCCTGTGTGGAAGGTACTGTTATCCTTGTTTGACAGAAGGGGAAACTGAGGCGCAGCAAGGTGAAGTCACTGGCTCAGGTCTTACAGCCAGGAAGTAGCAGCTGAAGCCTCCCCCTGTGTCATAGCCCAGAGACTGTGTCCTTGGCCGCCATGAAGTCGAGACTGGGCGGAGTTCCAGCACTTCTCTCTGTTACACAAGCTGGTCTCCATTTAGACCGGATGCTGGGAGTAGAGCTCTGTCCCTCTGCACACTCCTGGCATTCCTACTCTTGGATTAAGAGTAACCCACCCACATTTACAAAAACAGAAGATACTGCAAAATACTTTGGATTGATGAGTTAGATCCACACCTCCATAGCTGACCTGATAGTTCTCAATGGGATTTGCAAGATCCAGCCTCGATGGGTTAAGGTGGCTGTTTCACAGCAGGTAACTCCCAAAGCCACTGGGATATGAGTGCAAGGAGTTTTCTGGGGAAGTGATTTCAGGAAGTGAGAGAACGAGAAAGGAAGGAAGGAACCAGCACAGGGTGTCAGTGGGTCACTGTGAGCTCTGGGCAACCGGGGCTCAATCCCATCAGTGACCAAGGCCCCACCAACTGGAGTGACATTTTGATGGTGACAAGAAGATCATACGCATCAGGGTCATGCACTGACCATTAATTACTCCAGCCCAGTCGTGGCAAGCATGGTTTTCTCCCATACTTAGTTGGCCAGAATTAATGACATGACCCAACCCAAATTCAGGGACATGGGAAAGTGCAGTTGTCCTATGTGCAGAAGGATGGCCAGGCGGTTTATGGAATAGGACTCCCGTCTCTCACAGACGATTGTGGAATTCAATGCAATAGTATTTGCAAAGCATATAGGAAAGAAAACAGCACACAGTGAAGGCAGGATCCATGTTGGTTGCTCCTTTAATTACGATGCTGTCTGCCCCACTCGATTCTGAACAATATAAGGGGAAAGAACCTTGTCTTGCCTCTAATAATCCTGACATTCAGAATTGACTACTTTCCACGTGCTGGGCACATGGCCTAAGAGCATCTCATCGCAGCCTCATGATGTAGGGAACTATTTGTAATCCTATTTTATAGACGGAGAAACCAAGTCTTTGAGGGATGAAGTAAGCCTCTCAGGTTCCTGTAGCAAGTAAGGGGCAGTGCGAGGTGTCAAGTCCATGTCAAAGCCCAAAGATGGCGGCGTACCCAGTTGTTCTATACTGTTGGTCAAATCAGCCTTCTTCTTGCTGTCTAAGTATTGTTTGTAATTCCAAGGTTTGGCATTCCTCATCACCTTTCTCTTGACGTCTCTTATCTTCCTGATCAATCCACGGACTTCTCTTGTATCCTACTGTTCTAATACAGGACATACCGATGGTACCATGACTCTTCTTGATGTAAAAGGTAGGCAGAATGTTCTGGAAATTTCCAAGGCTACTCATAGAGGCTACATCCTTAAAGTTTTAAATGTCTACTATAACCTAAAAGTGCTACTCCTCTAGGGTTCTGTTCTCTTTCCTATTCTAGCCATCTTAAACAAGAAGTAGAATTTCATTTGGGGGTTCCTTTGGGAATCTGACAAGCTCTCCTTCCTTTCATTCAATTAAAGGCTGAAAATATCAACTGGCTCTTATCTGACTTGCTCTGCAATTTTTTTTTTTTTTTTTTTTTTGTGGTAGGGGGTCAGGGTAGACAAATAAAAATAATTCCGAGGTTATCTGAGAGCTGACATTCCACACAATAGCAATAAGAACGTTTTCCAAATTTAAAACTCTCATGGAGGAAGTGGGTTACAATAGGAGCAACCTTTGACCCTGATCAGTCATAATGGTTTCCTGGATTCAGGGATATTATGGGCTGGAGCCAAGGGTGTCAGCAGAGAGAGCACAAGATGTGTTAAAGTTAGAACACAATGTGCGAGTTCCGGGTGGGGCTGTGGCAGGGACATCTTTCTTTCTTTCCGGTGAAAAGGATTCCTTTCCAAACGAGGACCTCGATCTTTCTCACTTTCTGGCTAGCGCCTGCGTATTTGTTTTGCAACTGATTTGAAGAGGAATTTTGCATTCCTTGAGACATGGATGAATCCCGAAAGCCTTCACTCTAAAGACTATTTCTAGGATTATCCACACCCCAAATATTTATTGAGTGACTCCTGTGTACCAGGCACTGTTCTAGAGATGGGGATACAGTAATAAAAAAACTAGCCCAAATCCCTATCCTTGTAAAGTTTACTTGTATAGTACGGTTCCTTAACCAAATGGGCTGGAGAATTTGGGAGAGTGGGTGTCCTGTGTATTGAAGGGTGTTGAGCCTCATCCCTGACCTTGGTCCATTAGAAGCTGAGCACACCCCTCTCCAGCTATGACAGTCAAAAATGTCTCCAGATATCCCCAAATGTCTGGGGGGGCAAAAATCACTCTTGACTGAGAACCACTGTTCTGTAGGGAGGGAGATGGATCATGAACTAATAGACAAGTAAACAGGTAAATTATGTACTCTGTTGGAAATTAATATACAGTATAGGCTAAAGAGGGTAGAGTTTTGGCTGTGAGGTAGGGATGCAGGATGGCTGTAATTTAAATGGTGTATTGGGAGAGATATGCAGATGCCCTTAAAATTGTAGTGATGGTTATGAGTAACTGAAAAGTGCTTAGCGTGTTGTCAGATATATAGTGAACACTGGAAAAATGGCAGCAATGAGGACAATGGTGAAGGCAAAGAGAGGAGGAGGAGAGGAGGAGGAGAAAGAGAAGATAATGAAAAAAGAAGATGACAATGTTGACAGTGACGACAATGATGACGATGATGACAACGACGATGATGACCATAATGAAACGAGGTTGGAGGGGACAAGGTACATGGTGAATTGTGGGATAACAGAGCTTGGGCAGCTACTTACTGGATCCTTAATGGTGTCGTCATCCCCTGTCCATTCCTCCACCACCTGAGTTCATGGAGATTCCTCTCAGTCAATCCTCTTTAGAAGATAACCCTGTCCCCTGTTCCTCCTGAGTACGTGACTGGTCAATGGGTCAGTGAGTACTTGCTGAGCATCAGTTCTGTGTAAGATATAGAGGGAGAAACCAGGAATTCTATATAACATGAGGTTCTTGTCTGAGCAACTCCCACGTGGGGAAAACCCAGTCTCTTTCCATCCACTAACGTGCTTCTTGCTGTTTCCCTCTTGGGTGTGCCCTCAGATCCTGCCTGTGGACAAGTGGACATACAGCCTTGGGACCAGTCTGAATGTATTGTTGTGCGGCTGTTATTCAGCTTCCTGTGTGGGGTGGTTTATTTCCTGTCTTGGTCATTCACTTCAGAACACCCTGCTCTTAGATCAAAAATTTCCAAGTCAACTGGAAGATTCCAAGTCAACAAACGCCATTATAAGTTTTCATTGTAGAAAATTTGCTGAATTCAACACTCATGCTTCCTTAGCCACCGGTGAAGGGATTGAGGTTAACGCTTTAAAAGGATGAATGGGGAAATGTTAACATTTGGCTGATGAGCTCTGGGGGTTGGAGCTGGGGGGCACCTTAACAGTCATGTCTCCCAGCCCTCCCTCATTTTCTAGTAGGAAAATCAAGGCACAGAGAGGTTACTTTAGCAGCAGATGCCACCCAACTCAAGAGTAAAATAGCTCAGGCTAAAACTCACTTCTTAGGACTCTTACTCTATTGTTTTTCTTGCTCTATTATTACCCACTTCTTATAAATCAAGTTGCCAGAAATGCAGCAGGAACATCTTTTGGTCAAGGACAGATCTTTTATGAAGTGAATAGTTGGTTCTCATTCAGCTCTTTAATAGGTCTTGATTTTTGTTTATCAGGTTTTAAAACAATCAGAACAACTCTAGGCTTTAAAATAATGAAGCAGTAAAGCATTTCTATTTAACCTCAATGTCACAAAAGCATGAAAAGCTACATATTGAAATGAATGGTAACTTTTTTTCCATTCTAAATAAAATGTAATTCACCTAATTGGTTCGATTGAATCTTCACATTCTGAAGCTTTGCTTTTTCCAAGTAAAATGGCCAACCTGTGAGCTATGACAGGAAGAAGGAGAGCTAGAGAGAAGAGAGAAACTATAGGGAAGAGAGAGGCGAAAAATATCAGAGCATAAATATGTCAAAACTCTACCCGCCTTGAGATTCCAGAGAAAGCTCACAGAGAATTCAAGACAACCACATTTTTGGCACCCATCTGAGCCTCAAAATTGTTCATTTAGGTTTGTTTATTTATATCTCCCTTTAGTCTCCTGAAAGGAGTTGAAGAAGCTATGCCCTTCAGATAGGATTATTAATACCCAGCATTTATTGATCATTTATCACGTGCAAAGAACTGCACGTACGGTACATTATCCCTTTCAACTTGTTTATTACAGTCATGCTAGGAGGGTCCTTTTTGTATCCCCAGTGGCTAGGGATTGAATGATGGCTCCCCAAAAGATGTGTCCCCCTGGAGCCTGTGAATGTGAACCTCTTTGGAAAAAGAATCTTTGCAGATGTCATTAAGTTAGGGATCCTGAGATGAGATCACCTTGGATTATGTGGGAGTGTCCTAAATCCAATGGCAAGCATCCTGATAAGAAGAGAATACACAGATGTAGAGGCGAAGGCCGTGAGAAGACTGAGGCAGACATTTGAGTCCTGGGTCTGCATGACCAGCAGCCATCAGAAGCTATTGGGCAGATTCATTTAGGATTTCTGTCCTCTTGGACTGAGCAGAGGATCAATTTCTGTCGTTTTCAGCCACCTGGTTGATGGTCACTTGTTCCGGCAATCCTACAGAACAAATACACCATGTCATTGATTAAGGTACTAAGGCCCAGAGAGGTTAACTCGCTCACCTAAGCCCGACAACCCAAATGCCATAGATGGCTTAAAATTCACAAATTCATAACTCATCCCAACAACACCCGGGTGGATCTTTAAAGAAAGCAAAGAAACGCATAAAGAGATACGTGAAAAGGCATTCCCTGAATGTTAACAGTAGCTCTCTGAGGATGCTGGGGTTTCAGGAGATGTTGCATCTTTCACTCTTCTTTTATATACCATTCAATTTTTCTACAATAAACCAGATTGATCATTTGAAAAAAAAAAATTACCGAAGTTTTCCTCGGGGACAATGCAAGACAACAGAGAGTGTTAGTTGGCAAAGGTAGCAGACAAACTTGTTAGTTGTCGGTGGTGACCACAGTTGTGTGTGTCAGTCCTGCCCGCGACCTCATGTGGTAGGTACTGAAGTACCCCCTTTTCACAGATGAGGAGTCTCCGAGGTTGGAGGTACTAGAGCCATTGCAGTTACATGTCCATTCAAGAGCGTGTTCCCTTATGGCCACCATCCCTTTAGACCTTCCTAGGGTCTAAATCAGAGGGCTTACTAGAAGCACACACTCTTGTTCTCTCTCAGACTCCTCAATGTCCAGGTCTCCAAAGTACCCCCAACTTATGGAGGGACAGAGGGATGGAGGTGGTCTTTTTCCTGTCTTTCTTCCTTCCTTCCTTCCTTCCTTCCTTTCTTTCTTCCTCCCTTACTTTTTCTTTCTTTCTCTCTTTCTCTCTTTCTTTTTTTCTCAGCCAGTTCACTTTTTCCCATTGGAAAACCTGAATGCTCCCTAGTGTTAAAGACTCTAATCTGGGTGTGAAGAGAGAAGACAAAACATGAGCTCCTAATTCCGCTCTTTTGAGAGATCCCTGAGTGGGCCTTGTTCTCCTAAGCTCACAAAGGAATGTGCAGTTCTTTCTCTGGCAAGTTTAAACCTATTTAAGCAATATAACTACAGTCTGGATTGCGGTGGTTTGGGACTGACTTCTTAACAGCCCATATTTTAGCCAAGAATATAGAAAGGAATTCAGGTCTAATCTCTTAGTCTTTTAGGTTCGTGCTGTCTTGGCTCAGTTACATTGGGAACCTGGGTTCTGGAAGTCCGCCTGCAGGGAACTGGGCTGGAGAGAGAATCGTAGCCACCCTCAGCACACTGAGATCTTGCTCTGTGCTCAGTACCTGGCTCCGCACTTTATGGGCATCGGCTCATGGAGGTCTGTGATCTCCAATTTCCAGGCAAGGAAACTGAATCTCAGTGGGCTGGTGGGCCAGAGAGTCCGGATGTAGAGGGATGAGGACTGAGCCATAAATCTCTCTTCTCAGGCCCACGGCTCCTCTGGGAGGGGTGGGGGCGGCCCTACCTTCCCTGAACAGTCAGAACCCTGTGTCAATGAATTAGACTCTCAGATGACATCTTCCTGGTACGTAACTATCCCGGAAGTGCGGACTTTGGAATCTGCATTACACCCAGAGGCGATGGCAGTGTGAGGGGAGAAATAGTTCAAGGAAAAAAGTAACCGAGGAAAATAGTATCAAACTGCTGGTGTCAAGACTGGATGCTTTCTGAGCCCCAGGCTACTCATCACAATGATGAGACCCTCAAAAAGTGATTTCTCCTCCTTGGACCTCAGTTTCCCTGGTATTGTTCTAGAATCATGGGGGAATCTTAAAAAACACAAGTTCCAAGATTTATCTTTGACTTCTAAATCTCTGGAGAGTCTCACTCATTAATCACTTATTAATTTAGCAGCTATTTATTGCTACTTCCTGGGCACTTGGCTGCTGGAGATGAAGTGGCCTGTTTGTCAAGTTTCCAGTGGGAAACAGAATAGTCAGCTCTGATGAGGACAATTTGTGCAGCTTCCTAAAGGGGCTAAGACCCTTTAGGGGGCCATCTTGTGCATGGGAGGATGTTTAGCAGTATCTCTGGCTTCTTCCCACTAGATGCCAGCAGCCCCTTTCCCCCATGTGTGACAGCCATACATGTCTCCAGACACTGCCTAACATCACCCCCAGTTGAGAAGCACTGATCTCAAGGTGCAGCCAGTTTGCAGAGCCCTCACGGGGTAGAGCCGGCTTCTTAATCGCCCACTTGCCTTTCGTTTCTGTCTCCTGCCAGGGCTTCCCATTGGCCAAGTGTGTGACGCTCTCCAACAAGGCAGCTCCGAGGCTGAGAGCAGGGCACAGAAAGGTGGACAGCGAGGGGAAGGGACAAACAGGGACACCCAGCACCTGCACCAAATACCACAGAGTAGTTCCTCCTTCAAGAGCTTCGCCTAGTGGGGTGGGGGGCTGCAGGAAGAGGCAGAGAATAAGCGACTCTGCATAAATCCACCAGATCATTTCTGAGCATGATCAGGCAATAAAAAATATAAAATAAAATAAAAGCAGGGCACAGCCAAGCTCTCTGAAGAAGCAGCTAAGACCTGACTAACAGGATACTTTAGGCAAAGGAACCCGCCATACGTGCTAAGGCCCCCAAATTGCATGCAGTGCTTTATTATTTGTTTCAGCAGGTACATTCCTGGGATGTAATTTATACATAGTAAAATATGCCACTATTAAAAATTCTGGTTGATGACTTTTTATAAACATATTCATTTCTGTAACCATCATCCAATTAAAAGATAGAACATTTCCATCTCTCCAGAAAGATCTCTTATGTCCCACATTGGGTCCTCCTATCTCCCCCATTCTGACTAGTCTTGCCATAGATCAGTGTTGCCTGTCTTTGAACTTCTGATAAATGGATTCACGTGGTACGTGCTTTCCTGCGCCTGGCTTCTTTCACTCCTTGTTAGAGCTTTGTGAGTCATGCACATCATTTCGCTCATCCGGAACTCATTCCTTTTTTATTGCTGAGTAGTATTCCCTTGAATGGATGTACCACAGTGTATTCTACCCACTCTCTCCCCTCGAAGGACATTTGGGTTGGTTCCACTTTGACACTGTTAGGAATAAAGCCGCTGTGAACATTTGCTGGCCCATCTTTTTTTTTCTTTTTTCTTTTGTGGATATTTGCATTCCTTTCTCTTGGGTGCCGTTTTTGAGTCCTGGGATAGATGGGTCTTTATTAGAAATTTCCAAACCATTTTCCTTTAGACTTTGATGTGGAGCTAGGCTGGGGGAAACCACAAGATGAACTGCGTTCCCAATGTCCCTTCTAGCTTGGGAATCCCTGCCTTCGGTGGCCATTTCTCTTCATCGCTGCCAGTCTCACTAAACACAGTGTTCTGTTTTTTGGTCGATGCCAGGGTCATCCCTCACCCTTATCTCCCAGGTACCTTGCACGCACAAGATAGCTGTGCTTGTGCTGGGCACCTGGGCACAGTTCACCTGCCTGGCCCTGCCCCTGCCTGACCCCGCCCCTGCCTGGCCCCACCCTTGCATGGCCCCGCCCCTGCCTGGCCCCGCCCTCGTCCCTGCTAGGGGTAGTGCATTCAATCACCGCGCAGTGGTTAATTCTTTGCAGCTTGTAGCTTGCTGCCTCCATGTGAGCAGACAGAAGGGCGCCCTGACCCAGTTAAAGATCACAAGCTTTGATAACCTGGCCTTCTGATTTATGACGGCCCACGTCTGCACGCTCCCCTAATGAGGGGAGCTCGGAGTGTCAACCTGTTTATTAAATGTTCAGAACCATGTGTGAGCTGGACCGAGGCAAGAAGTCAATCATATTCTCATTTATCCTGTGGGTCCCCCTCCTGTTGGCTCAGTCCTCTCTCCCTGGGACTGTCAGACGGCCCAAGCCCTTTTCTTTTCATCTCCAGAGAGGAGGGCTGTAGGACACATCATTTGCGAGACAGTCGGGGTCCGCAATGTTTGCACTTTCCTACTGATTTCGTAGGTGTTTGGAAGTTAATGATACTCAACACCTCATGATTCTTTCCTATGTGTCAAACAAAGGCATGAAAGGGAAAGTGGTCAGAGGCAAGAGGCGGGGGCACAGGGAAGGCAGACCGGACCCTATCAATAGCTTTCTCTTTCCATCACCCCCGACCCCGGAGCGAGTGCTGAGTTTTCATGCAAATGGAAGATGGATTAATACCCCTGAAGTTGTCTAATGAAGTCTTAATTCATCCCTTTAATTCCCTTTGAAATAATAATAATAAAAAGCAGCACAAATCAAAATAACAGATGGCCCGGCTGCTTTAATCTCCGTGTCTTCTCACCCTTTCCCCTTTGCAGCTTGGTCACTGTCATTTCCTTAAGCTCCAGAGATTCTACCCTGATTCCTTTCAAGTGGCATCAGCTCTGTCTCTGAGGTTTGGTGATCTGGACGTGGTATAAATATTTCTGCCTGTTTTCAGGCCACTGGCTGGATCCTGGCCTGGGCTGTGGCTGGGGGAGGTGCTCATCCGGGGCTGAGCCGTCTACTCTGAAGTTTACTCAATGAGAAGAGCTCCAGCCGGCCCAGCCAGAAGACCCGGGGGGAGCTCTGGCATCTTTGAGTGCAGAGAGTGGCGCCTTCAGCATCCGTTAGCAGAGGTGCTGGTCCCTCCGACACCTGGAATATAGGGGCCATTTCAGCTGGTCACGAAACAGAAATGGTAATCGGCCCAAAAGAAATTCACGGGACCCTTCCATGGTGCAGACATGGTTGGTACTCTGTCTTTCTAAAATGTATACCAAACAATCCCTGAAAATGTTTTAAGCCCAAGATCTTGGGCGGATAGATACACAAGCGATGTATAGGGGACATGCCAGGATTGGACTAAGCAGGAAGTACCTAGCTCAGCACTTGGCATGATGCTGTCACATGACAAAGGTGAGTCTCTTTCATTCCAACCTCCCACACCCCTGGCATCTGCAGGTTTGCTAAGTGAGCAGGAACTGGGTCCAGCAGGGTTTTTGTTTGTTTAATGTAATGCTAAAGAGTTTGGATGGTGTCCTGAAGCCCAGAGAGAAACACAGAGGACTGGAGGCTTCCTTGGAGATGTACACTTTGGAAAGATTGCTGGTTTGCTGTGTGGGTAGGAAGACTGGGAAACACTGGTCGAGGAAAGGTTGGGAGGCCGAGGAAGCCTCTGGGACAAGCTTCCAGGAGGAGATGGATGACGGCCTGGACTCAGATGGTGGCAGTCGGGACACAGGGGGCAATTTGGATTTGAGAGAAGGTGTAGAGGGGGAAGCCACAGGGGTTGGTAATTGTCCCAGAGCAGTGACAGAGGCAGAAGGGAACATCATGGGGAACGTGACTGGATGCTGTCAATGTTCTCAGTGACAGCGTCCTTGGGACAGTGATCAGAGAGAACTCCCCCGAGGGGGTGACAGCTCCTGAGAACTGAGCAGAGTCGGTGCTGTGGGGGGTTCCAGCCCAGGGAAGAGACGGCCCGCGCCCCAGGGAGCTGATGGGGCCCACTCAGCTCCCTCACGCCCTGCTGGGGGCCGTTTGCAGACACCACGCATGGTGGGTGGTGGCGTGTGAAGTCCCAGAGCGCTTCAGGGCGCTGCCTCTGCCTCTCAGGATGGAGCCCAGGGCAGGGGATCGGGGAAGCGGGAAGCTGGAGTGGGGGCTCCTGGCTGGGGCTGCCTGCTTGCTCCCGTAGACACCCTTCAGCAGGACGCAGAGCTGCCACTGGCCAGGGAGGCTGTCAGTGTCATTTCTGGACTCCGGGGCAGAGCTCTCCAAGCCCCTGCACCAGGTCCCCTCCATCAGCCTCGAGTCTTCTGCCTATTTTAGGATGGAAGTAAAACCTGGCCCTCCGAGGGCCGTGTCTTTGCAGTCTGGGGTCCGGCAGAAGAGATCGCATAAGCCAGCCACCTGCCCCTTCCTTATCTTCTCTTCCACACCATCGGTTCAGTCCAGGGATGGCGTCCCGAAATGCAGGACCTCCGGGTTGAGTCCGCTCAGGCTCTGCTCGTGGGCTCTGGCCACGTGGGGAAAGGGAGAGGGAGTGAGGCCCTGGCATCGAGATGCCCTCCTCTTGTCCATCTGGAGCCTGCCTGTGTCCTCTATAATGACAGTGTCATGCACGTGTGGGGCGTGGTTAACGGCCAGCTTGCCTTGCCCTCCCCTCCTTGTTTCCTCTGTTTCCCAGCCTCCCGGACAGGCTTGGCCTGTGGCAGGAATGCCAGGAGCCTGGGCAGTGGGTAGATGGGAGAGACCACGGTATTGCCGCTCCTCTCTGCCTCTGGGGCATATCCTGCGGCTGCTGCCTCGGCTCCTCCCCAAGGACAGCTCCTTCCTCTATTATCTCCGCTGGGTGGGCAGCCCCGCCCAGGCCTCCAGCACACACTGGACGACCCAGCTTCTGGCTCTGCAAAAACTACCCTCTCCTGTCCACCCCGCCGCAGGGCAGAAGCTGCTCCCCGCACCTCCCAGCCTGTGGGTTGCTTCGCCATTTCCGGGTCGCTTCTGAGCCCTCCTGTGACCCGGGTGGGAGGTCAGTCCCTTCGATGAAACTCCGTCTGCGTGAAAGACTTCTCGTGGTTTCTGTTTTCTGGTTGGATTCTGACAAGTACATGAAACACCCCACCCAGAAAAGGAGCTCTCTGTTTCAAGATCTTATTCTGATTTTTATGTGCACAACCCCAGTAAAGACGTGGAGGCAGATACTGCCACACCAGTGTGCAAACGCATGCAAAGAGTTCTCGATTAGGGCAGCATGGCTCAGTGGGGCCAGGTGCACCACCCTTTGAACCCCAGCTTCACTGTCTGTCTGGAAGGAGGCCTTCAGGAAGCTCATTTGACTTTGGTGAGCCTCAGCGTCTTCATCTCTAAAGGGAGCATAATAATAGGGTCGCTGGGAAGATTTTTTTAAATGTGCGATTCAGCGCCCGGCACTGTCTGATACGTAACGTAGTAGAAGCTCATCCGATGCTGGTTGTGACAGTAGAAACTGTCTTTAGCATCCTCTGTGTGAGCGAGTCACAAATAGCTGGCCTGCATGCCCCGTGCAGACATCTAACTGTTTGCACTGCTCAATGCACACTCGCAGGGCTGAGATTCGGCCTTCATCTGCGCTCGCAGTCCCTGCTTGCTAAACCTCAGTCATGCGGGTTCTCAGACCTGTTTGATTCAGTTATACTGGTTCTCAAAAGAAGCTGTGACATTAAGCTTCGGGATTCCTCACCTGTGCAGACTACTACCAACGTGTTCACAAGATCAGGATTTTTTTTTCTTCCGGTTTTTAAAGTTAGTATTTGGTTAGAGCAGTTTTAGGTGTACAGCAACATTGAGTAAAAAGCACAGAGAGTTTCCCACATGCCCTCTGCCCCCCACACATACACAGCCTCCCCCACCCTCAGCATCCCCACTGGAGTGGGACATTGGGGACAATCGATGAGCCTCCACTGAGACATCTTGGTCACCTGGTGTACACTGCAGCTCACTCTTGGTACTTCCTCCATGTCCCTACCTGGCTTCTCCCACATGGGCATAGATTTCTCCAGAGAGTACTCTTGATAAATCATGTGCACCTTAATCCTTGTCTCAGGCTCTGCCTCTGGGGAATCTGAGCCGACTTATGGCCATGCCAGCTGTACTGTGTGCACTCAACCCATCTGGAGTCTGCAGGCTCCCGCAGATGATGACTTGCAGTTTGTTTCTTTAGACTATTTACTTGCTTCAACACCAGTGTGCTGTGACATAACATTGACCCGTCCGGCAGACGTCCAACTTCACGTTACCAGAAGGTAACGGTGCCCTTCCTAAATGCAGAACGTGTGTGTAACCAGGAGAAAATGTCATTTTGGATCCTGGCTACCCTACATTGCTAACCATTAATATATACCCTAAGCAGTCCTGTAACCTCTGTGAGCCTCACGCTTCTCAGCTGGGAAGAGGAGACCATCGCAATGCATTCCTCAAGTCAGGCATGTGGAAAGCACTTCACAACTGGGAACCTTTACTATTCACCATATATCTGGCAGGCAGAGGTCATCACTGGAGAGCATTGGTCCGAATTCTTATCATATCCTTGGGTTACGGTTCTATGGGGACTCTTTGGCTCTTTCAACCTCATCCATGAAGAACCCCTTTCTAATTCATAAGTTT
This sequence comes from Craseonycteris thonglongyai, assembly GCA_004027555.1. NCBI lineage: Eukaryota > Metazoa > Chordata > Mammalia > Chiroptera > Craseonycteridae > Craseonycteris > Craseonycteris thonglongyai. The sequence continues at coordinate 148,695 of PVKE010000161.1, read as the reverse complement.
AATCCAAAATTTAGGTTTGGGGTGACTCACCCGTCTTTACGCAGGTACCTCAGGGGCAGCATTACCACCAGGTGGTAGTGTGGTCATGTCCTCAGCAAGGCAATTGGTCCCTCGTCTTCCAAAACTTTGTGACCTATCCCATTCCATTCACCCCGGCTCTCTGTAAAAAACATAATGAAATCATGTCAAAGTCTCCAGGGAGAACTGTATACTTGCCAAAATATTTTTAAAAATGCATTTGCAGAGTGACTTAGCACAACTGTTGGAGCAACTACAGCCAAACGGTCTTGGAGCAAAAGCAAGAGGAGCTGTGATGTTTATCATGATAAACTATGCAATGAAAAGGCGAGGAGGAGGCTTCTCCACATGAGTTCCGAGGACTGTTCAGCCTCGGCAATGGATGGGATCCAGGGTGTCGTCCTTACTGAGGCAGGGAGGTGCCACTTGTTCTCGAAATTCTACTCCACGTGACTCTGGTCTATAGTAGGTGCTCAATAAATGTTCGTGGAATCAATCACCCACGCATGCATGGGTAAATGATTAGTGACAGCAATGGCAGAATGCGTTTTCTCTGTAGGATGAGCATGTAAAGACATTCTCGACGATAGACCGGTGCTGGAGCTTGGGGAAGCTTGGGCTGGGCTGAGTAGCAACGGAAACAGGCTGGAGATGCCCAAAGGTCTGCGAAGCTCATGCTATAGCTGAGACAGCAGAAGAAGGAAATTGTGTGGAAAGTTCTGCTGATGCTGTTAGGGTCTTCTCAGTCCCATGAATACAATCAGCCGCTTCTCCATCATGGGGTCAGGGAAGGGGGAGGACCTGGAAGCCATGGCTTCCTTTCTCCCGAGAGGCCAGTTTTCCTTGGCAAGTCCACACTCTCCACTTCGTGACCTTGGCCAGAAAGAGCCACGACTCAGAGAGCAGTCCAGGCCACTAACTTGCTTTTCTACAGGCTCTTGGATGACACAGGCAGATAAGCTGACAGCGCATAGAAGGCAGACAGATTGGTCGCCCCCTCTTTGTTAGGTGCATCTTGGCTCAAAGGATCATTAGGGTGTCTGTCTTTCTGCCCCTTTTCTGGGTATTAGTAAAACAGAGGCTAACATTTCCCCAAACACTGGAAGTAGCCTCAGAAACATTGGGGCTGCTTGCATTTTCGATTCTGGGGAGCTGGGCCTAAGGAGAGGAAGAACTTCTTTCTCTTGAGTTTGTATTTGCTGAGAATGCAAATGACTGCAAACAGTAGACACCCTGACTCCTGTGGCTTAAATCACACATGGAACAAGAAGTCTGTTAGTAGGCAGTGGTTGGCATTGGGTCAATAAACCTTGGGACCTGCTGCTATTCTCTTGGGCTTTTCCTTCATGGCCACAAGATGGGTACTTTCTGTATCCCCAGAAAGGGAAGAAGGACAAGGACACTCATTACAGCTGTCTCCTTTTATTGAACTATTACATTTCCAAAGACCTAACCAGCAGACTTTCATTAATGTTTCTGAACTAGGCCTAGCCACATAGCTGCAAGGGAGGCTGACAATGTGTGTATTTGACTTTCTAGCCTCTCTAGTGGGAAGTAGCCAAGAAGAAGGGAGTGGAGATACTCTTGGGTCTCCAGTCAACAGTGTCAGCCTACTTTCTACAGCTCGCCTTTCAAGCTCCTGTTTCTTATCTGGGGACCTGATCGTTTACATCTGGAATGTCCACATATGTGGGGAGACCCCATACCTCCACCCACAAGCTTTCTATCACAGTCCTTGGTTTGACAGTAAGAGTCGGCTCCATCCACACAAGAGATGCCCAGTGACAGTAGCTGGTATCTGCTGAGGACTCATGTGCCAGGTACTGAGCTAGGGGCTGTGCATTTAATGTTTTAAACCCTCACACTGACCCCCTGCAGTGGTGACTGTTAACTTGCAGATGAAAAAGACCGAGGCTCAAAGTTGTTGAGAGACTTGTCTGGCTGAAAAGAGACAGAGTTGGGATTTGAACGTAGGTTCACCCCACCCCCCTCTACTAGAAGCAGCCAGGGACTGCTCTCTCCCTCATAATCACAGATGTGCCTGAGGTCCCTGCACCCCGCCCCACTTTCAGGGTCTGCTGATGCTATTCTTCTAGGCCGGCAGTAAAATGACATTTATGAGGATTTTTCCCTTTGAAGTGAGAATGTTTGCGCACTTCACTTTAAAGCAAGGGAAAAAACAAGAGCTCCGGCAGATAAATAACGGCGGCCTTGGAGACAGGGCATGACGTGTGCGGATGCACAGGCTCCACTCTGTCACATCCAGTCGTCTTGTGCAAAAGGACCTTTGTCTCCTTTCAAGAGACTCTCTTTGTTCACTCCCTTCCCCCGCTTCCATTCCTCTTACTCATAAAGAAACTGGCTAGTTGCTCTCTCTCTCTCTCTCTCTTTCTCTGTCCTCCCTTTCTCTCCCCCCTCCTCATCTCTCCCCCCTTCTTTCTTTCAGCCCGTCTTTTTGTGTAATGTTCTCTTTCCCTTCCCTGTATCGCCTTTGTGGTTGGAGGACATTCTGCCCCTTCTCAGGTTCCCGTGTTGGTGCTGAGATTAGGACCAAGATAGAGCTTCCGAAGACTGGAGCTGCCACCTACCAGATGTTTCACCTCAGCAGGGTGGCACCTTCTCTGAGTCTCAGTCTCCCCCTCTGTCAATTGGGTGTGATAATGTCCACCTCCAGAGTTGTCGAGGGGAGAGACTAAGTCACCCTAGCATGCTGACTTGAATGAGAAAAGGACATGTGCTCTGTCTGCCCTCTCAGGGGAAAGCTAAGAATCTCATTGGCCTTCCCTCAGATTGTGCTATGTTCACTGATACATTATAGATATCCTATGCTAGCCTTTCATTCATACATACATATATACATACGTACTTATATACATATATCATGCACCTATCCATCCATCCATCCATCATCCATCCATCCATCCGTCCACCTACCTATCTGTGCATCTAACTAGCTGATATGTATTCAAAACACACCACTTACCCCTTCCGTTACTATCCCCTGGGCAAGTCACCATCATTTCCTCCCTAGATTATCCCAGTGCCTCCTAACCTTTCTGCTCCTGTCTAGCTGTGTTCCCTGTCAATTCTGTTCTCAACATAGAGACCAGAATTATTCGGTTAAAACGTGAAAGTGTGTCATTTTTCAGCTCCAAAACTTCCGATAATTCCCATCTCACCCACATTAAGAGCCATGTTTTTATTATGACCCAACACCTTATAACCCAGACCTCATCTCACGCTTCTCTCTCCTTCTTCAGCCACTCCGACCTCCTTATTACTCCTTGAACTTGCCAGGCATGTTCTTGCCTCGAGGACTCCGCACTTGCTCTTCCTCTGTCTGGAATGCCCTTCTGTCAGATACCCTTACAGATCCCTCACTCCCGTCAGGACTTTGCTTACACGTCCCCTTCTCAGGCAGATCTCTGGTGGCCCTAGTGAGCACTGGCATTTCATTTACACACCAGCGTTTCATATGTCCCATCCTTATCCTTTTTAATTCCTTTTTAGCACTTATTACCATTTAATGTACTATGTATATATTTTCTTAATGTCTCTTTCCTCCACTAAAACATAAACTCCGTGAGCCCAGGGTTAATGGATAGATGAATGGACGGATGGATGGATGATGGATAGATGGATGAACATCTTCCAAGGAATACAAATGAGATTGTTTTCTATTTTGTTCTTTGCCACATTCCTTTGCTTACAGTCCCAGTACCCTGAAATTGCTTGGCACATCATAGGCTCTCAAAAAATGTTGAATGACCGTGTGTGTGTGTTTGTGTATCACACAATACTAGATGAAAAGACCTTCCCCAAAGGCAGTTTTAGAATATGTACCAAAAGTCTTTACAATATGTATCCACTTGGGGATAACAATGCTAGTGTTTCAAATGTATCCTAAGAAAATTTTCACAGCTGTGTCTAGCGATATACCTCTGAAGATGTTCATCCATGCACTATTGCCAATGGTAAAAACAAAGCAAAACTGGGAAGCAGCTGCAATGTGCAACAATTGGGAAATGCTTAAATAAATTAAAAGGCTCCATAGGTAGCATAAATGCAATGCTGTAGAAGTCTATGGTTGATATAGAAAGTCCTTGTCAAATTCCCAAGCACACGAATGCACCAAAAGATACCTAGAAGATAAGGCAACAAAATATTTACAGTTATCTACCTTGGGGAATACCTGTAATTTTGATCTACTGTGTTGTTTTATGATTAAAAAAAAATAAACTCACAAGGTTTTATACTGTTAAAAATAAGGTTTTCAAAAGGAAAGCTGAAATAATTAAATCACTTTAAAAAGTGACCGCAGGTGAGTAGACGCCAAACTCAACCTACCACACTTAGAAAAGCGATTGTAATAGACATTGAAGGCCAAAGGATTTGTGTCTTACTCGCTTCCCCTCCTACCTTCTAAGCTACTGCTTGTTCTTCCAGCTTGTTCACATGTGTCCCCCAGAGGTTAAAATGAAGTAGATAGTGAAGGCACTTTATGTAGATCGCTCACTCAGACAAATCGCTTTCGGGTGGGCCGGGGGACACATCACTTGTGCTTGTCTGACCACCAGTGACTCAGGATGGGGGTTTCCATGGATACGGTTCACCCTGTGACCACTGGGTCTCCACTAGACTGATGCAGGTCATCTTCAGAAGACGCTGGAACCATGAATGGTGCATAAAGCCAATACTGAGGCTTTCCCTTCCAAAAGAGTCTCTACTAGAACTTCCCTTTAGTGGAGATGGGGAAGGTGTAGAGCAGGAACCGGCAAAGGCTTTCTGAAAATGGCCAGATAGTACATATGTTAGATTTTGCAGACCGTAAGGTCAGCTTTGTCACTGTAGCGACAACAGCCATAGATGATATGTTAAGTGATAGGCGTGGCTGAGTGCCCATCAAACGGTATAGACACAGAAACTTGAATTTCGTATGGTTTTCTCATGCCACAAAATATCTTCTGCTTCAGTTTTTTGGTCGTTTAAAAGGTAAAACCATTCTTAGCTTGTGGGCCCGGGGTGGGCCAGACAGGGTCCATGGGCCAGTTTGCTGACCTCTGCTGTACAAAGGTTGTCCTATAGATTTAAACAGAGATTTAAACGATAGAAATTATTTTTTAATGACAGGGAAGTATTGATATTTTTTCTAAAATAACTATGTGCTTTTGATAACAGAGTACCAGATGCCACAAAAATGTATATTTTTCTGATGCACAATATGTAATTTTAAAACTGCCTAAGATGTTGTGTCACATCAATTGATAACTGCAATGTTTAAAACATATGAAACTAATTCCAGGAAATACCTTATATTTATGTCCTTGGGTCTGAATTTCTGAGCTCTCTGTGTTTAGGGATGGAATTTGGTTTATTCAAGAAGTAGCAGGTTATATATCTTGATGGCTTACATTAGCTCAATATTTCCTTTCCTTTCTGGAGCAGGTAAGCTTTGCAGACTGTTTTAGTTTGCAGCAATTACATTTGCTTATCGCTATGAAATGGAATTTCATTTGAAGCCAGTTATTAATGTCTAAAATGCACTTCCAGGAAATAATTTTGAACATTTTATTTATTAAAAAGAACTCGATGTTTGTTCAAAAGCATTGATGTAATTTACAAAGTTCGATATTAGATATTTTATGAGGTAATATAAAGAGGCCATTCTCCGAGACCCCCACTGCCTAATTGTACTGTGTTACAGTCAATGTCAGAAAAAGGCGCTATGCTGTATTGGGCTTTTATGCCCCGAATCAGTAAGTTTAGTAAAGACACAGACAAACGCACATCTCCCACCTTCCCCGACCACGAATCTCTCTGAGTTGTGGATTTGTTTTTATGAAGCATCTCCAAAGGTATACAAATGAAGCCATTTTAAATACTTTTAATGGCTCATGTTTATGAAAAAAGAAGAAATTTGGGGATTTGAGAATCTATGAAAAATCTGAAACATATACCAGTATAACAGACAATGAATGAACAACACCTTTTCACAACTCACTAATCCAGCCCATTCCTATGGTGCTAACTTCCAGCACCTAGCTCTTTCTCTTAGCCTCAGTGAAGGGCAGGCTAGAAATGTTGGGGAGCTAATACCCCAGGAGCAACCCTCTACTGAGGATGTGTAGCTTCCAAAGAAGGAATCCCCAGCTTCTTCACCCCTCAGGGGCATAACTCTGCAGTGTGTTCCGTAAGAGCTCCCATAGGAGTGAGTTCCCCCCGGGGCTCCTGTGCAGATCTGCTCTGGAGTGCAGTGTATGAGTTAGCCATTGCTACCTAACAAGTGGTCCCACAGGTGGTGGCTTAAAGCGACACACGTCTGTGGTTTCAGTGTTTCTGCGGGGCATGATTTCAGACATGGTTGCGTGGGGTGGGTCTGGCCCCGGTTCTCATGTGAGGACGCTGTCGAGATGTTGGCCATGGTCACAGTCATCTGAAGTTGTGGCTGGAGCTGAAGGATTCACTCTCCAGCAGATCCCCACGGCTGCTGGCAGGAGGTCTCAGTTGTACACCACGGGAGGTCTCTATCTGTAGGACAGCTTGAGTGTCTCCTGCCATAGTTGTTGGATTCCACTGGAGTGAGTGAGCCGAGAGGGACAGAAACCAAGATGGAAGTTGCAGGGCCTTTAGTGAACTCGTCTCAGAAATCACACACCAGCACTTCCTCTTCTGTGTGTGAGAAGTGACTCACGAAATCCTCAAGGCGGGAACTAGGCTGCACTGCAGGCCCCTTAAGTGGGCATCTTTCCCTTTGTGTCATGTCTACACGTCTCTACTAGTGCTCCCCAGGGTCACCTTCCAGATAAACTCTCCTTAGCTCAGGCCTGCTTTGAGGATACCTAACCTGAGGCGGTTATCAGCAACCCCACCAACAGCGACAGCACACATGACCATTTATTGAGTCCTTACTTTATGCCAGGCACCAAAAAAATCATAAAAAAAGACCCTCTATTTTTCATAATAATAAGGTATTTTATAAGGTCAACTCATGAAGACGAAATAAGTTGTTACTCAAGGCTGTTCAGCTAGTAAGTATCAAAGCCTGGACTTTATTCAATTGTTCAACTATCAGTCATTGTTCTGGGGACTACAGATAAAATACTCACTTCAGATAACATATTAATAGATGATACAAATAGTGTCCCTGCCCTCCTGGCACTTACAGTCTGGAGGGAGATGCAATAAATAAGTTATCAAGCAAATAAATGTAACAGTACAAATTGCAACATGTGCTATTACGAAAGAAAACAATTGCATCTGTAAGAGAAGCTAGCTGGCATAACTAAAAGTCACCTTTATTGTAGCGTGTTCTGCCTAATTTTTGTCTTATAACCTTCTGAGGCAATAATAGGAGCAAATGCATGTGGTCACTCTAGTAACTTAAACTTCACAGTGGCCCCATAGGGCGTACTGTTGCTATCTGCCTTTTAGGGATGAGGAAATGGAAGCACAGAGAGATTTGGTCACTTGGCTCACGTCACACAGCTCAGAAGCGGTGCAGGGATTAAACCCAGGCTGCCGGGCTCCAGAAACCATGCTTTTTCTTCCCCAGAGCATGATAGGCAGGGCCCCCGACAGGGAGATGTTGCGGCATCACACTTCTGCTGACAGGAAACTGAAGGCCAGAGAGTGACTTTCTTTCTCATGAGCTCACAGCCAGAGTTGGATTTGAACCCAGATCCTGTGTCTGTTCCAAGCCAAGCCTGGAGGGTGATGCCTGGGACCAGACTGACCTTGTTTTGATCCTCCTTCAGACCAGTGAATGTAACTGTGCTGTCCAGTGAGATAAAAATCTCGGAAGCTGCTGGAGCTAGAGGAGCCTCTTCTCAGGCCCCCCTCCCCTTCCCTAATGAGCCCGGAGACGCCGGCAGGACGGCGGCAGCCAATGGACAATTAGCGGAGAAGACTGTCCCGCATGGGCTGGGTCCTGCATCAGGGCCTAAGTGTCTGCTTATTAAATCACAGCTCCGCCTGGAGCCAGCTCTGCCCCTCTCCTCCCCCCGGGACGCCACACACACAGCCCTTTGCAGGGCGGTCCCCTGAGATGCAGCTCAGCTCAGCCCCCAGCATCTGGGGAAAACACAAGCAGAGAAAGACAGGAAGACACAGGGGCCCCGCACACAAAGGCGGCGTCAGCAGCAGGACACAGGAGGTACATTCCGCAACAGAGCGGGTCAGGAGTGCCTCCTCTGCTGGTTTCTGGGTCGAGCTTCTCACCCTTCTGAGCCTCGGGTTCCTCCTCTGTACCATGCAGGTGGCTCCATCTGACCCACGAGCGTTGAATGAAGTGATGCACAGAAAGGGCTTCCGAGAGTGAGAAAGGGTCCCTGCAAGCTGGCAGCTACTGATTACAGTGCAGATGCCTGGGCCAGCCCCACCCCCACAGAGCTGGGCGCGAGAGCCAGGTCACCTGCACTGATCGGCTCTACAGTTGCACTGGATGCCGGGTAAAGGTAAAGATGGAAAAGTAAGGCTTTTGAACAGGAGTCAGCACACCTCTTCTCCAAGGGTGCCAATAGCATTTTCAGCTTTGCTGGACCAGGGGTCCCGTTGTTACCATGAGAAAGCAGCCATAGACCATATATCATCCAATGGGCTGGGCTATGTTCCAATAAAACTTTATTTATAATAAACACCGACTTTGGCATTTCATATCATCTTCCCAGGTGATGAAACTTTTTTTTTTTTCTTTTTAAATGTCTGGCTGAACCATTTAAAACATCAAAATCATTCTTAGCTCCAGGGTCTTATAAAAACAGGCAGTATGCCTCACTGGGCTCACGCACCCCAGTTTGCCCACCCCTGCTCTGTGGTTTAAATCTATAAGGTGAGCCCCTAAGTAATTTAATATTTTCTAGCAACCATATTTAAAAGCAAAGTACAAAACACAAAACAAAAACAGATTAAATTGTCTTTAATAATATATTTTATTCACACAAAATATTGGTTTTCCATGTAATCAATATGAAAGTATTATGGTGTTTCACTTTGTTCACACTATGTCTGACATATGTTTTACACTTAGAGCACATCCCAGTATGGACTAGTACATTCCAGAAGCCACGTGAGCTAGTGGCCCCATCCTGGACACCCCCCCCTGCCCCCCCAGCTCTAGATGAGGTGGTTTTCTCTGTTGTCATGCGAGACAGCAGTGGTTTGGCCACCCTCCCCATACCCCGAATGGGGAAACTGAAGCCCAGAGAGGGAAAGGGGCTTGTCTGAGGTCACACAGCAAGCCAAGTGGTACAGAGCACTTTCTGTGACCTCTCAGAGGTCAGGGGTCCATGTTGAGTAGAGAAAACCAGTCTGTGATGCACCTACTAGGAGCCAGAGGCTGTGTGACCCTCCCGGCAATTCTAGGAGGGCATAGGGTGGTGGGCACACATTATGGACAAGGAGACTGAGACTCAGGGAGGTGGGCTCACGTGCTCAATGTCATTCAGCTGGTTAAGGGGCAGGGGGAGGCTTTGAGCCAGGGAGGGTCCAGCACCTGACCTTACCCACCAGCTGTATTGCCTGCTTGAGAAGCTGGGGGCATGGCAGTTAGACGGCCATTTATCAAGCTACTACTATATTCCAGACGTCGGACCTTCTTCCCTTGCCCTGGTCACACAATGGGGGTTTTCTCTCCCCTCCCTGCTTATTACCAGACCTGGGTGGTGGTGCCGGGTGACCATTGTCCCCGCCTTGTCCTGAATCTGACCCCCTTTGAAACCGATGCCATGGGACCGACCCCCTTGTCATCCTGGTTGCTGCCCTCTACCCTTTGATGCCGGGAAGGTCCTGCCTCACTTCCACATCCGTGGGTGTCCTTCCTTGGCCGGTGTGCACTCGATGACCTCAGCATCCATGCTGACAGCGCTCCCATGCCCGCTGCTCAGATCCTGGCTCCCCACCCTCTGCAGGTCTCATGCCCCATCCTGCCCCCACGGCTCCAGCCCCGAACCGTAGCACCTATACTCTCCATATCTGACTGCCACCCACCTTTCTAACATCCTGCCCACCCGTGCCTCCCCCAGCAATGCCTGCCCCGCAGCGACCCACAGGAGCTTCACTCTCTGCTTCCTCCCCTCCTCACCTCCCACCTCAGTCAGCTGAGACTCAGAGGCCCAAAGGCCCCCAGTTCACACCCAGGTGTGCTCACCTTTCTCACCTCTGCCCAGGGCAAGCGAGCCACCTAACTGCCCCCCACCCTCCACTGCCCTTGCCTGGGGGAGCTGCAGGCAGCTGGAGAACAACAGGGAGGGTGTGACGTGTCCAGGTGACCAGGCCGTAGCCTGCAGGGACTCAATCACTCACCCACCTGAGTGTTGGCAGAGAAAGTTCTGTGGATGTGGTTAACACCTATAGGCCACTGACTTTAAATACAGGAGTAAAGCCACTGAGTGTGGGGATTGCTTGTTACAGCGGCTGGCCTGTGCTGACGAATACAGTATTTATAGTAACTGGCATTGACTAAGGGGCCTGGAGGGACTCGGTGACAAGGATAAAGCAAGGAGCTCTGCACTGGGCAGGGTCTGTGCCCGTTGGAGCGTTCAACACCTGCAGTGGGGAATGAGCGTGTGTTTGCACTGCGGAGGCTGGGGGTGGGTGGTGGAGGGCTACTGGCCACGGTGACCTCCCCGGGCCCGGCGGCAGGAAGCCGGAGACAGGCATCAGCCCGGCCTCCTCCAATTAGCCGCCATCCCTGACCCCATCAGGGCTGGAGGAAGTGCGGGCGCTTTCCGGCGCTCGGGCCCACCTGCCTGGAGGGCTGGCGGCCGGCAGCTGGGTGGTGACACCTGAAGGCCCTGGTCTAACAGAGCCCCCCTTATTCCAGAGATCTGCAAAGGGTTAGTGGGTGGGGGGCCGGGGGGCAGGGAGGAAGTGTCAGGGAGCAATCACATGCGGTCAGGCTGACCTCTCTGCTCAGCCTCAGGGGCAGACGTACCATGTGTGGGTCTGGCCGGACCTTGTTTGCTTAGCGTTCTAGGGGAGGACCGGGTCTTGCATTTGGAACATCTCCACTCCCAGGAGCGCCGTGCCTGTGTGGTTTTGGGGGGAAGGATGGGGGTGCCCTATGGCTACCTTTTATGTGGGCGGGGGAGCTTCGATGCATCTGCGGTCTGCAGTTGTGCTCCAGGCCACGTGGCTGCCTGGGACGGCCCCCCATTCTCCCCAGTCCTAATGGGGATCTCCGGGCGCATTGCCTGGGCGCACACCGAGGCTGGGCTGAAGCTCGGTGCTCCATGGTGGCGTCTCACGGGGGCCTCAGGACAGCCCCACGCTCCCCGTGACGCGGATGCGCAGATGAGACACAGTCGCCGTGGCCTCGTGGGGTGAACACACAGAGCGTGGGGTCTGTTGTGGGTCTGGCGCCCACATTTAGTTAAAAGGAAGCCGGGCCAGTGCAGGAGCCTGCGGGAGGCATTCAGGCGGCGCTGCAGAGAGCAGGCGAGAGGAAGTGCCCGCTGCTCACACTGCGCAGGGCCAGCGAGGGGGAGGGGCGGGGCAGCATGGAGTTCAGGGAACCCTGGGTTTCTTGGTCACCTGTGTGTTGTCATCGGGCCCTCCTCTTCCTGGGACTCTGGGGGATAATGAGGGAGAAAAGGTGTCTGTTTTCAAACATTGTATTGTTTGACCTAGACATTAAGAAAGGGTCTCAATTTATTAAAGAGGCAGAGCAGAAGGTCAAGGTCCTCGTCAATGAGTTTTCCCAAAACATCCTGAAAGTAAGTGATTAAGAAAAAAATGCTATTTTTATGCTGGTACTTCTGATGCCTGGGCTCACACCCAGGATTTGTCCCATATTGCTGTGTGACCTAAGACAAGTCGCTGTACCTCTCTGAGCCTCATTTTCCTCGTCTGCAGTTGGAGGCCATCGTGCCTTCTTCTAAGAAGGGCTGTGAGACGCCAGTTCTGGGCCCCATGGGTCCTCAAAGGTTGGGACACGTGTCTAGGTAACTTCAGAGCATACATAGACCCATATATGTTTTTAGTTTTATTAGTACATGTAGTAATAATTTATCTGAATGTACGTATTGATACTAAGATATATTTATACGAATGTATTTTTTAGTAAAAACAAAAAAGCAAACCTAGTAGTGTGACTTCCCAGAAGCTATTGCTTAAGTGGGGTTAAGGGGAAAAAAGGATAGGATGATTAGTCCAGGCACATGGATATTATGAAAATGGGCAGGTGGGTTTATGGCTGAGGTTGGGAAGCACCGACCGGAGGCAGGTTGTGCTCAGCAATGTGGAGTACAAGGTACGTGCCATCAAAGTGCTGGCGGGTGGATGTCCTTGGAGAAAGTGCCAGCAGAGGGGCTCTGGTTGGCTTTTCCGTGTCTCCTACAGTATGTCTGTGCTGGGACCCCTCCCTCCCCTCCCCTCCCCTCCTCTCCCCTCCCCTCCCCCAGCACGTGTAAGGATATGAAGACTGTTCTACCCCATCAGAGTCTGGGTTGGTCCCTGAAGAAGATGAAAAGAGATGAATATTTCATGGCCCTTGACTGACAGCTGCCAAGGACCTGCTGCGGGTCTGGCGCCCACATCTAGTGAAGGAAGGGGCAGGCCGGGGGAGGGAAGGCCCAGAGGCCGAGCCATTGATCCGCTGGGCCCAATCTGCGCTGATGAAACGCTCCGCTCCCAGTGCCCAAGCCAAGGGCAGCATGTAATGGGCTCTAAGAGGCGTGGGGGGCAGCGGCCGGCAGCCACCCAACCCCCATGGGGTCCACAGAGGCTCCACCAGGCCCCCGAAGGCCGATTTCCCCGTCTCCAGCTGTGGCCTCCTCGCCCTCTGGTGCCAGCCCCGCCGTCCTGATGAGCTGAACTCAGTGTTTCTGACGCCTCCGGCTCATCACCCCATTAAGGCCTGACGCCAAGCCCTGTCCGCCAGGGGACCCAGACGACAGGGAGGGGGGAGGCGCCTGCCATCCTGGGGATGCTGAGAAGTGGGTGACAACCCCAGGTAGTCTCAGAGTGACCCCTGAAGGCGGCTGTGACACCATCGAATGCTCCCTTCCATCTGCTCCTTGGAGGATGAGTCGGGGTGGGGGCAGTTCTTCTGCAGAGACTGAAGTGGGCATTTACTGCCCGGGCCACAGTAGTTCAGTCAATTAACCCCACTTCTCTTGAACAGAGAGGATGGGTATTGAGGACATCTTGCAGCATCTCGCGCTAGCAGGGAGAAACAGACTTTCTTTGGTGCTCCCGGCTGAAAATTGTTCAGCAACCGTGAAAAAGCAAGCAGAGGCATCAAGGTTTGGTGGGTAAGGGTGTGACTGGTGTGTGAGTTTCCTATCACGGCTGTGACGACTCTAAACTCGGTGGCTTAAAACAACGTGCATTTGTTCTCTTCCTGTTCTGGAGGCCAGAAGTCCAAAACGGGTCTCACTGGACTGAAACCCGGGGGTTGGCAGGGATGGTTCCTTCTGGAGGCTCCAGGGGGAGAATCCATCCCTTGCCTTTTCCAGCTTCCAGGGGCTGCCCAGCCTCCCTGGCTTGTGGCCGCCTCTGCCACCCTCAAAGCCTCAGCTTCTCCACGTTTCTCTGACTCCGCTCCCATTCGGACTCCGTTCCCATCCTCACACGTCCTCGGGACTCACGCAGGGCTTCCTGTGCTCCCATCAGCATCATCTCCTCATCCAAAGTCCTTAAACATATCTGCAAAGTCCCTTTTACCACTTAACATACTGATTGACTGCAGGGATTTGGACACAGACATTTTTAAGGGGTGGGGGGCATGATTCTGCCTATCCCAAGTGGCCTTGGACAAACGTTCCAGGTACCAACCTTGGCTTCATTACTTGCTAACACTGTGAACTTGAGCAAGAGCTTCATCTCTCGGAGGTTCAGCTTTCTCTGCCAACCACAGGCTGTAAGAGCTGCCTGCTTGGGTCACTGACATGAAACCGAACATATGAGGGGTCTGGGATTTGTGACCTCCCACTCGATATATATGTGTTGTTTGGGGGCCATGGCTGACTCAAGCTGGTTGAGGTCGCTGCTCTCTGCCCTGGGAGCTTTCTCATTCTTGACATTTCAGCCATGCAGGCTGTTGCCCATGAAGGTCAGAAGAGTCCAGGGACGTGGCTCAGGTTGCAGGGTGGATTGGAGATCTAGTGGCCTGGCACTGCCCTCACTTCCACAGCCTTCCTTCCCACTGCTCTCTCCGAGTCCTTGGCGGCAGCCTGAAACCACAGGTCTGGAGAGGAGTGGATTTCCGAGGCTCAGCTTTCTCGTGTAAAATAGGTGAGATCCAGCTTGTCTTGCCCGATTGTGCAGGCAGCCAGAAATGAGCCTGGTAGAGTGCCTGGCAGAGCGTACGCCCATAATGCCTGGGCGTGGGCACCGATTTTGAGGATTCCGCCCTCGGCTCTCATTCCAACTCAGCCTCTTGCATGCTTTCCTTGAGCCTGGAATGAATAAGAGGGCTGCGGATGCCGCGGACTGAGCGTAGGGAACCAGGGGTCTGGGTTTTCCCTCTCAAAGTCCAGTAGGCCGTGTCTGAACATGCCGGATAGGCTGCCGCCTCCACAAGCCACCCCAGCTCCGGGCCGCGGCTCCCTGGATGCCACCGCTCCCTGGATGCCACCGCTCCGCCTCCGGGAACCTGGGACCAGGGAAAAGACAGGCCTGAGGAGCAAAGGCCTCACCTTGCTCGAGGAGCCGGTCTTGGGTTCAACAGTCAAGAGGGGACAGGGTTTTCCCTCACTCAGTCTTGGAAGCAGAAGGGAGGGACGTGAACGAAAATGAGCACCATGATCCTTTTCCATCCCTACCTCAAAGAGGTCCTCAGACCCCCAGCTTTCAGGGGGTTCAGGGGAAGGGCCTTGGAGGGAGAGCCTGGCTACCTGCATGCTAATCTCTGCTCTGGATTTCTTTGGCTGTGTGTCCTTGGGCAAATGACATTGCTTCTCTGAGCCCAGGCTTCCTGGTCCCAGTGGACAGTGAAGACCTGGGATGATGAATGTCAGGGCTCCGCTCAGGGTCTGGTCTCCATTGTCTATGTTCAATACTTATAAGCAATTACTTATTAGTATTAGCCAGCAATCAATTTTATTATGATTAGCCATTGAGCAAAGGGAGCATAAAGGGAAAAATGACTCAGAATTGGGTTCAGTGCTAAAGAAATCCCGGGGTTCATTTCCCAGGCTGCCTAACTATGTGCAGAGAGCAAACATCCCCCATGGCACATGGAGGAGCAAGTGCCAATCCTTTGCATGTCGGACTCTCCCGGGGCATCTCAGGCAGGCTCCGGCCCCCATCCTGCCTGTCAGTCTTAGGGGTCTCTGTATGGACAGCGACCAGCGACCATCCGTGTGTGCTCGTCCTCGGGCCCTGCCACCCAGTGACTCCTGACTTCAGTGGGTGAAGAAGGCAAAGAGGAACATAAAGACTCAGGGCAGCCTGTAACTTATCCGGATAACATCACCTATTTAATGGTAATTAGTGTTTTTAACAACCAATTGCCATGCCATTAACTTACAATAGTTGTCTTGGGGGCCTGCCAGCAAGCTCCAGCAGAGCAGCCTGGGCAGTCAGGGTGCTGCGCGTGCAAGGGGGACTCAGGTTGCAGGCTGATTGCAAGCTGGCACCATGCTTGCAGGGTGCCCGGCAGCCCCGGTTGTGGGAGCAGTGGGAGCAGGGTGTTGCAGTAAGTGGGTATTTAGAGCTGGGCCCTTGGAATAAATGATCCGCGGAGAGGGCAGGAGGGGTAAGGTGGCTGCTGGCGGCTGGCCAAGCCCGGTTCCGCTTCTTGCCAAGTTGACATCTCAGGGGCTTGGTCCAGCTGGGATCCGGGCAACCCAGCGGTGGGGAAGATGGGAGGAGTCCGCCGGGGTCTGAGGGGAGGCGGTTTCACTTCTCTGCTCTTAGGCACCTGAATGTGGACCTTGGATTCACTGTGTACTCTCTCCGTGGCCTTCATTGTCCTTAATGTGAAAATGGCACCACAGGCCAACAGAGGATACGCATCAGACAGTTTCCACCGTCTTTGTATTCATCATCCCTGGTGGCCAACCTCTAACATGTTCCGCTGTGGTCCCCGTCTTTGGTCTTCAGGCCCTTGGGTCATTCCCTCCCATACAGACCTGGCTCATCACCTGGACAGTGTGGACATGGCCTTGGTGGCAGCTGAGGCTGAGTCTTGGAGGACACTGTGGCTTCCGTCCTTGCCTTCTCTTGGATCCCTTGCTCTGATGGCCGTCCGTGGCCATATTGTGAGGACTGTCAAGCCGGCCTGTGGAGAGGCCGCATGCCCTAGGCCAGGGTCAGCGTGCTAATCCTGGGAGCGGCCTCTCTTGTCAGCCTATCCTCCAGCTCTAATCCAACCCTCTGCTGGCGGTGGCCCCCGCTGACATCTTGACCACAACCTCATGAAACCCTCCCCACCACCAAGCCACTCCTGGTTTCCCAGCCCCCAGAGAGTATGTGGGCTCATGGATGGCTATTGTTTTGTCTAAGCCACCAAGCCTTGGGGTTCTCTCTTATGCCCCAGTGGCTGGCCCATGGGGGACATCTAATAAATAGCGATGCACGAATGAATCTGGGGTACTGTTTCCTAAGCTGGCGTTGCCAGTCAAACCAGACAATCCACGAAACCCTGAGCACAGGCCTGGCACAGACCGCGAGCTCAATAAAGGACGGACGGCCATCGGCATCGTCGCTGCCTTCATCATCATCGTCGCTACCCATATTACCAGTCCTTGCTGCTTCAGGGCTGGAGATGGGCAGTGTCTGAGGAGGAAGAATAAAAGGAGATCAAAAAACTCTACGCACACCATCTCTCTCCAGAAGCACCTGTCCAGTTTCTGATGGGCAGCCAACACTTTCTGTCTGCCTGGTCTCCCCAAGGCTCCCCCCCGCCCCCGGTCCCCCACGGGCCTGTCATCTGCTTAATCCGGACAGATTTCAGAGCAGGGTTGTGACACACTGATCAAAGGGCCCCAAGCAAGAGTTAAACCCTCCGGGAGGCTTCGTCCCACGGGCCCAGGCAAATGACCTGGCTCCAAGGGTTAATACTATTTTGTTTTCCAGGACTATTTGTTATACCAGGTTAGTGCAGGCAGAAGGTCAAGGGGGTCGGCGGCCCCCCCTGGCCGCCCCCCTTGGCTCCCCTTCCCCGTCTCCTCCATTTGCGGCCTCACTGCCTGCTTTAATCGGATGACCCCGGCCGCTGAGTGTTCCTTGGGATTTTCCTG
Source organism: Craseonycteris thonglongyai (assembly GCA_004027555.1). Classification (NCBI taxonomy): domain Eukaryota; kingdom Metazoa; phylum Chordata; class Mammalia; order Chiroptera; family Craseonycteridae; genus Craseonycteris; species Craseonycteris thonglongyai. The sequence continues at coordinate 131,494 of PVKE010000161.1, read as the reverse complement.
CCAGTTCCCTCAGACTCGGTGCAGCCGACGCCAGCCGCCGTCTCTGGGCCGGGCCCTCAGAGGCAGGCGCGAGCTAAAAGGCACTTTGTGAGAGAGGAAACTGTCCGCTGCAATTTGTGCTGTGGTTTCTCTGGACAGCGGCGGCTCAAGAAAAGGGTCCTTTGTCTTCCTCCGCCCTTTCTTTCCTTCTTCACCTCCCCGCCCCCCTTTTTTTCCTTTTTGTTTAAAATGTGTCCCCCTTCCCTTCCTTCTTCCAGTCCTTGCTTTTTCTTTTCATCTCCCTTATTTGGGTGTGAGCCTATTAGCTTCCCTCTCGCCTTCTCCTTGTCTTTGTTTATTTTTGAAAAACTCTGTCTCACAAAATTGGACTTCAAATCAGGCTTCCCTTCCCAGCGCTGCCCCTGGATAAATTGGGAGTGCACCTCTGGGAGAGTTCTTGAACTTTCTCTGAGCCTCGGTTTCTTCACTACAAACCAAAGTTGATAATCTCTGCCTGTAAGGGCTCATTGCTGAAAGCTAACCAGGAAACACCTGTAAGGTCTAGGGTCTGGTATACAGTGGGTGCCCAATTAATGTTCGTCTTTCCATTTCTCTTCCTTTTCTTCTTAAGCTGTTCTGTTTGTTTGTTTTGTTTTTAAATAACTTTCTTTCGCACTTCTGGAAGAGTCTCTAAGGTGGCAAATCTCCCTGCAGAAGGCCTGGTGGTATGATGACAGGGTCTGGGCCTGTCACTTACTAGCTGTGTTACCTTGGGCAGGTCACTGAAGTTCTCTCAACTTCATGTTCCTCCTCCGCAAATGGGGATAAGCGTTCTTCCTCTTAGCAGGGCGGTGAGGATTCACTGGGATAAGGTGAGGTAGCCGCCTACCACTGAGTCTAGTGGTGGTGACCACCTCTGTCTTTCCCTTGCTACTCACTCCCTCTCTAGCCAGGCCTTGTTTCCACAGCCACGCAATTCACCATCAGTGCTCATATGGACGGCTTAACCTGTTAGTACAAATCCTTCTGCTAAGCCATTGCATCATCCATCCACCTACCTACCACCCGTCCATCCACCCATCCACCCACCCACTTACCATCCATCATCCATCCATCCAATGTCCATCCTTCTATCCACCCACCCATCATCCATCCATCCGTCCATCCATCCGTCATCCATCCATCCATCCATCCATCCATCCACCCACCCATCCAGCAATCCATTAATTCATTCACTTATTCAGAATTGTTGCATAACAAACAATACTTGCCTAAAGCATACCTTATAAAATTCTAGTCGATAGCTCCAGAAATAGTAGGAAGGCATGAAAACTACCCACCAACACAAGAAGACTTGGAGCCATGAGGTCCTTCCATGTAGTCTGCTTGTGGAGCAGGTAGAGAGGAGGGAAGGGACTTTGACCTTGAGGATGGGATGCACATGGTTGGGTAGCTCAGTGGTTTTCCAGTTGGCTTTTCCAGGACCCCAGGATTCTGTGATGCCAAAGGCGTTACTGATGGAGGGGTGCCACTTCAAACAGAGCAGCTCCCCCTCCTATCTGCCTTTTGTAATGGTTTCTGGTCACGATTTATTTTAAGCAAAATTGAAGTGTTTAAGAAGGAATGAAAGTGTTCAGCTGCTAAGTACCATATTTTAAAGCACTTGTTTGGCTACACATTTTAGATACTAAAGAAAAGTTCAGAAAGAGCTGTCTCCTATCTTGTGAACCACAGAATAAAAACATAATCCTTCACTCGTAGAGATTTTATGGAATTCTTATAAACCAGGCAGTGTGCCAACAGTTAAGCAGACGATCTTATTTAATCCAGTAACTCTATGGGATTAGTACTAGTTTCATCCTCATTTTTCAGAGGGAGGAAGATAAGGCTCAGAGACATTAAGGTATGCGCCTGAGGTCACACAGCAATTAGAGTGGTAGATTTGAACCCAGGAGTTATAACCCAAATGTACCCTGCCTGCAATGGGAGGCATTTACCTGGAACCTGGTGGCCAAAGGGGCATCAGAGGAAAAACATCAGCAGGGCTTACGGTCTTGTCTCTATCTGGATCCGTTCTTCATTTCCCCTTTCAGATTTCCACAGTGAGCAGCCAAAGGCATTAAGGGGCTCAAACATCCAATAACCCAAGATGACGGATTCTTGGGTTTAGGAGAAACTGAGGCTTGTGCTCTTCTGAGCCCGTCCAAGCCTGAAGATTCCCTGGGGTGCTTCCTAGCTTCCACTGACATGTGCGGGGTCACCGTTTCAACTTGGAGGTTAAACAGATCTGTCTCACGTGCCCTTATGAGAGCAGCTTTACTTCTTGGAGACTCAGCTTCTTCCTCTGCAAATGGGAAATAGAAACAATACCTGAGTCATGAAGTTACTCTGAGAGTCAAAGAGAGAAAAAAAATACATCAAGGCTGTTGGGGACAGTGGTTGGCTCAGAGTGAGCCCTTGAAAATATTAGCTCCTATCATTATTCATGGCTCCATGTGAGAGTCCACGTGACCCTACAGCACCCAAACTAAAGAAATAGTTTGAGACAAGTGATCGAAGCCACGCTGGGTTAGAATGCTCAAGCTTGGGGTGAGAGAAGAAGGTGATCAGCAGTTCCTCACAAACAGAGAGTATTTTTCCACAACCTGTTTGGGGGTCTTTGCATGACTTACAAGATTCTCGCTGATGCTGACTGACCGCGCTTTGATCGACTTATACAACTTCATAGCTGAGGGTGGGAGCTGAGTCGGAGTCTTTGCTGCTATTCCTCTGGGGATGATGTGGAAGTAGAAAATGTGAGGTGTTTTGTTTTTTTTTATCCTGGCTTCCCTGATTCGGAAGAATGTGTGTATGTAGGAAAGGAAAGAGGGGCATGGGGGGAAGAGAGAGAGAGAGAGAGAGAGAGAGAGAGAGAGAGAGAACTTAGACAAACTCTCAAACCTCCCCGAGCATCATTTCCTTGCCTATAAAATGAGGCAAATACTTCCAAGTGTGTGTCCTTCACATGAGCTGTAGGAAGGAGAAGATTAAAAGAGGCAACACTATATCCCAGCCTGCGGCATTCATTTGTTCATTCATCAACTATTTCTTGGGCTCTGGAACTCACACTTCTGTGTGTTTTAACTTAGATTCCCACACAAGCTCATGCAGAAACCCAGACGGCAGCTGAGGACTGGCATGGGCCTGTGCTTATGACAGTTCTGTTAGCTACTAGTAGTGGGGCTTGTAGTAGCAATTGTAGCCGTGTTTATTTCGAGGGGAGAGGCGAGGGAAGATGTCTTTGGGTTTGCTGTTAGTATTAAGTCATAGCACGCTCACCGATGTGGAGTACCACTGTTGTTTACTGGGCACTAATCAGGCATCAGTTCTTGATCTATGAGCTTTCCGTGATCATCTCAGAACCACCCTCTGCAAGAGGCACTATTTTACCTTCATTTGACAGCTGAGGACACTTGAGCCAGTCCGTTCACGATGACTTCTGGAGCATCTGCTACGTGCTAGCCCTGCGGGTACCGTGGTGACGAGAACAGAGCCTCTGTCCTTAAGGGGCTTGGTCCTATTTGGTGGAAGGGTGGACAGAGATTAGGAACACAAGTCATTTCCAGCACTGGTAAGTTCCAAAGATGACGAAATAGGGTAATGAGATAGAGGGTGGATGCTTAAAGAGGTCAGGGAGAGAGGTGTCTCTGTGAAGATGACATCTGGGTCACATTTGAATGATGAGAAGGAGGCAACCAGAAACAAAAGCATTTGGAGCCCCAGGAGCTGCACATGCAAAGGCCCTGGGGTGGGCAGCCGATGGATAGGGGTGGATTAAGGGATGGGCATTCCACAAGCTGTTCTCAGCATTGGAGCTCAGGGCTGGTCCCAGAAGCAGCCCCCAGAATGCTCCCATGTTCCTGCCTTCCTGGATGCTCCATCAGCTGGTGAAAGTGGCCGCTGAATGCCAACCTCACTGGGTGTTTGCAGGGAAGACTCGTTAGGAGCTGTCTGTTCCCAGGAAGCAAGCACAACCCTGAGGATGGTTGTCTAGAGACAGCTGTAAAACCAGGCCTCAGCTCCTGGTAGGCCAGAGAGTAAAACTGCAAGCGGAGACCCATGGTCATGTGGGTGTAGGGTCAGCCCGCCTCCGGGGGACCGTGTGAAAATGCAGCTCTCCTTCAGTGGGCCGGGCCGGGCCCAGGTCCCGGGCGAGCATGGGCTATTGCTCCATGGAGTACACTTTGAGTAGCAAGAATATGTGGCACTGAATAGTCCAGAACAAAGAAAGAAGATAGCAGAGCAGTGATTATAACGGCCACTGCGTGTAGAGTATTTACAGCTCACCAGCTGGCCTTTCATTCTGCCCCTGCAAGTCCATGATGGGTCAGGGCATTGCCATTCTCCCTGTTTTACAGGTAAGGAAACCGAGGCGTGAAGTGGTTAAGTCTCGCTCGATGGCACTGAACTGGTGAGAGGCGGAATCACACTGTCTACCTTCAACGTGCGCCTCTCTATTCCCCTGCCATTCCATCACCTGGATCATGGAGTCAGGAAATGGGTCAGAAGCGGCTCTCCCAAACTGGTTGGACTTCAGAAATGGGGAAGCCGACTCCGCACTGTTGTTTTCAGTAGACGCACACTCAGAATTTCCAGGCTCACCTGTCAGGTGAGAACGTTTGGAGCGGTAGTTGCCAAGACTAAGGCTCTGGTCCTTACAAGGAAGCACCCAGGTATCGTCTTTTGGACACATTGGCAGTGCCAAAGGGACCCCATGGATTGTCTGTGTCTCGTGGGAACCCTGCAGTTCTCCGCTAACCGCTTCTCTCTCACCAAACACGGCGAAATCCCGTGGTCTGGTTGCTCCAATGCTTCGGAGCAACATGGCCTGGCAGGTTTTGTGTTAAGTTCAGCTGATCCAGCCACGGTTGGCCCAGCCAGGTTTTCCACCACCAAAGGGCACAGGGGCTAGTGAAGGAGCCAGGTCACTAACCAAAGGGTACAGCTCCACTAGGGACCCTAACATGGACCCTGAGGAGATACTCAGAGGGTTTCCTGGATCTGCAATGCCCTCTGGGCCCAGGGCTACAGGGTATGAACTCTCCCCCGTGCCCTCCCTCTCCCTCCCCATCTCCTGCAGCCTGGCCCAGGGTCACTGCTTGTGGCTAAATCTTTGCTGCTTTTTCAAGGTAGAAAATCATCATAAAACTGTAGAGGTTGCCTCTCTTCCTCCCGACAGTGGGCACAGCTTCCAACCCAGAAAGACGCAGCTTGAGAGCAAACCCAGAAGCATCAAGGATTCCCCCCCTCCCCACCTCCCTCCCGCCAACAACCGCTGCCACCCCCACCTCTTGGCCCTTCCACAGCTTCCCTCCCTCCCCCGCCCCCCCAGGAGACTGGAGGAACTTGGCAAGCCATCTCGTCGCCAATCAATCTGTGGTGTAACAATTAGCACTTAGGCACCACTCTTGCTAAACACGCGCTTAGAAAACACTTAAAAAAAAAAAAAAAAAGGAAGAAGAGTCATCAGAAGTAGAAGCAGGAGCAGCAGGCGGGGGATGTTAGGGAGCGGAGCCAGGATGAGCCCTGGGGAGGAAACAGATCAATGCACTGCGGAATGGAAGGCATCTAATACCCTATTATTGACGAGGCCAAAGCACTTTGAGGCGTGTTTCCACCGTGAGCAATTAGGCTGCGAGACCGCAGGAGTTAAGCTAACACGGGCCGCCCCCCACCCCCATCTCCCCTTCCTCCCCCAGAGCAGTTGGATGACACTTTCATTTGGTAGCGAGCCCCGGCAGCCCTGGCGCCAGCCTGCAGCCATAATGGGGCCCATCCGAGGAAGGCCAAACGCTCCAGCCTCCCAGAAGGCCCCACGCGGCCCCCCACCTGCCCCCAGCCCCCTCCCGAGCGCCCCCACCCACCCCGTAACAGAATCCAGTCGGCACCGAGTCTGTCTGCGCGCCTGCGAGCTGCCTAAATTGATTGTAATGGTTTTATCAGCGCAGAGAGCTGGCTGTTTTCTCGCCTGGGCTGTGGGGCGGGAGGAAGCGAGTCCTCTCCAGCCGCAGTGGATCGGGTGAAAGGCGACTTGTGTTTGTGGGCGAGGACGCCTGTCTGCAGCTCGGCGCACGCCTGGTGTTTCTCTCCTGGCCTCGTGGCTTGTTGTGCACACAAGAGAGACCCAGCAAACCCCAGCAAACAGTGAGGGGCTGGGGGGTGTTCATCTTGAATGGCTGGAGGGTTTGGGGGGGGCTAGGTAGTGAGAAGCACTAATGAAGGTGACAATATTGATCAATAATAACAACGAAGAGGATGGTGACAGCTAGCTGGGTCCTCTAAGTGCTGATCAGGAACCAGTCAGGATGTTTAAGTACATCACAGACATTTCTTTGCGTTCTCCCGGCTACACTATGACGTAGGCATGATCTCCCCCACTTTAAAGAGAGGGAAACTGAGGCATAGAGAGGGGCTGACACTGGGTCAAGGTGACACAGTGAACAATTAGAAGGGGAAGAAGGAACTGGAACCCAGTTCTGCTGATTCCTAACGGGTCTGGTAGGATGAGACAACATAATGTCTCAAGTACTGGGTGTTTTCCCAGGGTTGGGGAAATTGGGGTCTTCCAATGAGGCAGGCTTACGAGTATCTAGACTGAGGCCCCAAAATAAAATGGAGACCCCCAAAATGAACAAAAAATATATGAATCATGTTTTTTTTAAAGCAAAAAGAAAGCCAACGTGTAATGTCCTGGGATTGAGCCTCACCCCCATGTTTGCAGGTTCGCTCTCACGTCCTTACCTCTGCTCACTCAGCCTGGAGTTCCCACTTCTGCCCCAGATACAAGGGTATCTGGAGAAAACCTAGGAAGCCTCCAGATCTGACCTCCTTGGTTTCTTCCCATCCCTTGCACCCTTCCTAGAAGTCTACCATAGCCCCCGCAACACTTATTTCCACTGCATTTCTTTATTAGCCATCTTCCCATTAACGTTAATTCAACAAATATTTACTGAGCTCATAGGATGTGCCAGTCTCCGTATTAGGCAGAAAGCTCATTGGGCCATGTCTTATTTACCTCCACACCCACCCTGCTTGGCACATAGTAGGAACTTAGTAACTGTCAGCAAATGCATGAACGATGACCACAGTTTCGGGCCAGTCTCTTGTTTCTGCAAATCAAGTTTTATTGGCACATAGCCACAGCCATTCATGTATGGAGTGTCATGGCTGCTCTCAGACTCCAAGGGCAGAGTTGAGTAGCTGTGACAGAGCTCCTATGTCCCAGGAGCCTGCGAGTATACTATCTGGCTCTTAAATAAAAAGTTTGTTGACCCCTGACCAAGAATATAATTAGATAACTTTAAAAGTTTTCCATTTGGTTTTCTGCCTTTAGCTAGCACGTGATTTTTAATTGGGTAACGACAGTTTTTACACTCCTGTAGACGACTGGATAAATGGCTCTGATTTTCATGCCTTCCTGGGTCCACAACCTTTGGTAGTGACCTTCTACACCAGCCAGGGTTTGACCTTGTCACTTACATTGGCCAATGGGCCAGTAATGAACTCCATGCACACAGAGGCTTGAAAACGTGCTCTTTTCTGATAGACACCGCATGACTGTACTCCCAGGATAACTTTCTGGAGGGGTTTGAGCTGTCCCAGCTGAGCTCGTTCTTGACCAGTCAGCCCCGCTGCCAACCTGCCCCCGGCCACAGATCCACGCACAAGCTAGCTGTGCCTGCCCCAGAGCAGCAGACGTAGACAACTGGTAGACCCCAGGAATAAGTGGTGGGGGTTTTGAGCCACCAAATTGTGGGTTAGTTTGTTACACAGCAGCAAATAACAGACGTACTTCTAGGAGCATACAATTCATGTCCCCAAACTAGGCTTTGTAATGAATTTCACCGCCTGCCAAAATGGCCCAGGCACATCCCAGGAGGCCAACAATTCCTCTGTGTGCTCTGCGGGTGGGTGGGGAAGGGGTAGAATCCAGCCTTACATTGATCCCTTTTTCCTGCGCTGGGAACATTTCACTGCTTCGGAAAAGCGGGTGGAATCATGAAAAGGAGGTGAAATGCTGGTTTGTGGTAAAGGTTGCCCATTTGTGTCAGAGTGGTTATGTGTTTTGGAGGAAGGGCCATGCCAAAGCAATTGAATGCAGTAGCTCTGAGGATGCTCTGTGGGTTTCCTTGCTGAGGGGTCCCTTAACTGCATTAGCATAAAAACCAGATGGGGCTGTGGCTGTGAAATTAGGTGTCTGCTGGGCTTGCTCCCACTTCCTGTGTGTCCTCCCCGAGTTTGGGGTAAGGGATCAGCTGTCTGTGAAACACCCAGCACGGCAGGAGGTACAATGCGAAACAACTGAAGACAACCTTACAATCTCCAACTCAACCCCCTGCTTTTCACAAGGAAGTTCAATGGCTCCCATCAAGCTGTGTGCACGGACAGGGACCCTCTTGTTTACATTCTTGGTGAAATCTTTAAGTCTAGAATCCAGCCACAAACTGAAGACCCTAAGGGCCCGGCTTCCCGGGGAAAGAGAATATGACCGAGGTCAGAATGGAGAGACAGACAGGGATGGGGTGGGAATTAAAAGAGCAAGCCCCAGCCTGGGGAGAGAGGTGATAAGGTAACAACTCCCTTTCTCCAAGAAGAAAATGGGAAAGACAGGCGTCTAAAATCCCAAGCGCCCATGTGCTCTGTAGTGCTAGCATGGGAGGGCTCAATGTCTAGGCCACTGTAATGATGGATGGAGAGGCTGAAGCATGTGGATTGAAGAAGTGAAAGTAGATGTGTGTGCACCCGGCAAGCAAAGTCCTCAGATTTCCATGAGGCGGGTCGCTCTTGCCCCAGTTGGTCAAGGTCACTTTCTGAGAGAGATGTGAGGAAGCGGAGCTGTGTCAGGAACAGGAGGTGGTGTGGGGAATCCTGGTGGATGGACTTGGTTGAGCTGTGTACCAACGTCTCTGACCCAGCTCCCTCCTCCACACCGGTACCGGCAGTGCGGTTCTAGTTGAACCGACATGGGACTCCGAGACTGATTTAAGTAATGCGCTTGTGCGCGCATCCGTGAAACACCCAGGCATGGCAGAAATGCATTCATGAGCCTGGGAATTAGGGTCCTGGGGCTGCCATAGCAAAGTTTCACAAACCGGGGGCTTAAAACAACAGGCGTTTATTCTGTCACAGTTCTGGAGGGTAGAAGTCCCAAATCACGGTGTCAGCAAGACCCTGCTCCCTCCTGGGACTCTAGGGGACGATCTGTCCTGGGCTTCCGGCTTAGCCTCTGCCCGGGGCCGGCCATCCTCGCTGTTCCTGGGCTGGTAGCTGCTTCCCTGCAGTCTCTGCCTCCGTCTTCACCAGGTACTCTCCGCGTGGGTCTCTTCACGTTGTCTTCCCTCTATGCAAGTCTATCTCTGCTTTTCCCGCCCCTTCCTAAAAGGACGAGTCATGTTGGATTAGGGCCCACCCTGATGACCTCCTCTTAACTTGATTACATCTGCAAAGATCTCATTTCTAAATGAGGTCATCATATTCGCCAGTAGGAGAGTTAGGACTACCATACAATTCACCCCATAAAAGCACCAAAGAATGAAGTCCATCATGGAAGAGGTGTGTGCATTGGCCCCTGATGAGGAGTTGAGCAGATCGATTTGAAGTGTCCCGTAGCGCATCCCAACGCTGCTCCGACCCCTAAAGGAATGATGATGATAAAATCATTTTCCACGTGCCAGGCCCTGCTCTAAGCTTAAGGCATGCGTCATCTCCTTTATTCCTACTGAGCCACGTTGAATTGTGGGTCCCCCAAAAGTTATATCATCTTAACCTCTGGAATCTGAGAATGGGACCTTGCTTGGAAGAAAGGTCTTTGCAGGTGTCCTTAAGTTCCAGATTTTGAGATAAGAACATCCTCTATTATCTGAGTGGGTGCAGACTCCAGTGAACGACAAGTGTCCCTATGAGAGACACAGAGACGAAGTTGATGTGAAGACAGACGCTGATGTGAGGTGATGTGTATATGGACCACAGGGTAGCAGGATCACGGTACACCGTGACGACATCTCTCTACAGAAGGCACCGTGTCCTTCTCAGAAGACAGCTGTGTGCTCTGCAGATGCTGAAGGTTTTGTGGATGCTCTGGGCCTGAACTGCTCTCAGTAGCTGCAGCTCTGCCTCTTGAGTGCAGGTTTTAACAGATGCCTGATGGCTCTCAATGAACCAGCTTGCAGTATCTTTAACGTGGTGTGTTTAGTCTTCCTCCGATGGCCATGTCCCCTTTGCATTACATATAACAGAGCCGGGACATATGTGGCACGCCTGCTGTCACACCCCATTGCCTCACCCATGGCAGACATCACGAATCAATCACACGACTCTTTCTCTCTGAGCAGTGGCCCAGGCGTAAGACAGTCACAGCCAATCACTCAGAAGTGTCCCTCCGTGTGCACCCCATTCACTGTGATATAAGGAGAGAGGAGAACAGGAAGGCCAGAATGCTTTGCGAACAGACAAGTCTACAAGGACACACAGACTACTGTCCAGCTCCTCTGCATGGCGGGGCTGGAATCCTGCCTCATCAGACTTATAGCCAACAAACCCCGGGGCATGGTCAACAGCGCCTCTTGACAAGTCCTTCAGCGTTTTCCCTGCTTCAGCAGGTGGTTTCTTGAGGGCCCCTGGAAGCTGGGTTCCAGCCGCTTCCCGGGGGTGTCCTCGCTCAGTCTGACGAATCTTGCCCGCTGAGATGGGAGGACCATTTCAGCGCCCACGTTGGCGATCCTTCACAGAGCTCCGGAGTGTGAAGCCAGACCTGGCCGTCTGTTCACTGCTCCCACCCACGAGGCCGGGAGGCCCAGCCGGCAGCCCCTGCCGACTTTTTCCTGCTACTGGAACGCCCTCTGCTCCCGGCCCCCCAAGTGGAAATGTCACCTGGAGGAAGATTGCTCTTAATGTTTCCCCTTTGGTCATTGCCTCCCAGCTCACATTACTAAGAGGAGGAGAAATCGGCTTTTAACACCATCCAGTTGCCCTCCGTAAGCGCCTTCTCCTGCATTTGATCTCGCGAGGTGGGGAGAGGTCAGTGCTGGGCCTGGGAAGAGTGAGGGCCTTGTCAACAGGCCGTCCTGCCGCGGGAGGGCGGGGTACGCAGAGGGCTGGCGGGGGCAGCCGGGAGCTCACCTGGAAAATATTTCAGGAGGACCTGTCAGGGGTGTTCTGAGTGCCGACAAGATATGCTGGGGAAACCCAGCGAGCGCTTTTAGGAAGCCGTCATTTTCTCTCGCAGAAGCCTGCTGGCTTTCTAGTTCGGGGCCCAGGGGGAGTTGGCTGGCATTGAAGAATGAGCCCAAAGAACTGGAGCAGCCATCGGGAGGGAGGGGTCCGCCTCTTCGGGGCCCAAACAAGGTTTTATCCCAACAGCTCTGACTCCACTGATGCACACAGCAAATGATTTGGGACCCGGGCCCCCACTTGAAAAGCCGGTGCTGTGGTAAAAAGCACGCGCTTGCATGGGCGCTTTTTGAGATTGAGCCCCAGGCCCACTGCTTACTAGCTGGTGGGTAACTTCGGGCAGGTGCCTCAGTTGCTTCATCTGTGAAATGGCAACCGTACCAGCACATACCCTTAGCAGGTTGTTATGAGGGTTCAAAGCATTGGCCCCAGGAAGCCCAAGGCCAGCAGGAAGAGCACTTGCTTTCCCCGCCCAGACTTTCTGTAGATGATAGGTCACTGGGCTGTGGAGGAGCCGATCTCTGAGGCCAGGGCGTGCACATGGAGTCTGATTGGCCAACGCCTTGGGAATATGCCCGCCCCTAGAGAGAGCGGCAGGGGCCTGTGCTCCTTGTACGTAGAGGTCTGGATGGTGCATTCTTACCCCGAGACCCCAAGTGTTATGGGTGCACTTGCTTTGATCCCCAAATAAGGGGCAGACACTGGAAAAATGGGAGGTAGATGCTGGGAAGTCCTGCAAAGACTACCAGGCAGCTAAGACACTGAGAGTGAGCGAGTCCCCAGCCTGAGCCCCACTCTGTCAAGCAAGTCTGAATGACCAGTTGCCGGGAGCAGTGAGACCTGGGGGTGCTCCCCAGCCTCTGTCCTTGTCTCTAGCGGAGGTTTGAGTAAGCTCTTATTCTTCCCAGCAGACACGTCACCGGGGCATCTTGTTGAAGTGCAGGTTCTGAGCCAGCAGGTCTGGGGGAGGGACTGAGAGGCTCATCTCTCAGCTCCGGGCACACGGGAATGCTGGGGATGTCCCGGCCACGTCTGGGACAGCGCGGGGCCAGGACGGTGACATGGAATCACTGTCTGATAAAGGTGGGGCTGATAACCATGGTTTCTTTCCCCCAGAAGAGGCCTATGTAGATCTTTCGCTCATTCTCCCCCCAACATTCCCCAGTGGGGTCATCACTGTAGAGTGGCTGCCAGTTCAGGAACAATGAGGTGACACAAGGTGGTGGCACAAAGGGAGGCTGATGGCCGACATGTGCTTCCCTCGGCAGGTGTGGGGACGACAGGGCCAGCTGAAGGGGAAGCCTCTAATTGGGAGGGAAGTCCCTGGGCTTAAACAGGATGCAGGCAGGCGGCCCGTCCAGGCCCCGCCGTGGCCTTGGGAGTGTGCTCGTGGGGAGTGGGGGCACCTGGAGCCCGGAAGCTGGGCCTTTCCTTCGGGCTGAGAAGCTGCCCCTGGGCGTTCCATGCCAGGAGGCCTCTCAGCCTGTGGGAGATTTTTCTGGAAAGACGGCTGTGCGTTGGGTCCCAGTGAAAGAGCACCTGCCACTGGACGAGGGTTCATCTGTCAGCTTTTCAAAGCGATCTCTCTCTGTTTCCTATGGCTGCTGGAAGAAATAGCCACAGACAGCAAATGCGTATTCCCTCCTAGTTCTTGAGATCAGAAATCTGAAATCGGTGCCACTGGGTCAAAGTCAAGGTGTCATCTAGGCATCCTCTGGAGGACCCAGGGGACAATGGGCTCCTTTCCCTTCCAGCTTCTAGTAGCTGCCAGGCCTGGGTCAGCATGGCTCCCAATCTGCAAGGCCAGAGTCAGCTTACTGCTCACTCGCTTTCTCCCCTCTGGGCGTGCTATTCCCTCCTCTCCCCCCATCGGCTCCCTCTTATGACTGACGTGTTCAGAACCTACCTAGACAACCCAGGGTAACCTCCCCACCTCAAGATGCTCAATTTTATTACCGCTGTAAAGACCCAGCCCCTTTATCTGCAGAAGGTAATGAATGTTCCCGGAATTAATGGACATCTTTGGAGCGGGGCAATGCGCAGCCTACCACACTATCTGTCTCCCTCCTTGAGGGTATAAGCCTCCAGGATTGTAGTCTGTCCTGGTGGCTGCTACGGCCTCACTGCACTCACAGTTCCTGGCACGCAGCTGGAACCAGGCTTGTTGAGTGACTGAAGCCATAGGGATAGGGGCTTGCTAGTTCAAGGAAGGCCACACAGAATCCTTTGTGAAGGGTTGCTTGATAATCTGAATAATTGCCTTCAACTCACACTCTGGAAAAGTGAGTTGTTCAGCCTCACAGTTTCTAAGTGGTGTCTTCCCTCCCTCCCTGTGCACTTGGATGTCCTCCTGAAAAGCAGCCACGAATCAGCAATGGGCTGTTGTGTTCTGACTGAGTGACAATAAACGCCTTTCATAATGTCATAGTCCCTGCCCGAGACAGGCAGAGAGAGACAGAGAGAAGGGGGAGGGCCCAGAGCAGTCTCCATAGTTGACATTAGTTTTCCATGTAGTTTCACTCTACAGGTGGGCACAGGGCTGCGCAGGGCAGGAACTGGGCCTGGAGCCTCCCGCATGGGCCCCGGTAAGAACTGAACTGGGGGCTCACCCCAGTTCAGCATGTGGGTCTGCCTGGGCAGGCCTGGGATTTGATCCTCGGGCTCTGGGGCTGCAATGTGAGCACTCAACCCGTTGAACCATCCCAGCTTCCCCTCCTGTCCGTTTTTATACCTAACATTCCTTTCAGGTGTCCACGTGCAGCCTAATGGGCCAAAACCAGCCCCGAGCCCTGGAGGTGGTGGAACGCCTATGTTCAGCCTCAGCTCTGCCTCTTGGTAGCTGGGTGATGTACAGGAAGTCCTTCCACCTCTCTGAGCCTCAGTGTCCTCATCTATAAAATGGGATTGATTGTCATACTCACCTCATTAGGTTGGGTGGGGATTTACTCACCGGATACTGTTCAGTGAGCATGTGCCAGGCACTGGGCACACTGTGAGAGGGGGACAAGCTTAGCTCCCTGGCTCTCTGGGAGGTCCGGGGTGGGAGGGCACTAATGGACTAGGCCATGCGGTCAGCACTCAGCCCAGGTTTGTGGCACTGTTATTATACATACAAATAGCCACCGCCGTTGTCAGGCACACGTCTGCAGCTGTGGTCATCTTTCCCTGCCTGGGACTTTAAGGAAGGTCACCGCACCTTGGGCCTGGGCGGGGGGGAGGGTCAAGCTGGGGTTCAGACAGGACACAGTCTTGTCCTCAGTGGCCAGTCGAGATGGGGGTTGGCTCAGCATTAGATTAGAGAAAGGGGGTGGGGGATGAGTCGATTGGGACCAGTGACAAGAGAAGTGGCACTAAGTGGACTTAAGTATGCAAATGGGTAAGAATCTAGGAATTCTGTCATTGGGTGGGGACTGAATTCTGGAATTTATACCCATGGGAGAGAGGAGGGCTGTGTACGCCGGAGCAGGGACAGGATGTGACTTCAGCTGTAGGGACTTTGGGTAAGGAAACGAGAAGAACCTTAGGAGCAGAGCTCAGGCAAGAAATGTCATCCCCCACCACCAGTTGTCTGGGTGCTGACGGCAGAACTGTTGGTACATGGCACCTACTTGTACTGTTACTTTCTTTGTTTTTTTTTCTCATCCCACCTTACTAGATTAGGAGCTCCCTAAGGGGAAGAGTTCTGCCCCTCTTGCTCATGTAGGCACTTAGTAGGAATACATGTGATCACAATTAAGGGAAAGCTCAACTCTTATGTGATGTAAATAGTGGTTTATTTTCCTTACATAATGTAAAGAAGTCCGGAGGGAGATGGATGTTGGAATTAGTTTAGCAGTTCCAACATCCCTCTGTGATATGTATAGCTTGATTCTCTTCATGATTAATGCCTCATGGTCACAAAAAGGATGCTGCACCTCCAGACATTACATCTGCAATCCTGGCTAGAAGGAGAGTGAAGGGACAGAAAGGTCTCAACTGGCCACCCTCATTCCCCATGTTACCAGGAAAGGAAATGCTTTCCCAGAACTCTTTGTGGCAGGTGTCTGTTTAAATCTCATTGACCAGAATGGAGCCACAGAGCCAGCAGGGAAGACTGGGAAGTGAAGTGTTATCTTTAAAAAAATAAAATAATACTTATAAGAAATCCCAGTGGAACAGGTCTTGAGAATGAATGAAAGAAGGAAGGAATTGGAATTGGTCTTGAGGATGAAAGAATGAGCCACTTGGTGAGCAAATGAGCCCACACTCCATCTTTTCAGTCCAGAGTTTGCCACCCTAATGTGCCTTCCTGGTGCTCATGAAAATAATGCGGATCCCAGAGCCACTGAGATCACTGGGCATGAGAAACCAAGACTACGGACATTGCGTGATGTTTGATTTTAATATGTGCATATGCTCCTTCGTATTGAATCAGCTACCCCTCAGGGTGGGTCCCTCTTCAACTTGGACGAGGGAGTCTTACGTTAGAGCACACAGGGCTCTTGAAGGTGCCATGGGGGATGTCTGCAAAGACTTGCGTGAAATGGAGGGCTATCGGGTGTCCCTAAAGTTGAAGGAGGCAGCGCTTGGGGTCCCTGTCTTGCTTTCAATCTTAATTAGTTCTCTTTGTCCTTGCCCCAGCTTTAGAAGTTTGCCAGTGTTTTGCCTTTGAGCCTTGAGTCCTTGCAAAGGCAGGAAGGAACTTCAACTGGACTGAATTGGGGCATCTCTGCCCACCAGCTCCATCTCCCAGGCCCTTGGGGATGGATGTTTAGCCAAGACCTTGTCCAACTGGGGCATCTTCATCCAACAGCCTTCTGTCGGCGGCGCTTGGGGACAAGCACCTGACCACTCTTCGAGAAGTGGAAACAGGGAAGTGTGACCTTGGCGAATGACTTAACTTCTCTGAGCCTCAGTGTTCTCCTCCGCGTTGGCTTGCTCTGAAATTCACGCGAGACGAGGCATCTAACGCTTCTGTTACTCAACAGTGCTGGGCTCCTCATAAGCACTAAGAGAATCAGGGCTCCTCTCCCTCCTCCTCAGAATTCTTACAAAGCTGTTCGTTGAAAAGACGTGGGCTTGAGTAGATGATGTTGCTTCTCCTAGAGCCACCGTTTTCATGTCAAATGGCCAATGGTAGCGCTCCCCAGCGTTGTGGACAGTTAGAAATGGGCACTGAGCTAAGCCCATGGGTGCAGAGGTGGACGCGTGTGCCCGCTCTATACTGCGTGAACGTGGGAGTTCAGACTTGGAGGCACAGAGTCTGTGAGTGTGTGAAGGGTGTGTATGTGGACAGGAAGCTGAGGGCAGGGAGGAGAGGGCTAGAGGGGAGCAGGCAGGCAGAGGGAGGGATGGAAGGCGAGAGGAAACGCCTAAACTCCGAATAATTAAAATATGGGGCAGAGAAGAGAAACACGGCCAAGACTGAGCAGGCAGACAGGAGCCCGGATGAGCTGGTGGCCTCTGCAGTCTCTCTGGGGTGAAGGCCGTTCCCATGAGGGTCCCTAAGAACACACACTCCTGTTGACCTCTGACTCGCTAGCTGAGGGCAGCACCTGGAACAGTGCCTGGCATGTCATGTGACACAGGAAGGACCCCTGCAAACCCAACACCAGTCCTCTCTCTGGGGAGATGCTGCCCATCACACAGAGGTTACTAGCTGGAAAGTTCCGAGCCGGCAGGAATCTAGCATCTGGCCACCTTGTTATCTCCAGTGCCTGGTACAAAGGGCATCACGTGCTGAATGGCCACTGTTCGCATTGGGTCATCCATGAGCAGTTCCCAGAGGCCGGGTCCACGCTTGCCTGTGAGTCCTCCCCCTCCCCCAGCTAGACCGCGTGCGCCCGAGGGCAGGGGCTGTTTCCCCCACATGCACACATCTTTCCACCTGGCGCACGCCCAGCTCCTCCTGAGGCTGGAGGCCAGTGGCCAGGTTATGGGCAGTGGTTTTGGGGGTGCAGGGGAGGGCACCCGCTGGGAGTGGGCAGGGGAAAGACCGCATTGCCAGCCAATGCCCGTCCCTGACCTAGATCTGCCCGCTTGTTTGGATTCCGGCTTCCACTTGACAAGGCTTTTTCTTATAGGCCTCTCTGGCCTCCACCCGGGATTAGCGTCTACCGGATCGGAAAGCACATAAAGACACAAAACACCCTGTAAAGACCCCAATAATCCCCAGTAATTTCACAGGGAATTAATGCTTTCCTAAGGCCATTGCTCCCTGCCCAGGTTGCCTTGCTCAGAAGTTGAGTGACCACGGTGTCAGCAAATGCTAGGTCTGGAAGAAACCTGGGAGGGCCCAGGTCCTGGAGCCACATTGGTAAAACAGGGGAAACTGAGGCACAGCCAGGGGGAAAGACTTGTGCAAATGCACACCTCTAAGCCAATTGCATAGCTGGGTGTGGCCGTGAAAAGCATGCCTGGTGTGACTCGCTATGACCACAGGAAGGGAGGGAGGAGCCCTATCAGGCTTAGCTCCATGGCCGCTGTCCTTCCTGGGTCCTGCCGCCTCCCCTGCGTGCGAGCCTCCCCCACGCCCGCCTTTTGACGGAGCACGTATGGATGGGAGCGGACAAGCCGAGGAGCCAGTCCGGGACCGGAGCGCGGGGCAGACCATCACCTACAGCCCCGGGAAGACGCAATTACTCCAGCAACTGTCCAGCCCGCAGACCGCAGCTTGCAGCCTCTACTTAATGTAATTGAGTGTGAAGGGCTGCTGGAGACATCGGCGCCCCTGCCGCCCCCTCTCCATAATATAGACACTATTGGTTGCTAATTGGCGCCAGTGGGCTGGTGCTAATTGTCCTAATGCACTCGGCTTGATGGAGCACCAGGCTGCCCAGGCTGGGGGTGGGGGCTCCTGGGGAAACGGTGGGGGTGGTGGGCGCCCCACAACAGCAGACACTGATGGCTACACTGGTCATGAGAGTTGGAATGGGCTTTAATTTTGCATCAAATATTTAAGCGGGTTTGGGGTGGGTATTGAGGGGGAGGTGGACCATTGGGCTTTGTTTGTGGTAACCCACAAGGGGCCCTGGGGAATAGGCCCCCTGCCATCCTCATCCGTGGGTTCTCCAGATGGCTGTGTCCCCAGCATTGTCTAATTAATTGTGTGAATTTCTAATGACCCTTTTTAGCCTCCCAGTGCTCGGCTTCCTCCCCGGCTGCTCTAGCAGTTTCTGGACAGGGCCTCAGGGCTGTGACCGGGTGCTGTCCGCAGAGGGGCAGCATTGAACAGAGGAAGGCGCAGGCAGGTGGGGGAGAGCGGGAGCCAGTCTTGAACTCCCCATGTGGTTTCTTAAATGCACCTCTGTGCCTCAGTTTCCCTCATGAATGACTGTCAGGCTAGTGAGTGTTAACATACTGCCGGCCCTCACTGGGGGAACCAAAGATCTTTTTAGGGAGTGGAGACAGAGAAGAGAGAGAGAAGAGATTTTAAATGTGCAGCTACGTTGGTTGTCGTGCATATTAGGGGACATATGTTTGTGTTACATATTATATTGTACACACAATTGAGTTACTGTGCAAAGATGTGGTGTGCTCGTAAAAGTGCACCACTCAGCTCTGCAGGGGAAGAAAAGCCCTGATCCGGAGCGCTCACCCATTTCCATGGTGTAAATACTCCCGCCACGGCTGTCCTCAAGCTGCCAACATGTCACCGAGCACAAATTTGAGGGGAGCGATGCGGAGCCATATTACTGTGCAGGATTTCCATCACACAGGTGGGGCGGGGGGGGGGCGCCTCAGTAGCATAGATGATAATCAAACGTAGTAAAATGATTAGGGAGGGCTGAGTTCAGAGTCCTCATAACCTTTGTCTTTAGAATAGTTTAACCGCAAGCTGCTGCCATTTAACTTGTGCAATGGCTGTGCGTAACCACGGGCTCACGTTATTCCTGAACATGGTACAGTGTCTCCTGTGAGCCTTATGAACCAACTCCAGCACCCCCTGGCTGTGTGTGCCCATGCATGTGTACACATGCGTTCACATCACCCACCAACCCCATGGCTTCTCAGAGGGAACTGCACAGGACAAAACCAGGCTTAAAAAAGGATTCCATTGAAAATCAATTTTAAGATACGTAGTAAGTGAGCAATAGCAGCCGGGATTTGCACATACAGTGAGAATCATGCTGTTGGTGTTCACATGCCTGTGACCTAGATGTTGGGTCCAGGTTCCTTCCAGCTATTTGTGGTATACTTTTGCTAGTGCTTGAGTGAGCTTGGGGCTAGTGAGGGTGGCCAGAGTTCGCCTCCCTCTATCTCGTTGGCTGGAAGGCATGAAAAGTCCATTTCACGCTCTTTCCTTTGACCACTGACTTCATTGTTTTTCTCCCATGCCCAAACCCACGGCATCTATGCCAACGTTAGCACCTCCCCTGCTCCTGACCTCCCTTCTGGTCCTTCCCTCACCTCTCAGCCTCTTCTGCCCTCCTTTCTCTGGACTTGGCTTCTCTGCTGAGGACACTCAGTGGCCCGCCGACCACCACACCTGACCTTGAGCTTTGGGCAGGACGTGTGAGACGGGGATGGCCTCTGGAGCAGTAAGGACCAGAACAAGGACCAGTGTGCACAGGGCACAGGGAAATCCTGGCTGTTTCACATCCAAGGCACATTCTTTTCTCTCGAGACAGATCATCCCAACGCTCTTTGCCTTAGACTTGTCTCATGAAGCTCTTGTTGGTGTTCAGCTATAAATATGGTTTGTGAGATGGCAGACATGAATGCTCAGAGCGGGCAGGCAGGTATCATGAGTGCAGGAGGCAGGCCAGCTGGGAGCTGTGGCAAACTGGGGAGTCTACACCCCTGGCCCCTCAAGAGAGCCGTTAGTAGTAATTCACTAGCCACTGCTGCGGTAGACAGCTAGAATTCTTTGTAGAAACTGATCCGAACATAAACTATCTTAAGCTTAAAAATCACTGTGGGAGCCAGAACACAGCATATCTATGGGCTAAACATGGCCTGTGAAAGTCTCAGAAAACACAGAAACGTAAGGAAGAAAACAACTCCACTTCCTAAGCAACCAGAGATAGCATTTTGATGTTTGGATCAGGTTGTCGATAACATTTTTTGTCCTAGTTTTTTTTTTTTTTACCTTAACCTAATGTAAACATTCCACCATGCCTTTCAAATCCCCTCTTCAACATCATTTTTAGTGATGCTATAACATCACATCACATGGCTACTGCAACACGCATCGCAGTGGATTAAAGATGGCCACAGATTCTTAGATGTACTTTCAACCAGGATTCGGGGTGTATGGCCCCACAGCCTGACCCTGAATTGATGAGACATGCAGTTTGGTGACTTTCATCATTAGAAGGGAGCAGAAGATGCCGTGCTGGCCGAAACCTTAAGCAACTGGTAGGTTCTACCTTGTGTCCCTTGGAACATTTGCTTTTGGAGTCCTGAGCCACCATCAGTAAGTCAAACAACCTGAGGCCACCAAATTGGAAATATTGTGTCAGGGGACCCCAGCACACACACTCCAGCCCTGATGTGTGGCTCAGAGAGGAGGCATCTCCACTGAATCTTGCCCACGTGGCTGATTCATCAGCAAAATAAAGAATTGTGGTTGCTGTAAGCCACAAGGCTTGGGGAGATAGATATATCTATAGTAAGAGATAACCCAGAACATTGACTTAGCAAGAACCCTGATGTTAGCAATTCAGTCGTTTCTGGTTCTTAACTTTTAAGCTTAAAATGACAGTGATTGTTGTGTAATCCATCCCCATTTCAGGTTATTGGCTCAGATGAGGTTTCTGTAGGCAGAATTATTGGATCAAGAAGTCTGGACGTTGTTGGGGCTCTGCCTAATTACTCTTTGTAAAAGTCGACTCAGTTTATACTCCAATAAGAAGCACGCGGGAGCACACCCCTTGGAGCACTTTGATGTATTCTTTTACGAGTTACGTGAGTGTAGCTCTTTCTGAGTTGTACCTGGAAGAAAGCGAATGGAGGAGGAAGAAACCTTCAGATCTCTGCTCCTCCGACCAGACCCGTGTCAAGTGATCATGATAACTCCTTCCCAGTTGAGAATTTACTGTCGTTGAAGCTGAACTAAAGCTTTCCTCTTGACTACAGCCATAAAAAGGGTTTGCCGAGTTAATCTGTTACATGAACAAGAACTCAGTGCTCAACCTGGTGGCTGGCTGGCTCCCTCCTTCATCTGTGCATTCAGGTATATTTTCATGACATCTTTTTGGGTTGTAGTAATAATAATTTTTAAAAAATAATGTAAAACGCGGCCACCAGCCTGTCAGAGGCATTTGATGCAAAGATAGGCTTGGAGGATGTGTTGCAATGAGCCAGGATTTGACTGGCATGGCTTGGGATAGAAGTGCCCAGACCAGCCAGGGCCAGGAAGCTCAAAGGCAAGGAGATGCCCAGGACAGAACAACAACAAAAAGGTATGAAAGGAAAATAAGGAGGGTCTTGCCTCCCTCATGAGCAGAAGAACCAATTTTCATGTTGAACCTGGAGAGAAAGCATTTTAATCTGGCCCTAGAATTTGTCTGTGCAATCAGTGATAGATGATGATGATGATTTGAAGGATAGAAATACCATTTATTGAGTACTTTCGTGATGCCAAACATAGAGTCAAGTCCACCATTATGCCACTTCATCCTGTGAGCAGCCCAGGAGGGAGACTTTCTCCTTATACCCTCTTTATAGAGGAAGAAACCAAGCCTCATGAGGAACAGTGACTTGTGCATGTAGAGGAGCCAATTTCTCAGCCCTTGTGGCCGTCCAGTGCGATTTCCTTCTTCATTGCTTCTTCTTCTTCTTCTTTTCCTTCTGCATCTTGCTCCCACATGAAAGGGAATGTTTGTTAACACAGAGAAAAGAGAGATTCTGTTAGCAAAAATCACACATCACAATTACTCAGCATACGGTGGATGCAGGACCAGGGATGCAGCTTGTTGGGGGAGGTGGCGGGAAGTACAACATTGCAGGAGCCCAAGATTCTGACCTCAGTGCACGCTCTGGGGTCCCACGGAAGTCCACTGAAGTAGACCATTACATTCAACATAGACCATAGGACAGTGAACGTCAAGTGCGAGGTCCCTGTCAGTGTGGGGCCCTGTATGACAGCACTGGTCACACGCCTGTGAAGCTGGCCCTGTGGGTGATATTAGCAAAAGAAAGTTGTTATGTGTTTACCATCTTCCGACCTCTCAATCTTAATATTCACCCCCTGGTAAAGTTTTTCCATTCTGTACTTTCAAAATGGCTGAGAAATAGGGATATAATGAAAGGGTTGCTTTATATAATTAATAACAATGTTACATTTATTGAACAATTTACTATTTGCCAGATATTGTTCTAAGGGTTTTCCACAACAACACTGTGGAGAATATGATCATGAATCCATTTCCAGATGTGCCTATTGATGTGCAGAGAGGCTAATGGACTTGACACTCAGGTCAGGCGGCTGATGAGTGGCAGAGCGGTGGCCGGACCTCGGGCAATCTGGCTCCAGGACACGGGCTCCCCCACTGGGCCTCCCTCAGTGTTTGTTGAGTGACTTCATGACAGCCTCCGTCAGGGCTATAATCTGAATCAGCAGGGCAGATGGACACACAGAACCTGTCGGGCTGGCCTCGTTATTAAGGGCGGGCTGAGGCCAGGCCGGGCCCTGGGCCCTGGGATGCTGGCAGCATGGTGAGGCAATCGGGGCCTTTGATGGCCTGCACATCCTGACTCCATTGTTTGGGAAGAGAATGTGTGACGGAAGAGAACAGCGTCACCTCCCTGGGCCTCGTAACAATCCAAGGGCCACAAATAGCCGGGGAGGAGGGAGGAAGCCGGGGACTCTCGTCGGTCTGGAGGTTAATGTCGCCGCTGGCGCCTGAGACAGGATCGAGTGGGCAGTGCAGGTGCCTCCGCACCCTGCAGGACATCTGGGCGCCTAGGACGGGAGGTGACATCAACTGGGTGACCCAAGGGCGCCCTGGGCTCCTCTTCCCACCTCAGCAGAGGCTCGGATTAACCCTCTCTTAACACACCTTCCTGTCCAGCATTTCCCACAAGGCTCCCCCTAGAGGACCCTATTATTATCTGACTTGCAGTGATGTGGGGACCCTGCTATCTACCATCGCTGGGCATTGCCCTGTGCCCAGCCCTGGGTTTGGCAGGGATCACCTTGCTGAGACTCTGGAAAGGGAAAATGAAGTATTTTTCTCCAAATTCCCCCACTTACAGATAAGAAAGACTAAGCCATATAAGCCCCATGGCTAATATTAAGCAGAGGCTGACCTTGAACCTGGGTCTTGTCCTGACTTCGTAGCTCATGGCCCTAACAGTTACAGCAGAACAGGGTCAGGAACTGCTTCAGAGCATGCCCTTCGGTGCCAAACCTGCCCAGGGTCTACTCCTGGCTACAGTGACTGACCATCCTGGTTTCCTGGGTCTAAGGGGTTTTCTAGGACAGCGGTTCCCAACCTTCTCGGCACCAGGGACTGGTGTTGTGGAAGACAGTGTTTCCAAGGATGAGGGCGTGGGGAGTGGAGGGGTAAATATGCCCAGTTCATTAAAGGATTTGCTTTCCTATGAGTATCTGAGGCCCCCGCTGATCTGACAGGGGGCGGAGCTCAGGCGGTGATGGGAGCGATGAGGAGCGGCTGTAAATACACATGAAGCTTTGTTCACCCCCCATGACCACCACTCACCTCCTGCCATGTGGCTCGGTTCCTAACAGGCCGTGGACCAGCACACACAACAGCTGGGGTCTAGGACACACAGCTTCCAGTGCTAAGCCTGGGACAGTCCTGTGCAAACCAGGACAGTTGGCCTCCCAGCTCCTGGCGTTGTCACTTTCTAGCTAACTGGAGCAAGTTACTTAGCCTCTCTGTGCCTCGGTTTCTTCTTTTGTAAAATGAGGATGATGATGGTGACTTGAGTGTGGAGAAAGCCTGGCTTACAGGAAGTCTGTGTGTTAGTTACATGTGTTGATTTTTGTTGTTGTTGTCATAGTTACCAGTGTGAAATGTAAAGGCAGTTTGAACTTGGCAGTGAAACGATCAGGCTTTGCAGACAGACAACACAGGGGCAGTCCTGGCCCTCCGTGTGGCCCTGGGGACGTTGCCCACCGGCTTGGCTCTGCAGTCAGATGGCACCAGCGGTGCAGGTGAGAAGATGCAGGTCAGGCCTGGGTGCTGACCTGGCACAGGCCAGCCCTTAGCCAGGACTGGGAGCCACACCGCTCTGTCCCCGCTGCCCGCCCCGCTCTCACACTGCCCGATCATCTCTTCCTAACAAGACTTCCTCAGGCCTCAGTGCAGAGACACTCCGAAGTCTCCTGCATCCGTCTCTTTCCAGACTCCCACCCCAATCATGTCAGCACCATTCTGGGGGCCCGCTTGTGTCTGACTTGGTGTGTGCTGCTCTGAGGAAGCGGAGGTCAGGGCCCTCTGGTTCTTTGAGAAAGAGATTAGGGTGCTGAAATCTGGGGGAGGCAACACCCCACAGGCAGAGATTATGTGAATTTCCCCAAGTGAAGGTGGAAACTTCTGAACAGGTAGCACCAGGGTCTCTGAGGTGGTGTGCTTAGCAGGGCATGGTCACATTCTTCATTCATTCATTCATTCACTCCCTCACTCAGTCATTCACGTCATGCATGACCACCCTGTGGAGGTCAAGCTCGGGAAGTGAGGCAGATGCCAGCCACGCCTGAGCAGAATGCGGAGGCCCGTGTGCCCAAGGAGAAAGTACAGCTTTTTAAACAACTCAAACGTGCTGGTTTCTGATGGGGTGGAGATGAAATAGTCTCCCGCCATTGGATGTGCTAATTTACTTAGAGAAACAATAGCTTAAGTCACTTCCTCTGTTCACATAATACATTTGTTTAGAAATACTGCTTTCCCTCCCCAGCCCTCTCATGTAAAAATAAAAGCTGTGCTCTTGAGATCCTTGCCTGGCCTCTTTGCCACCTGTGTCTTTCTCATCACTGGGGATTCTTCCGTAGGCGTCGTCCGCCATCATTCCCATCTGTGTTCTCTGAGACCCAGCCCTGTCCCTATGCTGACAGGATACCATGAGTGGAAATTTTATTCCAAGCGACCTGTGCCCACCCATTCGTTCACTTCCCAAGAATGACAGCTTTTTCTCCCCATTTGTCTGGCAGGTTTGTCTTTACTATGCCTGATCTACAAAAGTTCATCGATCATTTGTAACACTTGTAATGGAGGGATCACTTCTGATGATTCCAGTTTCTGTGGGTTACACCATAGATCCCACATGGTGACCATTCTTCTACAACCATGCTCTTCTTTAATAAAAGAAGTTAAATTTATAAACATCTTAAGATAACCTGGGAAATATGTAGGAAAAAAGGAGGAAGGCCACAAATTATAAAGGTTTTTAAGCGATTCCCTCAAGTGACTTGTAAGTTTCTATGACACCGATTTAGGTCATTTTAGACGAAGACATTTATGTTCTTCAAAATAAGGTAATTGAGAACGTATCACCCTGTACACATCCTACGTGTCACGTGAGAAGCTTTTTAAGGCCTAAAGGATGCATTACAACCCACAGCCTGCAGGTCCGACCACCCCCACTGCCTGTTTTTATAAATAAAATTTCACTGGAACAAGGCCCCCATGCATTTTTATTATATCTTTTAGATGTCTGCTTTCATACTCTAAGGGAATAGTTGAGTAGTCACGACAAGACTATATGTCCCTCAAACTCTAAAATATTTACTCTCTGGCCCTTTCCCTAAAATGCCTGCCCACCCTGGAACTAGACTGCTAGGCAACTTCTTCCTTTCTGAGAGATAACTGGGTAGATGCTGGGTGTGTAGACGAAGTTATGGAAGCCCTTCACAGATGGACTGGACAGTGAGGCTGTCATAGACACAGTGCCATCATTATTATCATCATCAGCGGTAGTATTAATAATAGCACCAATAAACTCGACAATAACAATACAACAGTGAAGACAGGGCTGTTTGGTCATGTCACCAAAATGTACCATATGAGGAAGAAGGGAAGAGGCAGCAGGATCTCCTCCCAAAGTCAGGGTTCTTCCTGGGAAGGCTATGTGGGGAGTTTCTGAACCCCAAGTGTCTGCCTAAGCTTGCAGGCAGTTGGGGCTCCTTTTGCTTTCCCCAGGACTGCAGCATGGACTGGAATGTTCCAAGCGCTAACTGGTCTGGGGCCTTATATCTGGGAACAGCTGATCCAGCAACTGTGGGGCAGGCCCAGGGCTGGGCCCGTTCATGGGAGATCTCATTTCAAACCCCAGCAACTCAAAGACAGGGAATGTGTGCCCTTTACATTGCAGGGAACATGCCCAGCACCTTGCACAAGCCCCAGCACATAGTAAATGCTCAATAAATAGATACTGATGTTGTGGTGTGACTACTGGACGTGAGTTTCCACTGCATGTGCCAATCTGATGGTGGTGCCTTCCAGGGGACGGTGCTCTTCTGAGTTATGAGACTCGGTCCCCGTGCCACTGAAACTATCAAAATAATGATAGTTACTACTATCACTACTACTAGTAGTAGTACTACTACTACCACCATTACCACCACCACCACCACCAAGCCTGCGTTCAGGGACAGAGTCCACAAGCCCCCCTGACAGCTGTGCTGAGGCTGAAACAGAGAGGTATCCCTTTGTCTCTTGTTCACAGTACGTTGACCTGCTCAGCTACGGGCTCTTCAGTGGAAGATCTTATTTGAAAGTGTTCTGAATGGACCCCAAGGCTTGGGATGAGGTCTCAGGTTTTCCTCCCCAGCTCCTGGTACAGCAGTCTCGCTCAGACGTCAAAGGAAGGAGCACAGAAACCTGGGATGGAGCTTCTGGGGACCAGAGGTAACATTATAAGAAGCTGGGGGTCAGGCACTGCATTCGGGGCCTTGTAGCCATTGTCCCCAAGCCTCTCAGCCATTCTGCAGCTATGCATTTTGACCTGTGAGGAAACAGAAGCTGGGAGATATGCCCAGGGTCACACAGCCAGCCAGAGGCACAGCAGGGATTTGAACCGGGGTCCTCCAGCTTCACAGCTCTGTTGGCTGTGGGAACTCCACCTGAGCCCAGTCTGCAGGGGGAGCCTTGGGTGCCTTCTGTCGCCTGCAGAAACATGGGAAGCATGACAGCTGTCAGAAGCCAGCCTGGGCTGCTCTGTGCCTCCCTCTGTGAGGAGCAGGTTGAGTGTAGGTTGGCCGGAGACCCCCGCCAGACAGCGAGGTTAACATGAGCCCTGTGACCTCTGGCGGTTAGGAGTGAGCATCGTTTGACTCAGCGGTGGCGCTGCTAGGGATTTCTCCAACAAAAGTTCTCTCACATGCATGCCGAGTTCTACGTATAAGATGTCCCTAAAGCATTGTGTGTTATAACAAAAACCTAACACAGCCTAAGTGGCCAGCAAGCATGGGGATCGAACCGCTCATGGCACACAACTACAGAAGAATACAGGGGTTAAGCACGTGAGCATCCAAGTGTGAATTCAAATCCTGACTCTATCATGTTGAGCTAGTTGGAAGAGGAGAATAGAAAGGAGAGAAACTGAAGTCAGATTGATAGGGTATTGACTAAAACCACGTGGGTTGCTTACACTCTTCACTCCATCCTCTCATTAAACCAAGGAGGTGTTGTTTTCTCTATGGAACAAATGGAGAAAATGAGGTTCAGAGAGGTCAAGCGACTTGCCCAAGATCACACAGCACTGTCAAGGCAGAGCTGGGGTGGGAACCAGGGCCTGTGTGTTTAGCCAGGCCCTCTGCCTCTCAGGTGGCTAGGATTTCCTTGTTTCTGCAGGATCCAGTAAAGCTCACGAGCCACACTCTGCTCTTGGCTATCCCAGAGCTGGGAGGAGCCAGAGAAAATAGAGTCTCTTTGTTCTATCTCAAAGGCAAACAACGTGGCGTTCCCAATTCCTGGCCAATAAAGGCAAATTTGTCATGGTCGCTCGCAGGAGGTACCACGGTTTGTCTGGCTGGGGGATGCAATGGGCGTGAAGCCCCGGAGTGGCCAAGAAGCCCAAGTACTGTTCTGCAGTGAATTCACACTGCTTTGAAAGGCCCACAGGCACCAGGAAGAAGCAAGCGAAGGAGCATTACAAATCCATTGCAGAAATGGACTGCTCCCATTCGTGCATGTGGCTGAGGGCTTGGTCGCCACGCAGAGTATGTCATTCTTCTGGGCATAACTCTGCCCGCTGGAAGCCAGGCTGGCCCTGCCACACCTCGTGGCAGCCGAGAGGCAAGGTGCCTAAGTTGAAGGGCCATGTCTGGGGAGGTGGCTGTTGCCATGGTGGGGATCACAGCCTGCCTGCCCTCGAAGGCAGCGTGTCTTACCTAGCATCCCTGATGCCCTGGGCAGCCACCTTCTGTGCCCCGTAGCCCCCTCCCCCCACCTTGGGATTATGCCAGGGTCCCAGGTACCTGATTCGTTGAGTGACCAGCAACTGTGGGCAGTCGTTTATTGGTCTGGCTTGAACAGATGACTAGGCCAAGGTGATTCCCGTTTGGGAGAATTGGATTCGGGGACACGAGACACTGGGCCCCGGGGGCTGCGAGCGCTGAGCTGAAAGATCAGGCTGGCTGTTTTCGGTCATTTACAACGGGAGTCATGAAGACATTGAGCTCAGTCCAGGAGAAAACACAACAGAGACACAGACAGGAGCAGAGATAGGAAAAGCACCTGATGAATTTCTGGTACCACTGTTCTTTTAAAAAATGTCCTTTTCCTAAAAGGTCACTGGAAGCAATCTCTGTTTCAGCCAACGGAATTTTAAGAAAATGGCAGCCATCATTTTTTAGCCTGGGGATCTCAACCCCATGCCCACAGGGGCCAGGAAAATACTGTCAAGAGACAGTCTGGGCCTGGAAGAAATAGGAGGTCATGAAGACCAGAGAAATGGAGACCACATGCCCTAGATAAGGGGAAAACCCTTACCAAATTCTGGCCAGTATTTGCTATGTGAGCTTGTGTGCCCATGGCTGACTGTCTGGATTTTATGTGAACCCTCTACTAGTGAATACTGATGACTAATTCAAGAATCTAGTGAGAGCCAAGCCAGCACACTTGCAAGTTTGCTGCACTCTTTGTGATCTTTGGTATGGCTTCTAGAATCTTCCCTACAGTTGAGTGGAATTGAGTATAAGCTGGGTGTGTCTGAATGCTACCTATCCACAGGCATTTAGTTACTGAAGAAGCAAGAGCTGTTGCTTATAAAGCATTTCCCCCCACTGGACAGACTCTGAAACTGGTATTATTGTGATTTTTTTCCCCCATTGAATTACATTTAATTCAGAACTTTATGGCTTAGAAATGTGACTCACACATGGTGAATAGGATCCTTATGGAGTTAAAAAAGGATCAAGTCAAGTATCTTGTGACTACTTAGGGACAGAAAGCCCAGCCTGGAATGTCATAGTTGATGTTTTGGTCTGTAAAGTACCCTGGTTGTAAATGGTCCTTTTTTTATTAACATATTTTGCTTATTACTACTTGATTTTTTCCCTAACAATTTATAAGCTCGCCAGTATGTAGCTGAAAGCATCAAAGCTGATTTCTTTCCAAATGCTTTATTTTCTGATTTTTTTTTTATAACCTCCCCTTTTCCGGATCCAATTTAATTAGGTTTTGCTTTATTTCCTTGATTTTGCTGTCTTTTTCCCTCAGAGACTAAAAATTTCATATTGTAGCTTATTTGCTTACCAAGATACCCGGTTGATGAGGTAAAACCATCAGTCATATAAGTAAAGGCAATCAGTATTTCTTTTTTTTGGAAAATTATTTAGTAATTAGGATGTAATGAGGGCTGTCTGGGAAAAATCCAGCCATAATGCCTTTATTTTTCATAGTCCATGGCTGGATACTTTATGGACAGCCCTCGGATGTTCATTTGGTATCTTCTATCTGAGGGCAAGTCTAGGTGAAGAATGTGGACACCAGTTTGAAGACTCCAGTTTTGCACTTGGTTGTCGATGAAACTTATTCAGGTCCTTCTGTCTCATTTTTCCTGTGTGTAAAATGAAGATAGTAATTAACCTCGTGGTTAATGTGCAAGTGAAAAAAGACAATGAATGAGGAGATGCTAAAGCTCAATGGAAGTATCAGATTTGAGTTCAATGTTATAAGCGTGTAAATTAAAAGCAGGGCTTCTAGAAACTCAGGACAGTCAATATCGGCATGACATGGCACATCTGCTGGGCACAAGGAGGAAACTCAGCTCAGCATGGAGCGGGGACACCTTCCTATGGCCTTTGTTGATTCAGGAAATATTGAGCCTGTCTTCTGTGGCCAGTCCTTTGGTTGATGCAGGGGATCCAACGTGGATCCTGGTGGCCATGGTGCATGCCCTCACATGGCTTACTGTCTGATGTGGTCAGGATTATAATGAGAGAAATCCCAGAAGGCTTCCTGGAGAAGGCGTCATCTCACCTGAGACCTGCGAATGAATGGGAGTTAGGTGAAATGGTTTGGCATTGGGAGGAATGAATGGGAGGAGCAATCCAGGGGTCAGGAATAAGAGAGTCTATATGTTTTCTTGGTTATGCAGTGCTGCATAACCAAGGACTCTGGAATATAATGGCTCGAAATGACAAGCATTCATTATGTCAGGATCTCTGGGTTAGGAATCTAGTGTGATTTTGCTTGAGGTCCTCATTGACTGTTGGTTGGAGATACCAATTTCTTGTCACTTGAGCCCCTTCATAGAGCAACTTACAACATGGCAGCTTGCTTCTATGGGGAGGGGAGTGGGGAGAGAGAGAGAATGAACCCAGGGTCTTTCTATAACCAAATCTCAGAAGTGACATCCTATCACTTTCCCCATATTCTGTTTCTTAGCAGCAAGTCACTGGGTCCAGCTCACAGTCAAGGGGACAGGATCATATATGTTCATGGATACGAGAGGAGGGACCTTTGGGCCATTTTAGGGGCTGTCTATGAGAGGCATGTTCAAGGACGGAGATTTTTGTTGACACGGGATATTCCGTGTGATAGGAAGGGCAGTGTGTGGGATAAGATTGGAGAGTTGAGTGGGCACCAGGTCATGAGGGCTCCTGGGCCATTTGAAGGAGCTGGGGATTTATCCAGGGTAAATACAGAAACTTCGAAGAGATGGAAGCAAAGTTGAAATAAAGCTCGGATTTGCATTTTGGAAAGATGCAGCTTGGGAAATCGGTTGGAGGGAGACAACCGTTGTTGCTAGAAGATTCCTGCGGTCGTGCAAGCAGACAAGACGGTAGCACAAATTCTTAAAACATACGGGATTTTTTTGCGCCTTTTTTTGTTTTTAATTTAACTCATCAGCTGTTGGTGTTAATGTATGTTGTGTGGCCCCAGCAATTCTCCTTCCAATGTGGCCCAGAGAAGCCGCGAGGTTGGACACCCTGCACTATCTAGTGAGCTCTTTAGGGCTAATCCCTCTGCTCTTGGGCCTTAATGTTTCCATCAGTGAACTGGGTGGAAAGGGTGAGACTGTTTTGTGTTGGCCTCCAAAACATTTCTCAGAACAGTTGTCCTGAAACACGCTTCTCAGGAAAAGCTTCTTTACCCAAGTCAGCTTGGAACAAACCATGTCTTCTGTCTCCCGTTCGCAAGTCACAATGCACTTTAGACACTGAAGGCTCTGACGAGTACTGTAAGACAAAACATGTCCCCTTTACTTGGAATTCCCCATCACTCTGCCCCCTCCCTATCCCTTTTCACGCCCAATGCAGCTGGTATTCTCAAGAACACATTTCAGGGCGGGCCAGCACTTTCCAAGTTCAGCATGTCGCGGTTCTGGAACTCTCTGGAGGTACAGCTTTGCCCGAGCCTGACCCCTGGGCAGAAACAGGCCTCCATGTGAGGGGCCCAGAGACGCCTTCTCTTCGTCCCTGTGAGGGAGGGCCGGGGCAGATGCGCTCACAGTTGCTGACGGAACACGGTGCGCCTCCCAGCACGTCCCTGCCTTTGAGGACCTGGGCCTCCACTGATGGCACAGGGCCTGGCACACGGCGTGTACACGTGTGTGCCGTGTGCACCTCCTCCCCGTCTCGGACAGTGCTTTCCGACGGAAAATGCGTACTTGGTCCTCCCCACACCCCGCCCCTGTGTTTTCATCGTGATGGCAGCTAACACCTGTCGCGTTCTCTGTCTGACACGGTGGCGTTATTTGAGAGGTAGACTGTTTCAAAGACACATTCGCCATGTGCCATGTTTTCCTTTCTGATGTTCTCTCTCTCTCTCTCTCTCTCTCTCTCTCTTTCTCTCCCTCTCTCCATGATCTGTTTCTGTCACTAGCGCTGTCCTGGAAGATGACTTCGATGGCAGGCGGTGTAGATATTCTCGTGCCATTTCTGAGACGCGCTGTGTGATCAGCCTTCCATCTGGAGGAGGGTCTGGGTGGCTGAGAAGCCAGGGACTGGCATGAACAGGTGCTCGGAGGGCGAGTGGGTAAACGTGGGGTTTGGAATGAAAGGTCAGGGATAGGCTGCTGGATCCTGCGTGAGTGAGGGGTGCGGTTACGGCAGACGACGCTGCTGGCTTTTGCACGTCACTCGCCTGTCGTGAGGAGGGGACAGGGTGCACTGGGGGGGGGGCACAGGCTGCCTAGAGGAACGCGGATACATCGATTCTTCAGGGGTTCACATGGGGCCCGTGTGTGTGCCCGGAATGCCTCACACTTCGATTGTGTTTTCTCGGCATGTGTGCGAATGTGTGTGGGTGGGTGTGACTGCACACATTCGGCCTGTGAGCCTTTGATCTTTCCACTGACCTCTGAGCTCTGAAGATGCAGACTTTTCCACGATCAATTCTCACCAGACTTTTCCTACGTGCCCTTTGTCAGATGGACACATGCTGCATGCGTCGCAAGGCCTTCTCAAAGTTACAGAGCCAGAAATGAAAAGCGGCGTGGCCCCCCGGAACCCACTTGCACCACGATGGTGGCTTTGAAGGTCAAGTGGGTTGGAGGGGAAAGACTTCTTAAGAGGAGGCCCAGGCTTTGGAGCCAGAGAAGCAGCAGAATTCTCTGGGGAAAAGGTCGGTGGCAAGCTTGGAGGGAAATGGACATACAAACAGCATGAGAAATAAACCCGTCACCAGGAGATGGACCCAAACCACTAGATGAAAAGCCATCAGCCACAAGGGCCTTCCCCACCTGGTTGAATATCAGCCTACAAACTACAGGATCGCAGGGTTCCCCCGGACCTGCTGATTAGTCTGCAGGGCTGGACCCAGGAATCGGTCCTTGAACCACGTCCTCCCCAGCAGCTCTGTAAAGCCACGCTGGAATCATTGTAGGGTGAGGCCTCAGGTATTTCCCTGCCAGGAGGATCAGCCAGGTAGAGTCTTCTAAGTACAGTTCAAGGCTCCTCACCGCCTTCACACGCTTAATCAAAATCAGTGGCAAGAAACGCTACCCCTACCCCTGTCACCAGGAGTGATTTGAATCTGATCAGTGCTGTTTGAGGACATTGACTAGGTGTCACTTTCTAGGCCTGGGGATTCCAGGGCAGGGCGTGATGGCCCTGTATCTGCCCCTCTTTTTCTCTCCTCTCTTTTCTGTCTTCCTCACCAGGTATCCCGAAGCGACACTTCCTCTCTACGACGCTTCTCCCCACCCCTAAATGTCCAGTGTCAGTTTGCAGGTGGGGCCATGCAGGCTGAAGGAGAGCTGGCTTAGAGGTGGACCGTGGCTGGAGGCTATTTAGACAGCACCCACATTAGAAAAGGAGGCTCCCCTGTGGGGCCACCCAACCCAGGTGACGCTCATGCCTTGCCTGGGGATTTGGCCCCCAAACCTTGGCGAATAGCACCACACTGTTCTGCTTTCCTGGGTCTGGCGTTGATCTTGGATGACAGCCCTTTGGACGAGGGTCACTGTGAGGATGTGCTATTTCTAGTTCCCCGTCCAGAATACATTCTATATCGACCCCCAGTTCGACCCCAATTTCTAATGCCAGTCACTGAAAAGAGGAGGAAGGCGACATTGATCTGAAGACCTCCTCAGTTCCTCACAACTGTCTAAAGTCGGCCTTTCGGTCCCCTTTTATAGAGATGCGATCTTCAAGAATAGTGACCTTCCTGTCTGGGAAGTGACAGAGGAGGGACTGAAGTTGAAGGCTGGGTCTCCTAAGTACATAAGCCTTCCTGGACATCATCCATCTTCTTGGGGGCAGTTTCGTGCCCGGCAGCCCCAAGATAGCACCCCTCTGAGCCGAGACAGAGCCTTGTGTGCTCCCTTAAATATCTTCACAGCTGTCCCAACACCTTTGGCGGGGAGCTGGGCCCAGTCCCCCACCTCATCAGTGTCTGACAGTCAGATTAGCCAGACCACAAGCTGACTCATGAGCTCTGGCCCTTGAGGAATTTTTTGCGAGGGCGGAACAATGGAGGTATTTTGGGTTTCCACCGGGTGTTGTAGCTCATACCACATTGTCAGCTGATACTGACACAATGTTTTCTTGTCGTGAATTGGGAAACACGTTTGCTGTGGATTGGCAGTTTGGGTGAGGACTGGGAGGGGCTTGAGAATGTAGGCCTGGCAGGGCTTTGGCCACGTACACACGGGTGTGCTAACCACAGTGCAAGCCTGAGTGTCTCCAAGTTCAAAGGCTACTACTGTCTTGTTGCTTTTCGAGTTCTTCCTCCTGCAAGCCACTCCCAGGATGTGAGAAATGCCTTTCAGTTTCTCTCTTCCCTGAATAGGTTGTTTGCTTAGAAGCTTCTCCGAGGGAAAAAAATAACAACAAAAAAAAAAACATTAAATGTCTCATCTTGTGATTGAGCCTTTTTCTTGGAAGTGGGGTAAAAGGAGGTAGCACTCTTTCTGCACTGGATGGGGTTCCTTTGGAAACCCCTACAAATGACACCAGTGCACAATGCGAGTCACTGGGCACCCCTCTGGTGGAGCAGTTAAACTGCTCTGGAAACTGTCAATGAACTTCCCGAAATGTCTAACTCATGCCCAAATATTTACTAACCAGGCACACTGGTCCCCCAAAGACCCCTGTAGTTGAAATACAATTTTGCTTATGGGGTTAGGAGAAAGGGTCCCCCCAATGCCAGGAACGTGCCAGGAACATGTATTTCCCATCACACCTTTCACCACATCTCTGTATTTCTGTATTGAAATAAAAACAGCCTCGGACATCTACTAACTAGTACAAGAGATCATAACCTAATCCTGCAACATAATTTCTCCTGGTACCTTGGGGGGAAATAACTTATTATTATTTTTCTATATAACTCATAAAGTAGGGAAAATGATGTAATACGCAGAGTAGAACTAAATTGTTTCCAAAGTGGCCAATTTTCACAGCGTCTAAAACTACACGGTGCTCCCTTGCGTGGCTCCAATATCCTTTGACACTTGGAAAGGATTCTAGAGGGTGTCCCCGCGTGTGGCTCGGGCCCTGGCCCATCCACATTTCCCTGCGGAGGCTACAACGCATCTGGGCTCAGGAGAGAATTGTCAGGCATGGAATCGTGCCGCAGACGCCTACGGGTGGTTTCGGGACCCAAAATTAGCCCTCCAGGAAACCATCTCACTTCAACTCGGGTCCCACATTTCTTTGAAACCACCACCCCCTTTTTTTAAAGTCACAAACATTAAATTGGGTTTGGGTTAGCATTTTGAGCCAATTCCTAAGAGCGCTTGGGGAACCAGGGTGACGTATATAAAACGCCTAGTGTACCGCAGTGGACAACACTCACATACTACTTTCTAAGTGCCTGCTTCTAGCGTTTTTTCCTACATCATGATTCCTTTCATTTTTACAGTCACCCCATGAGGTATGTAGGAGCTATTGTTATCCACATTTTACAGATGAGGAAACTGAGGCAGGTAGGCCCGGCCCCCTAGTGCATGTTACTAAAGCACAGTGCAAGACTACTTCTCAAAAAGACCCTCAGACGTCTACAGCGACTGTTAGCTAGATACCCTTAAGGGGGAGCAAACTCGCTGAGGCGAGATAACCGGGTGCTTTCCACAGACTCATTGTGGGTCTGTAATCTTCACAGCGGATTTCCCCCTCTGTTCGACCCATGAGCTGGTACGTTAGGTTTAGGAATTTCTCAGAATCTCGGACCTAAGGCTCGGAGAAGATTTGCAGGAAGAGAACTGTTTAATTAATTTTTTGATTACATTTATTGGGGCGACATTGGTTAGTCAAATTATATAGGTTTCAAGTGTACCTGACTGTCACACATCATCTGTGTGTTGCGTTGTGTGCTCACCACCCAGAGTCAGTTCTCCTTCCATCACCATGTATTTGACCCCTTTTCCCTCTTCTACCACCCCCCCTTTCCCCTCCCCCTCTGCTCACCACCATACTATTGTTTGTGCCCATAAATTTTTGTTCCTTTCTTTGCCTTGTTCATTTTTGGCTTTCAGTTTTATTTCCCACATATGAGTGAAATCGTATCATCCTTGACTTCCTCTGTCTTATGTCACAGAGCATGACAATCTCAAGATTCATCCACGTCACAGATGGCAGTATTTCATCTTATGCCGAGTAATATTCCATTGAGTACGTATGTACCACCGCCTCCTTACCTAGTCATCTCTCATAGGACACGTCAGTTGTTTCCATGTCCTGGCCACCCTGAAGAATGCTGCAATGAACATTGGGGGGGGGGGCACGTATATTTTTATGGAAAAATGTTTTCAGATATTTTGGGTAGATGTCCAGTAGAGGGATGGCTGGGTCATATGGTAATTCCATTCGTAATTTTTTGAGGAATCTCCGCACAGCCTTCCATAGTGGTTGTACCAGTTTACATTCCCACCAGCAGTGTATGAGGGTTCCTTTTTGTCCACAGCCTCTCCAGCACTTGTTATCCCTTGTCTTGTTGATTATAGCCATTCTAACAGGTGTAAGGTGGTATCTCATTGTGGTTTTGGTTTGCCTTTTCCTAATAACTAGTGAAGTTGAGTATTTTTTAAATATATATCTGTTGGCCATTTGTATGTCTTCTGGGGAGAAATGGCTATTCAGGTCCTCTGCCTATTCTTTAATTTATTTAAAAAAAACAAAACTGCCAAACTTAGTTGAGCATAGAATACTTTGGTTTAACATTGCACCTGGTCTACCTCCCGGGGGCCAGGGTTCCATAGAACACACTCTGGGAAACATGGTCTAGAGCAGACATGTCCAACCTTGTGGCTTCCCTGGGCCACACTGGAAGAAGAATCGTCTTGGGCCACACATAAAATATACTAACACTAATGATAGCTGATGAGCTAAAAAAAAAAAAAAAAAAAAAAAATCACAAAAAAATCTCATCATGTTTTAAGAGAGTTTACAAATTTGTGTTGGGCCGCATTTGAAGCTGTTCTGGGCTGAACGCAGGCTGTGGGTTGAACAGCTTGGTTAGATCTTAAGGAGATCATGCTTCTTCAGGGAAAAGTGTGACATTCTTACTCTTCCAGGTCTTGCAGAACAAAGATGCATTTCATCAACACCCAGACACCCCGAGGCTACGAGGCTACATGAAGGTTCTTACAAACAAGGATAATAGTAAAAGCATCAAGAGACGAGCACTTCCTAAGCCCTGCGAACTATGCCAAAGGGCTTTCTGCATTTTCTCCCTTGGTCCTAACCAGACGCAGGGACACCAGCCAGTCTGTAATAGCGTGCACCCCATTGCCTGTGGGGGTGACTTCTGCTGATTTCTCTGAGCAGTGACCCTCTGAGAAGTTGGGCTGGAGCCCGAGCCCCACGAATCTCTGCTCTGGGGGGCGTAGTTGACTGAAAACCTCAGCGGTCATTTCCTTGGGGTCGCTGTTGTATTCACACTGAGACCCCATTGTATTCACACTGAGACCCCGTTTCTCTTAGGCTGCTTCCAGCTCGTGCCTTGGCCTAGAGAGGGTGGTGGTGGTACTTCAAGCCCCATGCGTGGCCTGCAGGGCTTCTCTAACAGGTACCACTGTCTTGCGGTCCCCGCATTAGTCTGGTCGAGACTTCCTGAGGACCTCGCTGTGATGGAAGATTCTTCCTGCCCAGTCCTCCCTTCTTGCTCCTCTCCTTTCAGACCTGCCCTTAATCCTTCACAGCATGCCCCCCAGCACATCCCTGGCACATCAAACCCTGTTTTGGGGTCTCCTTTGTAGAGGATCCTAACACAGAAGCCAAAGCACCCTTGACTCGGTGCCCCCTCAGCGCTGGGTGGCCCTGCCCTTGTGGTCGAGAACAGGAGCCGGCCCGCTGCCTGCTCTCTGCACGTGAAATGCCCTTGGCCCCCAGCCAGGCCGCTCGGGTGTGGATTGTGTGTGGCTGCTCCGGAGGCTACCCCGGCACAGTGGAAGAGTGTCAACAGAGGCCAGATGGCCCCCACGGCCTGAAATATGTACTACCTGGTCCTGTATGGACGGCGTTGGCCAGTGTGTGGTTTAGAACCGCATGTCTGATTCTTCGGATAGTGTTTGGATAAACAGTACGCCCCCTGCCCCTCCATCCACCAGTGTCTGTAAGAAACCAGGAATCCAAGAAGTGGGGATGACAGCTCCTCTGACATATCATTCCCCTCAGTGCTAGCCAAGGCATTTGGGTTATATTCATAGTCATTTGTTCACAAACGTTTCCCGAGCACCTACTAAGTACGGAGGATTATGGTAGGAGTCAGGTCGAATACATTCATTTGTTCTTTTAACAGAAATTTCCAGAGTCCTGATTCATGCCCGGTGAGGCAGGATAGACAAAGGTGACCATACATGGTCCCCAGGAGCATCTCTGAGGTGGTTGACCTCTTGCCATTTTTTTTTTTTTTCCTTTTCTTTGCTCACAAAACCCCAGTTTTCACAGTTGACCTATCAGTAAACTCCTTCATCTTGGGTCATGATTGCTCTGAAGTAAACTAATAAGATACAAGGGGGCACTCTGCTAAAGGCTTTAGTAAGGCGCTTCTTATCTAGAGAGAGGAGAGAGAGAGAGAGAGAGAGAGAGAGAGAGAGAGAGAGAGAGAGCGGTGGAAGGAGAGATTTCTTTTCTACCAGCCCCCTTCCTACTCACTCTGCATTTTAGGTTGTGAGGGCTTGATGTCAACCATGGCAGCAGCCCTTTTGTGACCATGAGGACAAGGGTGGGAGAGTTATGGATATTGCCTTGATCCCGGCCATCATTGGCCACAGCCACAACCCTGGGACGGCCTTTGTCAAGCTTCTTGCTCCATGAGAACAACAACCTCCCATCTAAGCCACCTCCAGCTGACTAGTCTCTCCCTTGCATCCCGAAGTGTGCTCAGTGGCACCTTCCAAAGCAGAATCCATCTCGGTGCAATCCCAACAGCCAGCCAAGTGCACCCCAACCTCACCAGCCCTGAGAAGGGTCTCCCCAGGTGTGTCTCCCTCTCTCCATGCTCTCACGCTGGTCTTGAAGAGCATGTTTGGTTGGCCAAAGCTTGGTCCAGTGGCTCAGAGTATAAAAGGCCAACCAACCCAGTAGTCTGCAACCTGGGGAAGCTTCAAAAGGAGAGAAATCTGGTTCCCATTTGCACCTCAGCACC
Source organism: Craseonycteris thonglongyai (assembly GCA_004027555.1). Lineage (NCBI taxonomy): Eukaryota > Metazoa > Chordata > Mammalia > Chiroptera > Craseonycteridae > Craseonycteris > Craseonycteris thonglongyai. The sequence continues at coordinate 91,877 of PVKE010000161.1, read as the reverse complement.
TCTCCTGGCGGCCGGCTGGCCGTGCGCTGGTCCAGATCACGTCTTCAAGGGCCCTTCCCCCGAGCCAGCCCCTTGCAGCCTTTCAGAGATGAGGCGGATGGAATGTGAGTGACAATTTCCGATCCTTGAGACCTTGGGCTGTGGTGGGCATGGGGGGATGGTGAGGGTGAGACTCAGATTAAAAAAAACAAGGGATGATTTCTGGGGGCGGGTGGGCAAAGCAATGAATTCACTCACCCTTTCACAAGTCACAAGGAAGTAATGGGTATGTAGAGACGTTTTAATCGGGTTGTTTGTTGTACAGTCTCTGACACAGGCTCACGAGGAGGATACCAGGATCAGCATTTTGCAGAGGAGGAAACTGAGACTACTGGCCCGGGGCTCAGGTCACCAGCCTTTGTCATATGAAAGCCCACATTTACGGCACCGCCTCATGCTTCTTCCCAAGCTTTCGAAGGCTTCCAGAGCTTCTCTTTCATGTGGTTGCTTGAATCTCCAGGAACCTTGAACATTGAAACCACCTCCAAAACGCTGAGGCTAATGCTCATCACGCCGACCGATAATAACGACGACAAAAATACTCCTATTCACAATAACACGGCTATTATTTACTGGGTGCTTAGTATGTGCCAAACTGTGCTTTTCCCCTTGCGTTCTCTTGATTCAATTTTCCTAACAGTCTAAGAAAGTAGAAAGTGTTAGTATGATTTTATGTGAGGACACCGAAGCTTTGAGAGAGAGGGACCTACCTGTAAATGGTGGAACTGGGACTAGCCCCTTGTGAGTCCGATGCTAGATCCAGAGGGTGTTGGTTCCACTGGGCATGTCCTCCCTAAAGCATGTCTTTCCTTTGTCTCTGCCTCTCGTCATAGTGTTGAGCCACCTTTTCACTCTCTCCTCCACCTTTCACTCTCTCAGCCCCCTTGTCACTTGCTCCTCATGCCTGCATCCACTTCTTTGCCCTCAGCGTAGATGCCAAGTGGGCACTGCCCATTCTGTTTTCTGGGTGCGCTGTGCTTAGCCTGCCAGGAGGGTTTTGCAAGTAGGAGTGGAGGAAGCACGGGGTCCCTGGGGCACGGGGAAGGGGATGTTATTAACTACAGGCTTTCCTAGGGGGGCCCGTGTTAACCATTTGGAGCCACCGGGTCAAGTGCTCTAAGATCAGCACATCTGGTCAGCAGCTCAGCGCCTTGCTTACGATTTGTGACCGAGTTGCCCCGCCACCCCCACCCCTTACATGAAAGGCAATAGGATGGCTGAGTACAGTTCTAAAGCACAAACGACAGAACGGCATGCACAGCCGTGACAAACAGAGGCACGACCTTCTTGGCCACGCCAGCAATTGTCCCAGGAAAGGAAACTGCTTGCCCTTGGCTTTTGCAGAACGCTGCGTGTCCTGCCGTCTAGGGGAAGAAGGGTTTGAGTCAAAGGCACAGCCTCCATGTTCTACAGGTGGGATTCTGGGGTCACAAAAGCCAGGACTCCATTGCCTTCATCGTGTGGTCTTGGAAAGGAAGTGTGCCTCTGAACCTCGGTTTATCCAGTTGTGAGAGGGGAAAGTAACAGCAATTCCCATACGGGACCATGGCGACGTTTGCAGGTCTAGGAGATAGAGATGTTGGCACAATTTCAGCACGTAGTAGGCACTCCGTACATGGTAGTAGTCTTGCGACTGTAAATCTTAGAGTACAAAGATAGTTTTCCCGGCCTTCCTCGGCCCTTCCGCAGACTGCTCACCCCAACTCCAAAAGAGTGTTGGCTTCAAATCAAGGATTTACTATTTGTAGGATATTTAATAAGTGGGCATGTTTTGATTACCATTAAAAGTCATCAAATTGCCATTGTAACGAAAAGGTAAAAATTACAGGAAAAGTTTCAGAATAGAATAAAAAGCCTATTCAGGTTCACCATCCCACAACACACTCTGGTTTATTTCTGTGCGAGCTGCCCTCTCTGTGCACGGTGCTGCAGACTTCTTCTGCAAAGTGCTGGACAGAAATAGTTTCTGCTTTACAACTGCATACTCTCTGGTGTCACTTCTCAACTCGGCCAAGAGCGGTGTGGAAGCAGCTATTGATAACAAGGAAAGAACCAAGCGTGACCTCGGTCCAGCAGAACTTGATTTGGGAACACTGAAATTTGAATTTCACGGAATATTCATGGGCTCTGAAACATTCTTTTTCTTTTGATTTCTCAATCATTTAAAAATGTGAAAAAAGAAGGCGTTCTTAACTCACAGGCCATTCAAAAAGAGACAGTGAGCTGGCAACTGCTGTAGGCCAGAGTTTACTAATCCCAGAACCTGAGTATTTACATGCATTGGTGTGTATAGTATGCATTTTGACTCTCATTATCTGTACAGTTCTGCATCCTGCTTGTTACACTTGTGCATAGAAGAATTTTCCCATGTGACCAAGTCTATGAACATCTGAATTTTAATGGCTACTCAGGATTCCAGTACATAAATGTTTATGGCATATATATATATTTTTAACAATTCCCTTTAGTTTGCATTGTTGGTTGTTTCCATTTCTTTGATTGTGAAGGACAATGCTGTCATAAAATTTAATCGAAATGGAAAAAAAATGGAAAAAATGGAAGAGATCCAGTCACAAATTCTGAAGAATCCTGTAGCGTTGATTTCAATGACCCTTGCCCTTGGAGGGTGTGGGGGCGGGGCTGCTGCTGGGGCGATGTCTTTCCTTCAGGGGGTGGAGTGAAAACTTTGGGGTGGGGGGGTGGACATTTGCATAACTCAGACTCCCTCCAACAAATATCTTGGGCTCCCAAGTGCATCTTCCTGCTCTCCACCCACAAGGGCTCACACAAGCAAAGTCACCTCCAGGTGCCTTGAGGGGAAACTGAGACCCCTAGAGGTTAGGATATTTGCTGCAGGTCACTCAGCAAGCTAATGGCCACCTTAGGAGTAGAGCTCTCGACACCTTAATTTCTAGGGTGTGTCGGTCAGGTATGTGGAGCTGAGACATTTTACTGATAGAAGAACATGAGGAAAAAGAATCATGACAGTGCCCCCCCACCTCCCCTCCCCACGACCCCCAGGCACACACGGAAGGAAAGAAAGAAAAAAAATATTCTCTGGCCCATCCAGTCGGTGCCGATTTCCTCTGTTGGGATTTAACTTAATTCAACCTTTCGGCTTGTTTGCCATGTACGCCAATTTCCTCCTTTCCCAGAAACAAATCGAGGTGTCTCTTGAACTCATGTATACTCTTACTTCCCTCGCCTCCCCTGTTAACATTTTCCATATGTGTATTAACCTAGTGGGACGCCAACTCCCTTGTTTCCCGAGACATCCGATGCCTGGGTAGTGTTCTCGGGTGTTTAAACCTCAGCAGAATGAAAAGTCTCTCTCTTTTCCTTCTGCCCTTTCATAAACAGGGGGCATTGCTTGGGAATCTCATTTCCTCTGTGTGCGAGTCCAGGGCTTTTATGATGAGCGCCCGTGTGCTGCCAACATCGCATTGTTGAGCCTCTGAAATCACTTGGTCTCCAGTACTCGGAGCAACCAAGACCTGTGGATACAGTGAGATTCTGTTCATTGATTGAAGTTAGAGCTGAAAGAAACACCGAGGATGTTCGATAGTTTACAGATTGGGAAACTGAGGCCCTGAGAGGTCCCAGGCTTGTCCTACATCACACAGCGCGGGAGGGGCATATTGCAAACACTCTGAATTGGCAGGATAAATATACCTGTGGCTCACCTCCATGAGAATTTCAGCGAGAAAGAGAATGATGCTCATCCCGAAATTTCTGGACTTAATATGAAGAGCTATAGGCCCAACCTGGATGATTCATAATTTCTTAGTTGTCACTTATCTGCTTGGTACTTCCTGTCACGAGCAGGTGATGGGGAAAAATATGCACATATAAGAGGGCTGTCCAGAAAATATCCAGCCAGGCAACTAACCGGTCTCGTTATGTGGACAATGGCTGGCTGTTTTTCAGATTGCCCTCGTATACCTATATTAGTATCTCTGACAATATTCATCTTAAGAAACAAGTAAAGTGAGTTAAAAATCAATAAACATCATTTTTTTAACATTTGAAGTTAAAAATAAACCATTTTTATGTTATTTATTAAACTGGACAATAGCAATTTAAACGTCTACATTATTAAAAGTCTCATTTTGATAGTCTTTAATAGGCACAAAAAGTCTATTTAAAAAATAATAATATCGGGAAAGCTGGGATGGCTCAATGGGTAAAGCACTCACTTTGAAGCCCCGAGGACCAAGGATCAAATCCCGGCCCCGGCCCATGTGGGCCCACATGCTGAACTGGGGTGTGCTCCCAGTTCGGTTCTTGCCGGGACCTATGTGGGAGGCTCCCAGCCCAGTTCCTGCCCTGCGCAGCCCTGTGCCCACCTGTGGAGTGAAACTATATGGAAAACTAATGTCAACTATGGAGACTGCTCTGGGCCCTCCCCCTTCTCTCTGTCTCTGTTTCTCTGTCAAAAATCAATAAAATCTTTAAAATAAATAAATAAAATAAAATAAAATAAAAATAATAATATTAATAGTAAAGGTGAGAGCTCACAGTTGCTGAATTTCCCAATGAATCCTAGGAATTTGAGGGTCAGTTTCCCAATCTGTAAACTGTTACCACGAATCATTGACACTGGGCACCATGGTTTCTTTCAACCCTGTTTCATATTTTCTCTGCACCCGCAGTCACATTATTTTGTGAATCAGCTCAGTTCTCTCTAGAGAAATCCATTCCCGTGCATACGAGTAGATTCATCCATTCCTCCATCGATTTATTATTCGACATGTGTTTATCGGCCACTAGTACATACTAGTCATTGGGCAAGATGGAACATGATCGGGGTACCCCCACTTCTCCACAGTTCTGATCCTCTTGATTTGAAGAAGTCTCTCCTCTGGTCATGACCCCAGGTGAGGTCTAGAAGTCAAGGTCAATGTCGTCAGACATGTGCATGGCCGTCAGAAGGGGCAACTGCACCTTCGAGGTTTAACCCAATGGTAAAGTCTCTAGGTCCTTGCACATCTTCTGCCAGCCTGGAGTTACCCCCCAAACCACCCCTCATGAGCCTTGATGACAAGGTCAAGGCCTCTTTATCCCCATGTTCCATGGGCTGACATCTAGGCCCATCCCTGCTCTAATGGGGGTTATAAGTGGGTGGAGCAGTCAGCCGTTGTTCCAGTTATTATTCTCTCTCAGCTCCACACCCACTGCTCTGGGGTGCTGAGACCCAGACTCTGCGAACTTCATCTCTGCCCTGCCACGGCCCCTCGGGCTCTGCCGATAGGAGGCAGCCGGGGGAGACAGGGCAGCAGGTAGAAGCACGGGGACTTGTTAATAGAAGGCAGTGTTTCATGTCAAGGGAACAGCAGGTATAGGAGCAGAAAGAGAGAGTGAGGCATGTTGACCTCGCTGGTCAGTGGCTCGGGGCAGTGAGCACGTGGTTAGTGAGTCTGGGATGTGGAGTGAGTGGTGTGGTGAGGGGTGTGGTAGAGAGGAAGTCAGATCTAGAGCGTAGGGGGGAGGCAAGCCAGGTTATCATGCATCCGGCTTCAGTGGGAGAGACATCGGTGTGCACTGGCTGCTCCACACTGACACACACAATGTGAGAATTAGGACTGACTCTGGGTGGCGGGCAATGTAGTATGGAATTGTACACCTGGAACCTATGTAATTGCTACCAATCAAGTCACCCCAATACATTTAACAATTATAAAAAAAAAAGAATCTGGTTCAGCACTAGAGTCCAGGAGAAATAATGCATGGGTCATACAGGTCATTTAAAAATTTCTAATAGCCACATTAAAAAAAAAATTAGAAGAACCAGGACAAGTTAATAATATATTTTAATGGAACCCAACATGTCCCTAGTCTTCTCATTTTAACATACAGTCAGAATAAGAAAAACCGAATGAGAAATTTCACATTCTCTTTTTTGTAATGGCCTTCCACACCCAGTGTGTGTTTACACTCACAGCGTATGAGGACTCATCACACTTCAAGGGCGTAGTAGCCATGCCTGGCTGATAGTTGCCACAATAGATAACGCAGCTGTAGAGCAAGACCGCTGAGCTTCAAGTTTTATCTCTGCCACCAGTGAGCTGTTTAACTGGGCCAAGCTCCTGTGACAGGCTGTTCTCATCTGTAAAATGACAATAATAATAGGACCCACCTAATGAGGCTATTGCGAGAATTAAAAGTCAATACATTTAAAGAGCCCAAGGCAATAAATAATAATAGTTATAATACAGTGTTATAATCATCATAATTATCATTATATTTATATAATGGTAATTACAATGCAGTAGTAATTTAATCATAACTATTTGAAAACAACCATCACTCTGGCAAAAGTATGGGACCAATTGGAAGGGCCAGGAGTGGTTGTGGGTAGACCAGTTAGACATGTGTTGCTGGCGCCTTCTCAGCAAAAGAGTTTTGGGGACTAGAGGAGAAGGCGTTGTCAGAAATGTGGCTCGGGTCCCAGAATATCAATTCACCCCAGAGCCTAGAGCAGGGGTGTCCAACCTTGTGGCTTCCCTGGGCCACATTGGAAGAAGAATTGTCTTGGGCGGCACATAACATACACTAACGATAGCTGATGCGCTGAAACAAAAATCTCCTAGTGTTTTAAGAATTTATGTTGGGCTGTATTCCAAGCCAGCCTGGCCTCAGGGTGGACAAGCTTGCCCGAGAAGCTTCACGGGATCTTGAGATAGTTCTAAAACCTGGGATCTACTTTTGTCTATGTCTCAGCCCCTCCCCACATCGCCCCCAGTTTTTTTGGGGTTTTTTTTGGCACTTCGTAGGTGAGATCGCTGGGGGTCATATATAGAGCAATTCTAATGAAAACAAGCATTGCTCACTTTGGAGCGGAAGCATGGGAGGAAGCGTTCCTGACTCACAGAAAAGTCGTGGAGGCCCTTCCAGTCCAATTGAAGGAAACCAGGGCCATGGAAGCGTGAGCAGGCCACCAACGCGCCCGCCCAATGGTAGCCCAGGCCGCTGGCTTTTGTGGGAGCCGGACTGGCTCCTGTGCTTTCCTATCAGGCAGCAATGCCACCACCGATCCCCTTCTTCCCCGGCAGCACCCCCACCCCGGAGCCCAGGCCTCGGGACTCACTGAAACCATGGAATTCACAGGGATTCAGAGAGAAAATAAACCACCTCTCCTCTTGACCCCATCTGGACTGCCCCTCCCTCCCCAGAGGTGATAATTACTGAAGGCTTAACACCTCTCCTGTATCTTTATAAACCCAGTCTTCGGTGGGAGATGACAGAATTCCCAGCAACTGCAGAGAACACTTGCCCTGCGGGGGATTGAGAGGGGGCCGGCAGGATGGAGGAAGTTCCTGGAGTTTGGACTCTGGTTCACTGAATGGAAGAGGACAGGCCACCTGGGACAGAGGGGATGCCTTCTCCCTGATGCAGTTCAGACTATTGGGGAAGCTTCTAAGAGAGCGAGAAGGGGCCTCGCCCATTCAACTCCGCGAAATGCACGCCTGTCCATAGCTTCCCGTGTTTTTAGGACAAATTTGTGACTTTTTATCAGCACCGGTGATGTCCAACATGGTCAGTTCTCTGCTGACCCCTTAGACACCATCTGGTGCCCAGTTTTACTCTGGACAACTGCTCCCCAGTTCCTGGGCCTCAGGACCTTTGCATGTGCTATTTCCTGCATCTTGACTGATTGCTTTCTCTTCTCCCCTGACCTTCACCTCTCTACCTTATTTTAGGTCTCAGTTCAATTGTTACCGCCTTTACAAATGTTTGAAATAACCGTAATAGCCTACGTGGGCTAGTGAACGTGATGCAGTTTTCTAAAAGAAAGAGAGACTCTTTCCATTGGAATAGGGGATGGCCTCTAAGAAAAATTTAAGTATAAAATAAAAGACAGGGTATTGTGTATACTCTTAGTAGGCTACTGTTTATGTAAAACAATATATATAAAATGGGTGTATATTTGGTAGTACGTGCATACCTGAATACCCTTTTATGTTTCCAGGATAGCAAAGCAGGTTACAAAATTCTGCCAGATAGTATTCATTTTTACGTTAACTCATACATCCACACACTCACATGGAAGAGGGCACGACAAATAGGCAACAAAAAGTGTGAGTGTGGAGCAATTTCAGGTGACCTCTTTCTTCTTCTTTTGCATTTTCTGGTTTTATTCCCCCAATAAGCATGTTGCTTTTATAATCTGAAAACTAAGAGAAGACACAGAGGTAACGTGATGCTGTTCAGCCTAGAGGTTAAGTACACGGATCCCAAGGCCTGTTGGTTCAGTTTGAATTCTAGTTTGCTGCTCACTAGCTGGGTGAGTTTGGGCACGTGACTTAACCTCTCTGTGCCTCTCTTCCTCCAGCGGTAGGATAGATGTGATTATAATAGTGTGTAGCTCTTAGGGTAGTTGTCCTCACTAAATGAATGTGTGTGTGTCCGTGTGCATGCGTGTGTGTGTGTAAAAGCACCTATTAGGTATTACGGCAGTGCTTGCTATTATTTTTATTTTCTTTTAATGTTGGAACATGCCAAGTGAGTTATCTATGTAAAATATATAAAATAAAAAATAAATATACATTATCATGGTTAAAATATGTGAATATGTGTGTGTGTGTGAGAGAGAGAGAGAGCGTGTGTGTTTGTAAAATAATTATTATTGACCTACATTTTTATAATAACATTTGATATCCATTTTTGCAGCTTGCTTTGTCACTTCATAGACTAGGGATATAAAAAGGCATTTGGGTGTTTCCTGCCCCCGTTTCCCCTTTGGAGATAATCAGTGTCTATCCTGAAATATTCTATGTACCCACACACACAGGGCTCCTCACCCTTCGCCTGGTCCCCAGTGGGAATGTCCACCCCCCACAGCTTGTCATCTCAGGTTCTCTTGTGTGGTGCTGTAAACCCTGGGGACAGATGATGACCCGCCACTGGACACCCCACACGCCCTGGAGCTGTGAAGCATCAGGTGCCAGAAGCAAGCGCTCCGAATTCACCAGCGTGGCTGATGCTATTCAGTGGGTCTCTGCGGTGATGGTGATGGAAGGCCCTGGAAGTCAGCCCTGGTACCCCTCCCACAGAGCTCCGGCCCTCGCCTAGGTGCACGCTGACTCAGTGTGACAACCGAGTGGGCCGCTTTGATTAATTAAATATTTCACCCTGAATTTGCAAGACATCGTCTCCGGCAAGTCTGCGTAACGCCTGTGATGCCTGGCTAATGAGCGTAGCCGGTTACCCTGCTGGTGTGCTGAGCTCTGTGCAGCTCTGAGCAGGTTGAAAAGGCACCTTGGGAAGGGCAGGGGTGGGATATGGCTGGCATGCCATTTCAGATGGCATGGAGTGGAAGAATTCCTCCCGTGGCCTTGAAACTCTCGTAACTCTGTGTGTGGGAGCCTTCCATCTCATCAAATCCTCTCTGTAAGGGCAGCGCTGAGGGCGTGCTTAGTGGCGGAGTTAGAGAACCCACCTCTGTTCGGCTTGTGCCCAGAAGGCGCTGTTGCAATTGTTCTTGTAGATTATTATTAGGTCCTGGAGTTGAAAACCACTGGGGTCATCCTGCTTTCAGGAATGACTGGTCCGGGACCCAGTGGTCTCCAGGGCCTGGCAGATTCCATCTCTTCTGCATTGGCTTTCTTCAAGGTCACAGGATAGCTGCAACAACTCCAGCCCTTACTTCCTCCCATCTTCGGCCCACAGAGAGGCAAAGCAAGAGTGTCCTTCCCAGGGGCATGAGCAAAGTCTCATCCCACCTCTCTGTCCCTCAGGAAGCCGGTTATGCGTCTATCTCCCAGTCAGTCACTGTGACCAGGGGGCGCATTGTGCTGATAGGTGTGTGTCATCGGAATCCACAGCCTTGTAGCCGGGATGTGAAGGCTCAGCTCACCCAAACCGCACGGGTGAAAATGGGAGACGGATGTTTCCCAACCAAATTCAGTACTGCTTTTCAGCAGGGTGAGTGGTCTTTGACAAACAGGGGAACTGCGATTAAAATTCCCATGTTTAGAGTTGAGACGACTCAGGCGTAGAAAGGTTACATTGCTTGTCCCAAATGACATAATGGGCCTGACTCCTGAGCCTGGGCCCTGACTTGACCCTAGACGCCTGCCCACCTCACCCTGCAGTGCCCATCTGTGTGTCATCCAGTCCTTGTCATTCCTTTCATCACGCTCTCATCCACAGGCCTTGATGCTTTCCTCTCTACAGCAGTTATTGCTATGAAGCAGTGAAATACACCGTTAGGGAGAATTTACGTTAGGAACCATTTTCTCACCAGCTGTAACCCCCTAGATGGTCAGTTGTAAATGTTCTGAGTTTTTAAATTCACGTTACTTGTATGATGCAGAATGTAGCACACACACAATGGTCATGATGTGATAGCATCACCACCTCTACTAGCTAAGAGTTATCTAGTACTGGGCACCCTAGTACATATGTCTACATTGAATTCTCAGAAGGTCACTATACTGCAGCTACTACTACGACGCCAGTTAGCCCCTTACGTAGTTAAAGAAATAGGTACAGAGACCTTATAAGCAACCTGCTGAAGCAGCTCAAAAGTCGTCAGTCTGACTCTGGGCCTCTCATCACATGAATGCGATTTTCTTCGTGGATGTAAGATCATTCAGGATGCTAGGGTCCGTGTCCCTTTTGTAGAATAGCAGAATCCTGTTGTGGCACATATTGCAGCTCACTGCGACTCCCTCACGCCCAGCTAAAGGCACCCTTGTCTGCCTGGTGAGTCTACGCATTGTCCACCCTGTTGGACCAAAGTGATTCCCTTACCCAAGGTGTGCCCATCAGAGTTCCTTCCCTGGTCATTTAGAGTTGAGAGAGAGAAAAGGAAAGACACACGGAGACACACATGCATATAGGTTCGTCCTCTTTTGGTAGTGGGACCAGTGACAGGTAAAGCGGAGCCCGGAGGCCTGGCGCACTAACACACAGCACCTGCAGGGTCAGCAAGCTCCCTGGGCCCCCTTTTCCTGTTCTTCTCCTTCCACAAGCTCGGATGCATTCCCATCTCAAGGCTCCTTAGCTCTTTGTAACAGATTCCACCCAAGAAACCTTGATCAGACTTCTGCCACTTACACCCACGTTAGTCTGTCCTGCCCATGAGCTTGGCCTTAATGCCCAACTCCTCTGCCCAGAGTTGGGTCCAGTCTATGGGGCAAAGGAACGTTCCGGAGAACCCTTTCAGATCTTCTCTGGAGCCTTCAGACAGCAGGAGCCTTCACCAGGGGCCAGGCGAACCAACATGGGTTTCTGACCCCCGGCCCCAAGGTCAGCGAAACCTAGTGCAGTGATTTTCCTGTCAGCCACCCAATTGATCACTTTCTCAGGCCGCCTGCGTACCGCTGATTCTGAGCCTTAGACGCACTCCCCGTGGAAGCCTGTCTCGCCCCCTGGGTGCCCTGGGGCCTTGTTAAACCTCTCTCTTCAGCTCAAGGAGTCAATGTCCAGTCTCAGAAATGGCCCCATCTCGCCATCCGTGCGGGGGGGCAGGCAGTGTGCAAATCCCTGGTGCCATGGCTGGAGCCTCACTGTCTCTCTTTAGGGCTGATGGTTAAAAATTCATGGTTCTTTTCAAAGGAGGGGGAAAGAAATGCTTAAACTGCTTTCCCCTTTGCAAACGTTCCTGTTTTTGATTCAAAATCAAACTTTGGTCTAGACAGGAGAGGGCTTTTTGCTGACCTGTCTTGCCAGCTCAGAAACCTTGAGGCTTTCCAAATGCAACACCCCCGCGCCTTCCCCACGGCCCGACTCCAGCACCACGCTTCTTCTCAATGCGTCCTTGGAGCCGCTCAGAGCAGAGCTAACGGGCTGGAGAAACCCAAGGCGGACACTGGCAGGCTCTTCCTTTGGCTCAGCCACCTTCCTTAGCAAGCTCTCTGCTCTGGCCACGGGGCTAGCTCTCTGGCATGCCCTAGCTTTGTTTCAGCAGCTATAGTAGCTATGTCTCCTTCCTTTTGGTCTTCTATTCCAAGTAATATGTGTTCCCTGTGGACAAATTAGAGATTAGATAAGCACTTAAGAAAAGAAGGACTCCTTTCCATCATCGGGTCCTTCTACAGCGTCTCTCTAAATATATATACAGCAAGTATATTCCTATATCTGCTTATATCGGCATCTCAGCATTTATCCCTGGACTCTGCCACTTAAGCCACCACCCGGTATCGTCTCATCGTGTGTCTGTGGGCCCAAAACTCGCAAGCAGCTGACTTGGGCAGCCGTGGCTCAGGCTGTGTCATGAAGTTGGCATCAGATGTTGGCTGGGAGGGTGGCCCCATCCGAAGGCTCGACTGGCAGTGCTGGCTGTTGGCAGGAGGCCTGGGTTTCTCACCAGGTGGAACCTTCTCTCTGTAGGCTGCTTGCGTGTCCTTGTAACCTGGCACCTGGCTTCTCCCCGCGTGGGAGCCAAGCAGAGGCAGCGCTAACGTTTTCCACTGAGTCTCCAAGTCAAACCTCGTTGCTTCTGCCGTCTTCTCCTGGTCGTGCATAGCAGCCCTGATGCAACGTGGGAGAAAACTACACCAGGGTGAGGAGGCAGGGGTCCCCAGGGGCCATGCTGGCTACTATTACACAATTATATGACATCGTGTTCGACCCGTTCATTTTTTTCCCTACAAAAGCGGCACTCAGGTGACCAGCCGTGTGAGTGAGTCACATGTTTCCCTCGCCATCCCCTTTGGCTTCTTGGATTTTCCATCCTGTTGGTAACCAAGTGCCTGCGTTAAAGCCCCTTCGGTTTCACATACCCAGAGTGGTTTCCGGTCCACAATTGGACCACGGCTGATCCCGAGGGCTGTGTTCCTGCCGGGCCCGGGGATGCATGGGGACTACAGCAGAGAAGGAGCAGGGTCTGGGTCTGCCCCAGGCCGGCCTGTGCTCAAATGGGGAGATGGACTAGCAGGGGGACTGCGGCGCCTGGGGAGCTCTAACACACGCTTAGGGCTCGGGAAAGGCCTCATGGGGGACGTAGCACGTCGAGGCTGAGATCGGAAGGATGCACAGGAATTAGGCGTCGAGAAAGTGGCTGGCGTTCCCATGCAGGACGAAGGGCGAGCTCCTTGGCCGACCACCATTAGTGGCCTCAGCCAGCCGGGCCAGGTGGGGCTGCTTGCTGTCCTTCCTGTTTCCTGGCACGTGGTCTGGTTTTGCTCTAGCAATGAAGCCAGTGGCAGTACTCAATCTGGGTGATGTGGATCCAGCTACGGATGTTGGGGAGCATCCTTTGGCTTTGCAGAACAAGGGATTGCGGCTCCAGGGGAGGGATAGCGTAACCACATTGCATCCTTGGCTCACCAGCTATCATTAGTGTCAGTATATGTTATGTGTGGCCCAAGACAGGTCCTCTTCCAAGGGGGCCCAGGGAAGCCACAAGGTTGGACACCCCATCCTAGAACAAGGTTTCTCAATGATTGGTTTTGTGGACCAGATCATTCTTGCAGTAGAGGGCTGTCCTGTGCACTAAAAGATATTTAACAGCATCCCTGGCCTCTATTAACTAGATACTGGTCGTCCTTCCTCCAGTTTTGACAACCAAAACAATCTCCATGTAACTGCAAGTGTCCCTTGAATAGGGCAGACACTTCCTGGGTCCTTGGATGACTGGAGCAGAGCTCACCCTGTGGAGCTGCTCTGGACAGTGACAAGATGAGTAGCAAACCTATGCTGTGTGCAGCGCTGTTGTTACCGGTGCTTAACCTCCCCTAACCCACCATCCACATTTGGAGCTCCGCAGGGTCTGGGCTGCAGTGACAGACTTTGGAATTCTCATCCATCAAAGCTGTGAGAGAGCCTGAAAGGACCCGGAAAATGCTAGGAGAAAGGGAAAGGCCCGAATGCTCAGGAACAGGACATTTTAAGATGCGGACAAAGGGGTGGGGGATCCCCAAAGGAAGCTGATGGCGGGGGAGTGTGGGACCACCTGGGAGGTATCATGATGCTGATGGAGGAAAGGCTGGAGCCCAGCAAGAAATGTGTTTGGGTTGCTGACCATTCGGTTCCCTTCGGAGACTTCGGAATCAGAGCAAATAAAGGACAATCGTCATGGACGGAGGTATGGAAAGGTCGGCCAGCTCGCTCCAGTCTGGCCATGGCCCTTGTTTCGGGGAGCAAACCCCTGTTTGCAAAGCTTTGTATCTTTCTGCATGACAGACCAGCATCTCCAGCTCCACAGGCTAGATGAAGCACCGTCTCTACACGGCTTTCATCTGGCTCCCACCCACTTCCAGCCCAACCCTGGCCCCCAAAGAAAGGTGTTGTATACATAAAAAATACTGTCTGTACAATGTGCTCGACAAGTGTTCGATAAAGATCAGAGGAAGGCTGGGCCGCCTCATGGCCGTGGCGGTGGGGGGAGGCCTGATTCCATCTTTGCGTTTCAAGAAAAGTTTGTAAAGGAAGCCATGTGGCAGAGACTTGCTGGGATGGTTTAAAAACTGAAGGAAATTCCCCATTTCCTGATTGTAAGAAAATACGGGTGGACCGGGCCTTAAATGAGCTGATGGAGGCTCTGACTTTGATGTCGATGAATGACAAGGATCTCCAAGGCAGGAACACAATGTAATGAACTTGCCCCACTTTTCCATGAAAAACAAAATCGCTGAAGGGGTTGTGAGGTGGAAAACAAAGGCTGTCCTGGAAAAGCCTTGAAGAGGAAGGCTTGGGGGTGGGGACGGTTGCCTTGAGTGGGGGTTCGCGGGACACGAAGGCACAAGGGTCACTGGGCCAGAAATGGCGGGTCCATGCTGGTAATTTGCAGCAGCGTCTTGTTGCTGCTATTTGAGCAAATGGCAGAAGGCCTACTGTGTGTGGGGACCCGGATCTGGGTCTCATCATAGAGATCAGCAGGAAAGTTCAGTTGATTCCTTTCAATCTACCTTCCTTCTTTCTTTCTTCCTCCGGTTTTCCTCAACTGTATTTACTGAGTGCTTATGATGTGCCAGGCACTGTGCTGGGCACTAGGATATGATGATGAACATGGCAGAATGTTCTGCTTTCAAGGAGGCCAACCTAGCTAGGAAGGTTTCAGAGACAGAAGAGGGGACGGTTCTGGGTTTCGAAGAGTGAAGAGGAGCCGCCAGGTAGACATGATGAGGGAAGAGCATTCCAGACAGAGGGAACAGCGATGCAAAGGCACAGAGACTTTCAAAAGAGCTCAGTTTGTGGCAACTAAAAATGATTCAGGACACCGGGGAAGGAAGTTCAAGAAACGATGGCAGAGGAGCCTGGAACAATAAAAAGGGTCAGACCACCCAGGGTCTTTTAGCGTGAACTGTGACGTTTGTTCTGAAGGCCATAGGGAGCCATTGGAGGATGGCAAGCAAGGAAGTGATGTATTCAGGTTTGTGTTTTGACAGAAGCCCTCTGGCCCCAAGTAGGAGACAGCCTGGAAGGGTGAGATGAGAGACGTGAGCCCCAAGATGGCATCTTGTTGGCCAGTAATGTGTAGTGAGGGTCTGAGCCCTGGCTTGCTACAAAGCTGCTGATTTCTTGCCTTGCCACAGGCTTCCGGCTGAGACTTGGGGTAGTAACTGTGTCTTCATTCTTGCCATTGCACATTAAGTATGCAACTGTGAGTCAGATGGTCAAAGTCATTGCCAGGTGGTTTACTAGTGGTTAGGGATTTGACTGGGGTCAAGAATGACCTCCACTCCCCGGTTTTTCCAGTGAGTCACGTGGCTCTTCTACGTGCACATGTAGGTGTGAGCCTGGGCCTACTGCCGAGGGGCCCGCCAAGGAGAAACCGACTTCAATTGCCGAAGTCAGCAGGGTTCACACACCACACCATCAAAAGGAAGTGAAAGCAAAGCTTGCGGGTTAAGAGCATAATTCTCGATGACAAATAGATCCACCTTTTGTCTTCTAATAGTTGGACAACTTTGGGGAACCCTCTCCCTCTTTCTGAGCCTCGGTTTTCCTCCTCTGTATAATGGGCATATGTGTGGCATGCAGGAAATAGCCATTTTATTATTAGATATGTGCAGTCATTTTAGCTTTTCTTTGAGTGTCTCGTTATCGTACACCTCGGTTTTCTTACATCTCAGCATCATTCATTTTTTCCCTCTCAAGCTGGTTGCCATCAATGCCTGGTACATTCTCTGTTCATAGAGTGAGGCATTAGGTTCAGCTGGAGCCTTTTTAATCTGGATAAGCCCAGGTTCCCTAGAGAAACAAAACTCGTGTGTCTCTGTGTGTGTGCGTGCGTGTGTGTGTGTGTGTGTGTAGAAATATCACTCCGCTTGTCAGTGTGTGGTCTTGTGCCTTCTCCCTCTGAACCTTATTGAACCTCACGGGGAGACAGGCACTTTGGACACTTAACAGTGGCCACGGTGAGCACATAATGCGATGTATAGACAATGCAATGTAGCATTGCACACCTGGAAACAATGTACTTGATCTCAATGAATGTTACCCCAATAAATTTAACAAAAACAAAAACACAGTGGTTACACAGCAGGAGCCGGTCTCAAGGGGTAGCTGAGTCAGGGGTGTGTGGTTGTGGGTGACATCTGTGGTGTGTGCACACCCGACACCCACCCTGGTAATAGCACCCTGATTTTCCATCAGGTTATCATCCCTGCCCGCACTTTTGGCCTTTGATATTCAAGAACGAACCTACTTCCTGTTCCAGTACATTCCATCCTCAGGACTTCAGTTTCCACATGGTTTTCTTCTTTTGATTTGGTCCCCACCTGATTGCTGAGCTGGTTGTTTATTCCCACTTGACAAATATGGAAAGGGAGGCTCAGTGAGGGGCAGGGAACTTGAGCAAGGCAACAGAGAAGAGGCGGCAGCGGGGAAGAGGGTCACCCTCATTGCCCTCCTACAGGCTGCTCTCCACGAGGGCACCCGAGTTATTTATTTCACACTCTTTACAGGTTGTACTTATCAGCTTCCCTTGCAGTTGAAAAACGGAGGCTTACGGAATGAAGCCTCTTCACCAGGTGACACAGCTTGTTAGGATGGAGCTGAGGTTCGAAGCCAGGCACTGGGATGCCACAGCCCATTCCTGGGAGCACTGCCCTGGGCCTTCTTTCCAGACATGGGATCTGAACTCAGCGCCCAGCCTGAACCGCAGAGGGGCGGGCAGAGAGAGCAAGTGTCCAGCACCCCCAGTGCATTGTTCCCTACTTGGCAGCCTCCTGCCGGTCAGGTAAATAGAAGTGATTCGGTCATTGTTTGTCCTGGTCCTAATGACTTTCGTCTTTGTGTCTTCCGAGCCAGCCCTCACCCCTGGGAAGCTGGCCTGGGGTCTGGGAGGCACCAGCTGCCTCTGGGAACAATGGCCTTTGTTCTTCACACTTTCCCTATCAAAGCCTCCCAGCAGGGATGGCCCTCAGAGGCTGCGAAGCTGTGGTCATTCTTGTGCCAGAGCTGGGAGCCGGGCTCAGGAAAGGAGGGTCAGGTGTAACTTTGACCCAGTTCAGTAACTGGGTCCGCTCTCCTCGGTGCTGGGGAGAATCGGGTCTATGAATAGCTCTGGTCTTAGCTCATCATATCTCCTGGGACTTGTTCTCTGGCTGTCTTCTGGGGAGGAGCAAGTCTGGAATTGATATTGGTGGACAGGGCATATCAGTAATAACAATAATAGTAATTGTGGTGACGCTGATGATGCTAGCTTTATTTATCAGTCACTTACGGTGCTTTGGGGGCACTCTAGGTATTTATATTTACAATGCTATTTAATTCTAGCAATAGCCCTGGAAGGTAGGACAGTTATTATTGTGCACATTTTTTAGATGAGGAAAGTAAGGCTCAGGGGACACATAAGTTGCCCAAGGTCATAGAGCTGGGCCTTGGCCCCAGGTCTGTGTTAGCCCGAAGGCCTGGCCCTTACCCATGGGGCTCAGTAGGACTTCCTAACAGTGGGCCAAGCAGGGGCCTTGGGAGCAGGCATACCTGGGTTCTGCTCTTAGCCAAGCCATGTGACCTTGGGGTAGTTACCTCTAATCTCTGAACCTCTTTCTCTTCATCCCCAAAACGGGGTGTCTTAATGCTTGCATACTAGTCAGGGTCCCTGCAGGAAATAGAATCTGCCTTGGATGGTTCAAACCATGAGAGTTTACTTGAGAAGCAACTTATTGAGGAGCAGGGAGGGTTAAGCGGACTAACAAGGGATGTGAAGGTGGTACCCAGAGGCTAGCAGCAGTGGGGAGCTGTCACCTTCCATGGGCTGAAGGAGAAAGACAGACGAAATTCAGGGTTCTGGAGCCCTGTTATAGCTGGGGTCTTGGAAAATGGGCCACCTGGCAGGAGCTATAGTTGGGGAGGGACATCTATCCCTGCTCGTGATGTGATCCTGAGTTAGGGAGGAAATAGAGAAGAAACACCCCAGCCTCACTTTTCTTTTACCCTTTGATCTTCTGCCGGTGCCGCCCTTTGGAGGATCCCAACCCAAAGCCAGAGCACAAGGGATCATGGGAGATGGAGTCCTCTTAAGGGTGTCGACTTCTGGGTCATAGTAGGACAGAGGAGGGTGGGAGAGAGGGTTGGAGGGTAAATGGAGAGTAAACAGGTTCCATCTTCCAGGGGGAAGGGGAGTAGGGTGACTTATGTATAGCACCTGGTCTGTGGGAGGCACGTGACCAATCCATTCGGTTTTATTATAGGACGAGGCACTGGGGTATGTGTTGTTGACTGAAGCTGTTTTCTTTTCACAAGGAGCCAGTTGGCATCCTGGAAAAGGGATGGATTCGAGAGCCACACAGCTTGGACCCAAGTCCTATCCTCCAAACTATTTATTGCATGACTCCAGCAAATTCACTTAACTGCCTCGTGCCTCAGTTCCGTCATATGAGCAGTGCCTACATCTCACAGGGGCTTGGAAAACACTCAGTGAGATAACCATGGGAGGCCTGGCCAGTGCTCAGCAAATGCTGGCTCCTGCTATATTTCTAGAGGCTTACTGTCAAGCAGGGGCTGTCAGATCAACTAAGAACAGAGTGACGTGTTCTGTCAGCCTGAGAAGCAGATATTGATTGGGCAGCAGGGACAGAAAGCCTGTTTGGATCAAGGGAGTCAAGGAAGGCCTCTCTGAGGTCGTGCCACTTGAGCTGAGACCTGGAGGATGTATGGGAAGTCTCTAGGCTTGGAGAAGAGTGGACCGGGCAGGAAGAGCAGATGCAAAGGCCCCGAGGCAGAAACAACTTGGGCTATTCAGGAACCACCTCCAGAGGTGAGATGAGAAATTGAGGTCAGAGATGTGGTCATGGAGGCCAGTGTAAGGACTTTGGATTTTCCTCCAACGAGATGAGAAGCCCCTAGACAGGTATCTTGCTCAGGTAGATAAGCCCCTATGTGGCATTCTGGGTCTTCTAAGAAGCAGGTACCAAGATGGGATTAAAGGTGCAAGAGTTTAGTTAGTGGAGGTGCCTGGCTGAGAGGAAATCAAGAGGCAGCCAGGTTGCTGTTGGATTGCTGTTGGCTGGCCCTGGAGATCAGAAGGACAAAAGGAAGGAAGGTCAGTGGCAGCATCATGGGGAGGCCTTAAACTATCAGAGCAATTCTGTCTCCCGGGAACAGGCCTGCTTAGGTGTCCCTGCCGCTCTCAGACACTGGCTGACATGTAGCCCCCAGAAACCACGGCCTAAAGCACACGTGGCCGATAGCAAATGCAGGGAGGCCTTCTGAGCCGGCAGCCGGGATCCATTGTGCTACTCACTGTAGTTTTTGGTCTGTGAGGTGTGTTCTCACCTTGCCCTAGCCAACGTGCATTTTAGACTTGAACTTAGGCTATGCCAAAAAGACTAGTTAGGGACCTCAGGCTGTCATTCCAAAGGCCCCCACAGGCCATTCCAGATGGAACTCAGTGGGAGGCCAGACAGAGGTGTGTGCCTCCCAGTGAGTCAGGTCCTGCCTGGCCCCCTCCCTGCCTGCCCAACCTCTGACACCCCCACAAATCCCCTGTCTCCCCAGAGGAAGTCAGGCCTGTAGCCCAGCTTCCTGCTATTATGCCATTTTTACAGCCTGGACTTGATTTAGGTGTTACGCTCTTGCTAAGAATACGCCCTGACACTTGAAAGGAACCTTTATTATTGTCCTAATTTGTGAAGAATTCGTTGTTGCTTTTTTTTTTTTTTTCCCTTTCCTTTCTCCCCTTTCTTCCCTGCAGGGTCAGGCTGGAGCCAGGTTATTGTTGTTAAATTTAGATCTGGAGCTATATCGGGTGGCCTGGTATCCCCACGCTTTCACTTCTTAAAACAGGAAGGAAGGCCCCGCTGGGGGGGTCGCAGAGCCAAGAGCATCAAATGCCCTGGGGAGTGTGCTTGGTTGGAAACTGCTAGCTGTGCATAGGAGGGACCGGATTCAGGGAGCCTCTTTGCGCAGTTGAATTAAAAGAGCCCCCTCCACCCTTTTGCAGACCCCAGGGAGTCAGATCTCCCACCACAGGTTAGAGTGGGGGAGGTGGGAGCCATACTGAGTGGGTTCGAATCCCAACTTTGCCACTTCTAGCTGTGTGCTTTGAGCAGGGCCCATCTGCTCAGCTCTTCGTTGCTTCAGTTTCCCCATCTGTAAAATGGGTATAATGACATAACCTATCTGCTGAGGCTGGTGGTGGATTCAATGAGAGAGCACGTGATGGTGGGGACAGGGTCTTCACTAGGTGTTAGCTCTTCTTCTTACCTCTGGGTTTCCTGGCTGGAGGGGCTCACATATTAAGGAAGGTCTTAGAGATCAAAAGGACCCCATGGGAGACCCCGTAAGTGGTCAAGTTAATTAAGAATTATCCAGTATGAGTTAACTCAGAAACATCAGGTGCTATGTAACGGTACTAGCTAATGCTGACAGAGCATTTCCTCCATGCCTGGCACTGAGCTGAATCCCTTCTGTCTGAGAGAGCTCGGCACAGTGCTGAAGAGCATTGGCTTAGGACCAGATCACCTGGTTCAGGTCCCAGCTCTGCTGCCAAGCAGCTGTGTGGTCTTGGATAAGTTACTTTACCTCTCTGAGTCTCAGTTGCCTCATTCTTTAAAATTGCGGTCATTTGTTCATGCTGTAGGGAATTACTTTATGTAAAGGGCCAAGTCCTTAGCAAGTATTGTTTGTTTGCTATAATTTAAAAAATGATTTAAACGCCTCCAATCCCCAAGAGAGCTGCCGTTATCCCCATTTTACAGATGATCAAACTGAGGCTTAGAGTAGTCAAAAATGTTGCACTAGGTCACAGTCTTCATTACCCATCACCTCCTAAGAAGTTGCTCCAAAAGCCAGCAGCTTAAAAAAGAAAACGCGTATTTTCTCATCCTTTCTGTGGGTCTGGAAGCAGCTTAGCTGGGTGGTTCCAGCTTAGGGTCTCTCTTGAGGTTGCTGTCGCGATGTTGGGGGGGCTGCGATCATCTGAGAGCCGGTCTGGGGCTATGGGGTCCGTGTTCAAGATGGCGCCTCATGGGGAGGCTGCCAGGGGCTGTGCACCCTCTGATGGCACTAGGGAAGGGTCTGCTCCAGGCCTTTCTCATAGCTTCGGGGAGCTCCTTGTCTTGTGGCAGCATAACCCCGATTTTCACATGGCACTCTCCCCTCGTACGCGTCCAGAGTCCCCCTTATTACGAGGACTCTGGTCACACTGGATTAGAGACCCAGTACTCCTGTATGGACTCACCTGAGCCAATTGCATCTGCAACGACCCTATTCCAAATAAGGTCACAGTCTGAGGTAGGAGGATGAGGGGGGCATTCTGAAGTACTTTGCGGGGGTGGGGGGGAGAGGTTCATAGTTCAACCCATCATAAGAGGCACTTTGTTACCAAGTGCTTTGCCCAAAGTCAACAAAGGCAGTAAGTGGTGGAGTTGGGGTCTGAACCCTGGACAGTCTGACTCCACAGCCCATTTCCTGAACCAGGACCCTGGAGGCAACAGTGAACCCAAGTACTGAGAACCTGTTCAGTGCCAGGTTCTTGCTTTGCGTAGGTCTAGAGGGGAAGGTAATAAAGGACATTGGAAGAGGAGACTCTTGACTACAATGCCAAGACCGGGCTACTCCTCAGCACATAAATGAAAGGAGCAAAGGGAGGCGGCAAAAGGAGGGTGCAGAGTTGACAGCAATTGGCAGGTGGTACTTCCCCTCCCCCACTCCGTGACCCACGCCCCCTCCACCTGGACAGACAGCAGGAGCCAGCTGTCCTCTGAGCAGACTGGAGCTGAAGGAGGCTGCTGAGAAGGGCCAAAAAAGTGTTCCTTCAAGAACTTTATAGGTTTCCCCTGCGCAGAAAGACCTGCCCACTCCCTCTGAGGCGGGCGGGCCTTGGCAGAGGTAGGACTATCTCTCACCCTTTCTCATAATCTAGGAGCCTGTTAATCACTGAAAGGGGTTCAAGGCCAGGAGGTCTGGTGATGGATGGGGAGATGAGGGGGAGTATCTAAAAAGATAGAGAAAGGGCGCCCCACAGTACTGATGCCCTGGCCCCCTAGCCAAGCGTCCGCGCTGATGTCACTAGAAGCTTGAGACATGTGGCATTTCGTGGCTGAGGGCGGCGGGAAGACAGGCAGAATGTCTAACATGGGCATTCTAGACTTGGGTGTTGTATTCGTCCAGATCTTCGCAAATATTTACTTTAGTCGATTATCACATTTAATCCTCACAAACCCCAAGCAGTAGGTATTATTATTTCCCTTTTATAGCTGAGGAAACAGGCTCAGCGACAAGAGGCAGAACCGGGATTTGAACCAGGTTGTCTGGCCTCAAAGCCCAGGCCATTCACCTCTATGACAGTCTGCTTTTTGAAGGTAGAAAACTTCCAGTGCCCCCTAGCAGTCCCATTGCCCTTCTCTAGATAGTCTTGCTTTAAACAGGAGCCCAAAGTCACCTCCTGGAAAAGACTTGATTTGTATTTCCAGGATGTTCGCCTTCTCCATGTGCCACCACCATCCTAGCTTGAAGCTCTACCCTCTGCCCTTAATGCACAATCATGCCCCCTCTTTCCTGGGGTGTCAGCTCTCTCTCTTCTATCCTGTTTGTCCATTCTTTCCAGAGCGACCGGCGTGACCTTGGGAAAAACACCCAGATCTGGGTAATGCCTCCAACAATGAAAAATAGAATCACGTGGCCCAGCAAGTCCACGTCTAGGCATATAGCCCACAGAATTGAAAGCTGATAGATGCCCACCCATGTTCCTACAGCACTGTTTACAATGGCCAAAATGTGCGAGCAACCCAGCATCCATCAACTGGTGAATGGATAAACGAACTGTGGTCTGTCCATACAGTGAAATACTCAGCCTTAAAGGAATAGGATTCAGTCACATGCTATGGCATGGATGGCCCTTGAGGACAGTGTGCTATGTGAAATACACCAGTCACAAAAGACAAACATGGCGTCACTCCACTGAGATGAGGTCCCTAGAGGAGTCAAACACACAGACACAAAGTATTCATAGAATGGTGGAGGCCCAGGGCTGGGGGGAGGAGGACACGGGAGTTCATAGAGTCTCAGTTTTGGAAGATGAGAACTTCTAGAGATGGACTGTGGTGATGGCTGCACAACAATGTGAATGTACCTCAGGCCACTGAAGTGTCCACTTAAAAATGGTCACAACAGTCAATTCTGCATAATGTCCTCAAGTTTTGTCCATGTTGTACGTATTACAGAATTCCCTCCTTTCTAAGGCTAATTAATATTCCAGTGTATGTATACGCTGCATTTTGCTTATCCATTCCTTGTTCAGTGGACAATGGGGGCGCTCCCATGTGTTAGCTACGTGAGTGGTGTTGCTGTAAACATGGGTGTACTGATAGTGCAGTTTTCAGAGCAAGCCTTGTGCAATCTCCAGGTCTGCATCATCCATCCATCCATCCATCATCCATCCATCCATCCATCCATCCTCTATCCATACATCATCCATTCATCATCCATTCATCCATTCATTCATTCATCATCCATCCATCCATCCATCCATCATCCATCCACCCATCATCCATCTATCCCTCATCCATACATCCATCCTCTATCCATACATCATCCTTTCATCATCCATCCATCCATCCATCATCCATCCATCCATCACCCCTCATCCATTTGTTCATTCAGTGGTCAGTCCGTCCTCACTAGGTTAACTCGGAACCCGCCTCTTTCTTCCTCCCTGTGTGACTTGGGCAGGTGCTTGAGCAGCAGGAAGGTAGAAAGGACCCATCTGTGCGCAGTGAGCACGCCCCCCCTGCCTGGCCCTTGTGTGCTGCTTCCTTCCCTTCCAGGCTGCCCCTGGTGATGGGGGAGCAGGTCCATCTCTCCCTCCAGCATACTCATTTGTCACTTCCAGATGTGACAGGGCCCCCTGCTCCAGGGTCCAGGGCCTGACTAGCTAGAGAAGCAAGCAAGCCCTGTGATGTCCAGTTGGCCCATGTGCCACCATCCTTCCCCAGAAGGACCCGAGCCCTGATGACTTCCAATGGGAAGCGATGTGCCACCTTAACCCCTAGCCCTCCTATTCTCTATCCCCAGGCTGTGGAGTCACAGATCCTGGGCAGTGATGAGGCAGAGACGAGGAGCCGAGACGTCTGAGGCCAAGGATGCTTATCTTCCTGCAGAGCAGGGAGAGAAACGGGCGGCCTTATCACTGCCCTCTCAGCCCCCTGGCTCCCTCAGGGGCCACCCACCTGCCTCACGGCTTCCTTCCAACATTCCACTGCCCCTGGGCTCCCACTGGGCAGGAAGCAACTGCTGCTGAACCCCCAGGACATCTCAGCTGGCACTGTCATTTAGCCTGATTCCCAGAGTTCCCCAGGGACAGAGAAAAGGGGAACAGGCAGAGGGGCCTTCTCTGTGTGGCCCTGTCGCTTGTGAATGGGGGCTGAGAGCTGACTCTTTGGAATGCCGTTCTGTTGCATCTCTCTTCTTCTCCCCAGTGAGAGAGTTTCTATAAAAGAGAAACAGACAAGTAATTACCAAACAAACAAAATCTCCCTTCTGACCCTAACGGTCTCAAACCAAATGCATAAGCAGAAAGGCAGTAGGATTGCCCAGTGGACTGCGAGCCCTGTGGTTCTGCCGCTCGCTTTCACCTCTCCAAGCCTCAGTTTACCCAGTGCTACAGTGAACAGAAGAATCCTACTCCTGGGCTGGGCGTGCAGATTCAGGACATCCTCCCTCTCCTTGTTGGCCATTATTAAATGCTCCCTGGGCAGTAAGCCCTCGGGGAGGCCTATTTTCATGCGGTAGAGTAGACTGAGGCATACCATCTGCCCTTGAGTCTCTGCCCCCCTACCTGCCAGCCCAATGACTTTGGGCAAGGGACATCCCCTTTCTGAGTCCCAGTTTCCTCATCGCTAAAATGAGGCTATTGATTGTATGTTCTCCCTGGGGCTCAGAGACAGGAGGAGCGCACAGGGAGCATAATTCCTGGTGAATGTGGAATGCTCACTAACGCAGGTCCCATTTCTGCTCATTTCCGCGCACAGTGAGCCCCTGCAGAGGGCAAAAAAGACTCCTGCCCGGCTGCTCTGGGCCCTTGTGATTCTGCTTTGCTCTGCTTCTCAGGCTCTTAGGTTACCTAGAAATGCAACCCCTGGGGGTTCTCTGAGCTTCCCCAGATAAAAATCGTGGTAATTACCACCTTTGTCCCCTCAATGAGCTATCTGTGTCTGTTGTTTAAGTGATACAGCAATGATTTGTTAGAAACACTGGCCTCTGGGTTTCCGTGTCCCCATTTTTCCCGGGTGGCAGATGCAGGCAACTCTCTGCTCACCCTGTATCCCAGGGAGGAGAGGCAGGGAAGGTCAGGGGTCACTGAGGGATCCCTCCCATGGAAGATGCAGGTAGGTTGGGGGAAGCTGTCCTCAAAGGGTTGCTCCTGGGACCACGACTTCCTCTTCAGCTGGGTTTCTCACACCCAGGATCGAATGACATTCCCACTGGACTTGTGACTTTTTACCTTGGAAATACCGTGGCCTGACATGCAGCAGGACAAACAGATAGCCTGGGTTCAAGTCCAACTTTGCTCCTTCCTGGCTCTGTGACTTGTGCAAATGAATGAACCTCTCTGAGCCTTAATTGTTTTCTTGTCTATTCACTGGGAGCAGTAATAACTTGGAGAACCCATTTTGCCCAAAGCTTCTTCTAATCTTCCTCTGTTATGCCACTAACTTGCTCTATAACCTTCAATGGCTCCTTGCTACCTTGGGACTAAAGTCTGAGTATCTTTTCCCAGAATTCAAAGCTTTGCATTATGTGGTATGGACCTACTTTCCCTGTCCTACGTCCATCGGTGAACCACCTGCTCTATCCAAATGTGTTTCCTCATTGCCCCACCCTGCCAGGCCCTCCCTGTCCCCTGGCCTTTGCTCATAAGGACCCGAGTGCATGAATGTCTTTCGCATTTCTGTCCCATCTGTCTTAACTCGTCCTACCTGTGCCACTCACCAACTGCCACAAGCTACTTTGTCTCTTGCATCAAACGTAACATCTGTGCAAGGGGATCATAGGATGGCATGCTCAGAGCACTGTATCCAGTAGGCAATAAAACATGGCATGCCAGGCAGAGCAGTGCCTGGTCCACAGTAAGCTCACAACGAGCCATGATTGCTATGGCCGTAGTTAAAAGCCTCCTCTCCCTTGAAGCCCTCACTCAAAGGCCGCTCCCCCCATGCTCAGAATCCCATTGGCTCCTGAGGGCTCCAGGGGCACTGCGCGGAAGCCCCGACACGCCCCCTACCAACCAAGCGCCCTGGACAGTTTCTGAGCGCAATTCGGGGTGTTCATTACAGTGTCTGAAAGCCCTCACGAGCATGCCATGTTCCTCGTTCCTGTAAAAGGTGTTTGCGCACAACGCCTCTGCCACCATCGTGATTCAGAGCCCGTGCCAAAAGTTCCTGAATTCCATCTCTAGGAGCCGCCTGTGAAGCAAAAAGGTCCGAAGACAAAGCGAGTGACAGGTGCCCTCAGGAAGCAGTCTAGCTCTGCCAGATCCCGGCGATCGAAAGGAGGAAGGGGAGAGTTCTACCAAGCGCAGGGGTTATTCTCAGGCCTGCTCAGCTTTAGACTCTGCAAAGCAGTTACATTCAAATTTCACTCCTCAGTTAAGACTCCAGCACCCCTGTGAAGTGGGTACTATTCGTCCATTCTACTGGTGCCTCAGAGAGGTTAAATGAATCACCCAGGCTCACACAGCATGTAAGTGACAGAGATGAAGCTTCAACTGAGATTTTCTTCCCCCAAATACACTTTCAAATAGGCAGACTTCCTGTGACAGGAACCCCATGTTTTAGCTGAGCACACGGCCACCTGGCATATACAACCACATTGTTCAACTTCACGGGCAGCCAGTTTGTGATCCTATGACCGTGCTCTAGCCAGTGAAGTAAAAGCAGAATTGATGTGCGGGACTCTTAGGAAGACTGCTTAAATGGAGTTGACCCAGCTGGGAGAAGCCTATTTTGCTCTGCCTTCTATCCTCCTTCTTTGGGGATGCAATTCCAATGTGATGGCTGGAGCCCCAGCAGTCATTTTGAACCATGAGGTAACCATGAAACTTGACTGCATGCTTGAAAGCAGAAAAAAAACAACTGAGTCTTAGGTTCGTGACATCAGCATTCACCTGCCATGGAGCCTTGGACTGCCACCTCCAAATTTTTGTTAGATGCTAGAAACATACATTTCTGCTTTGCTTAAGCCACCATCATGATGATTTTTCTGTCACTCACAGCCTTCTACGTCCTGCATTTGCTCTGGTTCAGACACCTTTTAGATGTTCTATAGAACCCTGTCATCCCCCTTTATAACACTCATCACAGTTGGAACGTATTATTTACTTTACAGTTGTTACTTACTCTACACTTCTGATGATAGTGTGCAGCTCCACGGAGGCAGGGACTTTCTGATGAGTTATTTCTTCCTAGCATGAGGCAGCGGGAGGCCAGAGGAGGCGCTATGATTATTTATAGACTAGTCCTTATTCTGAGCCTCCCCAGAAGTCCCAGTCAGTTGTTAACATGGGGAAGGAGCTACCTGCCTTCTCTTCCGGGCCTCACACACTTATATTCCCCCCAGGGTCCCCTTTGCCTACAAGTGCAGGAACTATCAGGATGAACCAGCCCCACTGGGGACACCCAAATTCAACACACAGAAAACACGAATTTTCCTTTGTCCTCATATCTGTCATGTGTCTTCTGAGTCATTTCTATGCTTGGGGGAGAGAAAGGCAGGAGGGTCCCACAGGAGTCATTTCCTTCTGTGATGCACTTCCAGGTCACCACTAACGCAAAGTGGACTTCCAATGGAGCTCGCATAGGGCCGGAGCGGAGGACTTACCAAGTTGGGACCCCTGGCGTCGAGACTGATGTGCAGTATAATGGAGTCAGTGCCATCTACCTGCATGTCCTAGATCTGCCACTTTCTACCTGTGTGACCAGAGGCGTCCCACTGACCTTCCTAGGCCTCGGTTTTGTTTTCTGCAAATCGGAGCCGTTACAGTTGCCACCTTGTCTTTGCGGAGAGGAGGAAATGAGGGAGTCTGAGTGTGGAGCGTAGCACCGAGTCCATGCCTCTTTTTATGTTTGTATGTATTCTAATCCACTTAGAAGGGCTTGCTGCCTTGACTGTTGTGTAACTGTGACCCCATTGTGGCTCTTTTGAAACCTTCCAGATGGGCTGAAAATTGACTGTGATGGATGATGGCGCCGAATTGGGAAGAAATAATTCACTCTCTACCAGCCGTACGTTTTCTACCAGATGATGTACAACGGAAAGTGCTCACGTCGAGCCTCATTCCCCTCCCCTCGCAAGCTGCTCTTATTCTCTTAGCAGGTGTTCGCTATTCCCTGGCTGCCCATCCGTATAAGTCGGCCTGGCTTTATCACAGAGCGGGGAGAGTTTGATGTGTGCACTGGGGTGCACATGTGAGAGGCCCCTAACAGACAGACTGGCTTTCAGGCAGGATTGCAAATAGCAGAGGGTAATCCTTTTACCAGGTCCTAAGTCAGAGGACTCTGGGGTAGGTTGGGTGTGGGACCTAAACATCTATCATTTGCTCAGCAGATCTGGTAGCTGCCCAGTGGTGCCTGCCTGCATGTTGCTCAGAATCAAGTTCAAGTGTTTTGCTGCAACTCTGTAAGGCGTAGGACATGCTAGACAGGGTATATTCTAGAACAGAGGGACCAGGACAATTTGGTGTCTCCAGGGCTGTCGATCTTCAGCTATGCAGCTTACCCAACCGGAGACTGTAACGTCCAGCTAACTAGCAGAAGGACTTGTATCTAACAAGCCTGGCAGTTGCCGTGGTTACCGGGTGGTAATTAACGGGAAGATGTAGGACTTCATGGAAAAGTGTGGGTCAGTCACAGTGGCTAAATCAGCTGACTGTTTGTTTCTTAATTGAAGTGAAACTTACATACCATCAAATTAATCATTGTATAGTGTACAATGCAGGGACACTTAGTACATTCACAATGTTGTGCAACCGTCCCCTCTATCTAGTTCCAGGGTATGTCATCAGCCAGAAGAAAACCCTCTGCCCATTAATCAGTCACGCCCCATTTCCTCTTCCTCCAGCCTCTGGCAAGCACCAGTCTTCTTTCTGTCTCTAAAGACTTCGCTATTCTAGACATTTCATAGACATGGAATCATACTAGATACGATTTTTTGTATCTGGCATAGATCACTTAGCATAACGTCTTTCAGGATCATCCATGTTGTAACATGTCAGAATTTCCTTCCTTTTGATGGAGGAATAATACTCCATTGTGTGAAAGTACCACGTTGTTGTTTTTTTTCCTTTCTTTTTTTTGGCTTTGTTCATCTGCTAATGGACATGTGACTTATTTTCACCTTTTGGCTATTGTTAACAAGGCTGCTATGAACATTCAGGTGCAAGCATGTGCTTGAATCCCTGTTTTCAGTTTTGGGGGGGCTGTATCCATAGATGTGGGATTACTACTGGCTGCCATGACAGTTCTGTGTTTAACCTTTGCAGCATTCAGTTGACTTGTTTGTGTGCATGGATGAGACACTCCTCAGAAAAAGCGGGGAGCAGGACAGCTTAGTATACAGAGCTCAGCTCTTGCTGGGTTATTATTGCTAACGCAGCCTCCTGCGACGCCATCGGTATTACACCAGATATGCAGAGTTTTCCATTTTGTACAAAGCTCTTCCGTTGCCCCCTTCTTCTCCATGTTCCTGGTAGGCGAGCTTGGTAGACAGCTGGGAAGTTTGTGCTAATTCTCCTGAGTATCTACGGTCTGGTGGAAGGTCTTGAACACCGTTCTGAAGGTCGCTGTCTGAAGCATTTGAGCGAATCTTGGGTGCAGATAAGTCAGTGGGGATCCTGGCTCTTTCTGGATCCATGCTGACTGGAAAATTACCAGTGCAGGGCTCCTTACAGGGTGGGGGCAGGGAGCCACCACTAGGAACATGTCTAACTGTGGAGCTGTGAGCTAATTTTCTGACCCAGGAGGGTTTCCTCAGCTGGGAATCGGTACCCACACATGTTAGCTGAGATTAGAAGAACCCAAACCAAGTTCCTCATGAGTGACGGTCCCAGGAAAGGGCAAAATGACCATCTAGTGGCTTCTCCATCTTCCCTGCTGTCTTTTCTTCAATTTCCTCACTAGATCGTAAGTTTCTTAAAGACACAGACCACGTTTCCAGTGTTTCTCCACACAGCACACAGCAGGTGCTTAGTAAATACGGAATGAGTACATGAATGCATGGATCAGTGACTTTTTATCTCTTTTGATGGCCTTGGATAAGTGAGAGAATGCTATAAAATATGGAGTGCATCGTATGGACCAGAAAGGGGTGCTGGGTAGCTCTGGAGCCCAAGCTCCCCCTACGGCTTGTGCCAATACTCGAAGCCCTTGGGGTCTTCCCACCTGCTGTTCCCGCCCCCCGCTCCACTTCCCGCAGGCTGGGAACATGCTCTCTGTTCAGATACCCAGTCCACACGGAGGCTTGACCGGTGGGATAGAAATAGCGTCCCCTAACCCTCCAAAATATTTCAGTCAGTCAGTACTTGACACACCCGAAGGCATACACACAGCGTCCATGTGAGTCATGGACGCCCAGGAATCCAATCAGCACCTGGGAGCCCTCCACTCAGCCTGACTTCTGATAAAACCTGGCTCTTCCTGTCGGGCCCACCAGCGCTCCCGTCCACATTCCACCCCCACCCCGAGCCTCGTTCCGAACAGCAGAGCCGCCCTTGTGGGCTCCGACCCGGGCCTGGGTTTGTATATCATGTAGCACGCGTCACCTCGATGAGATGAAGCAAGAAGTTCGTGTGGAGCCCATGCCTCAATGGCGTTCTCTTTCTATCCTGCCTCCCTGTCCTCTCCTGCTGGTGTTTACCAGGAGGTCCTCGGAACCCTTAAGCGATTGACCCACCCAACATTTAAAGCCCACGAGGTCCCCTCGCCCATACCCTGACGCTGACACCTCTCCGGGTGGTTTCCAAGCGTGGCTGGCACCCAGTTGTAATTAACCAGCTGAAGTCGTATTGTCTTGGCAGAGAGTCTAAGACATTTTAAAATCAGTTCTTGACAAGTTGGCTCCCAAGGGAAAGCCCAGCTTGCCTTTCTGGTTTGCCCTGTTTCTTGCCCCATTGAAGCCTCTTTTCGAAGACTCTGTGCAAGCCTGACCTTCTGGGCCCGGTCAGCAGGATGCTCCGAACAATTGGCCCTTCTCTTCGCGTTGAGATTCACTGCCTGTTAAGGCTTCCCGGGTTGCCTGCGGCACCGCTTCTCCCCTCCCCTGCCTACGCGGACTTGCTCTGTTGAATCCTGTCACTCTAATCGATCCAGCAGGTATTTCTGGATGTTGCAATCATATTCCGGGCCCCCATGGGAGCATAACACATTATACGTCGTCTCTATTCCAGTCACCGCTGCTGTGATAGAGACATCTGAACGTTCATTCCGAAGACAAAAAAAGCTTACAAACTCAATAAATTTCTCTCAAGAGATCGTACTTTTCCACACTCGGTCTTGCCCTAAGAAGAAAGTTAGGGGTTCAAGCCGGGGTTGACTCTCTTGCTTCACTCACTGGCTCAATTTCCTGGCTCTGGGGGTGGGTTTGGACACACACACCTACACATCCACCAGCATGTGTAGCACAAGGCCCATTTCTTGTGAACACAAAAACGTATCTCAGAAACTTGACACCTACTACAAAACTCTAAGTAAGAGCAGACAGAGTGTGGACAGGCAGGGGAAAATGTAGTCAGAATAACTGGGGTATGCTACTGCTTATCACCTGTGGATTAGGACTTCACCTTGTCTCTGCCTCAGTTTCTTCATTGGTAAGATGTCCATTATAATAAGGCTACCGTCAGAGCTAGTTGGGAGTTTAAATTACTCCATACTTGGAAAAGGCTTCAAGGAGTACTTGGCACATAAGTAGCAGCTATTACTAGTGTTATTATTCTGGAAGATGGGGATAATTATTGGAGACCTCTGCAGAGGGCTGGGTAGCAGAAGGAGTTCAATAAACGTGAACTGTTATTGTTGTGGACAGTCATTCTTTGCATTTGGGGCTGGATTTCAGAAAATGGTGTTAAGGTGAGTGTGGAAGATGGATAAAGAAGACTTAGATTTGCTAAAGTAGTGGAAATGCTCAGGGGAGACATACGAGTCTCCATAAAGCTGGAAACCAACTGTCCCCAAGTGATTTGGGACCGTGACTGAGGAAGCTGACTTCGATATTGAGGCAAAGACAAAGAATCTCGTCCATGTGTCCTGACTTGTGTACTGCAGAAGATACATGAGAGGAGTAATTAAGGCGAAATGGAACTGATGTGAACATTTTGTCTTTTAGCTCATCGTAAACTCGTAGCTCTCTTCGTTGGTCAATATTTACCTCCTGAATTGAGAAATGGGAGTCAATACTTACTTCCTATTGTTAGGGCATCTATTTTCTGTACACTACACATAAGCGGCCTATACACACAGCCACCCATACATTAATAGCTATATCAATAGAAAATCAACAATAATCATTTATTTTTAATGGCCATCACCACTAAAACACCAACGGCGCAGTGTGCTGAAGACAGAGAGGAACACTTAGAATGATACATGTCTCTGGATAATTGATCTAGTTTAACAACTTCCTCTCCTAATGGTGTTAATTGCGTTAATCAACGAGCTGATTTCATCAGAGGCTTTCAAAGGCCCATCCCGGAGGTTGCCAGCCCTTTTCTCTGGTTGATGAGTTAGTTCCCAGGTGAAGACACCCAGGTTCGATTTATAATCGTCAGCAGAACAGTTTTAGCCAAGCCAACCCATTAACCTGTTCAGCAGCCTCCGGTCCTGCTAGAATTCTCGGGCCTGGTTAAGTGGGTGGATTGGATCAGGTGCCCTGAGGAGTCGGCGTTAGTGCTGGGGGTGTTGTTTTGGGCGGCCCAGAGTTTTTTTCCTTTTAATATTATTCCTTCATTGCCTTTGGGGGTATTCAGTCATTTTCACTCTGTTCTTGTAGACATGTGACCTAGGCTAAACCTACAGACCAGGGGTGTCCAACCTTTGGGCTTCCCTGGGCCACACTGGAAGAAGAACTGTCTTGGGCCACACATAAAATACACTAGCACTAAAGATAGCTCATGAGCTAAAATGATGTCACAAAATAACCTCATGATGTTTTAAGAAAGTTTAGAAATTTGTGTTGGGCCGCATTCAACGCCGTCCTGGGCCGCATGCAGCCTGTGGGATGCAGGTTGGACAAACTTGCTATAGACACTCCCTTGGGAATTTAAATCTTATGCAGATGGATTCAAGAACAGGAAAAATATGCTTAGAACGCGTGAAGCCCAGACAAAGCTGTCAGCTTAACCTGCTCTCAAGGCCCCTAGGAGATCCTTGGTTCCTGAACATTTTCTTCCATCTCTGAGTTCTCCTGTGTCCTATAAGCGGGGTCCTTCTTGGCTGAGGTTACACAGAGTCAGCCTCTGTTGATTGCAGTCCAACAGTTCTGACTGGTTCATTGGTCAAATTGGCTTTACCCCCATACTGGTTCCAACGGACTGGTAGTGGGTCCATGGAGTGTCATGTTAGAAGGATTCAGAGGATCCATCCAAGACTAGGGACAGAGTACAGCACTCAGTGATGCCTGTCCAGAGTAAGTGTGTGGGGCCATCAGATGGGAGTGGAATGTTACTGATGCCTAATATGTGCCCAGGCCTAGACACGTAGAGGACAATGTTAAAGGGCAGGGTCTCTAGTGGCAGCGTGCCTGAGTTGACGTCCTGCTTCTCCCACTGGTCCCTTAACTCTGTACCTCAGTTCCCTCCACCATGCAACAAGAAGAGTAGTGTCCTTTCCCCAGCGTTTCTGTGAGGATGAAATAGGTTCACAGAGGACTTGCAAGCAGATTTGGGACACAGTAAGAAATAAGTGAAATCTTATAATCAGCTACTGGCGTTGTGTCATGGTTATACTTGGCGTGTAGAACTAGACACCTGGGCAGTGAACGAACTCCTGAGTAAACAGAAGGATGGGCATGTTGCGGTTTCAAGGTCAAACAGCCAATTTCAGAATCTTAATCCTTATCCAGGAAATATGCAAAATATGCATCAAGTGATTATGAGGACTGTCCAGAAAAAATCCAGCCGTAAATGCCTCTATTTTTCATATCACGTGGCTGGATGCTTTCCGGACAGCCCTCATATAGTATTTATTGATTGGTCTCATTTTCATCACAACAGCTAATGCTCATTCCTCTGTAATCACATGCCAGCCACTTTACATATATTTTCACAGTGCAACACCCCCAAGAAACCTAGCAGGGAGATGCTCTTTCCCTCCCTTTCACATCTGAGGAAACTGAGGCACAGAGCCGTGCAGGGAGCCCTCTGCCCGCAGTGGACGAAGCTGCAGCTGGACCCAGGTGGTCGGGTTGCTGGGTTTCCCGGTGCCTGGCTGAGTTTCCACCCCTCCTTCCTGAAAAGTAGAAAGAAGAAACTCAGAGCCATTTGTCACCCCGCCATCTTTTGAGGAAGTCGAAGGATTCTTATTCTGACTGGTGGCATCAGGGACAACTGTAACTGGCATTTACCGAGTGCCTGGGGCATGCCAGGCGCCATGACAGGTGTGTCGTGGCATTATCTCATTGAATTCACTTCTGAGGTGACCCCATTTTACAGGCCAGAGGCAGACACTACTGGTCTGTTCTGAGTCCCCGTAAGCGATGCCCTGACCTGAGACAAGATTTTGGGTGAGCGTGGTTTCTTCGGGCGGTGACCCTGGAGCCCTGGGTGGGGAGCAGGGAAGACAGAAGAGAAGGCAGCCAACCCAGCGTGCGCGGCGGGGGATGACCTCCCTCCTGGGATGCTGAGAGGAGGTGTGGAGCACACGCTGCAGATAAGGGGCCACTTCCTCTGTGGCTGAGTCCAGGCAAAGCCCTCAGGCCGATCCAGCTGCTGAGAGCTCAAAGTGTGACCGCCTGTATCGGGGTGGTCAAGACAGAGGACAGGTGAGGAGGTGCTATGACATCTGCCCCACTCAGAGGGGTTAACTTCAAGTTCACACGTACAAGCAGGTTAACAAGGCAGGTCCTGGCTTGTCTCAGTCATCACAGAGAAAAGTCATGGAGTCCCTAGTCCCTTGCCCTATGTACTTGCTTTTCCTACCTCCTCTCTCCCTTCCGCCCCGCCCAGGTCAAATCTGGTGTGCTCGTCAGCTTCCTGGAGATGGACCCAGCTTGCTGGAAATTAAATACAAGACACAGCAATGCTGCTGAGTGTGTGTGTATTTGTTTTGTTTTCTTACCAATTCTGGGGGACTCATCTGAGATACTGGCTCTTACTGACTTCTGATTCAAAAACGATTTCAACTCAGTTGCCTCGCTTCTACTGAAGCCCAGTGCATTACTATTAGTACGCGTATTGATTTTTAAAAACGCGCCTTTCCTGAACCTATTTAACAGCTATTGAGCTTCCCATGTTTAAATATTTACTCTGCACGATCCCCACCTGTTGGTTGGATGGGTTGTCCCTGCTCGGAATGTCTATCTCTGCAGCTCTCCGAATAGAGAGGTTGAAACATTATGTATTAATTGGTATGTTCAGGGAACTGGACGTTCAGAGAAGGTGATTGCTGTGCGTTACCATGATTTAACATGGGATCTCGGAGCCTGCACACCTCAAATCTTACGTGGGTCATCTTTGCATCACTGTTCTACCCATGGTGCCCATTCATTCATTCTTTCACTCACTCACTTTGTACTGGGCACACAGTGGTGAGCTAGGCCAGTGTAGGAAGGACAATTGCATGTTTCCTTGGTGTGTACATTACACTTCCCTGTTGGCTTGTCTTTATCCTCCGATAGATCAGGAATTTCAGGAAACCACGCATGTGTATCTGGGACACTTCATATCCCCAGGGCTTTACAGTAATACTTGGCGTTTGGCATTTTGTGGGCATTCAGAAAATTGTGTCAAGAGGAACTGAACAAGTGTGAAAACTCGCCCTAGACAATCTTGCAAGTACCTACTTGGGAAATGACCCGGCTCATTCAGAATCGCTGTAGACTGGAACTCTTTGGAACCCACTTCTCAAGTATCCTAAGAGAGGATGTTTTAGAACCACAGGACTTATGGGAAATGTCTCCTGAGGTCAGGATGACAGGCTTTGATGGACAGGGCTGAAATGAGTTCAGTCACGCTTGCAGGTCACTCTGTTCCATAGACTAATTCTAGGTCCCCTCTAAGGGGGCGCATTTCAATCTGATTTGGGGGAAGTCTTCGCCTGGTCAAAGAAGCAAAAGCCACCAATTTCTTTCCCATTGGCAGTAAGGTGGCTGTGTGAAGCCATGCAGAGCAGCCCTCCAACCCTTCACTGGCTCAGAGGGGACACTCGGGGGACCCTTGCCATTCTGAGAGCCTCGCTCTGCTCTGACTGTGTGGTTGTTGGCCTCTCTTCATGCTCCACTTCGCTCCTCATCCTGTGCACTCCTAGCAGACTGTGGACGACGAGAATGAATTTATGATGCTGTGAAATGCGCTGGTCTTATCAGAGATTACAGGTTAATACCCTGCTGCCTCACCTCCCTTACCTTTGGTCCTGGAGACCGTGTTTACTGTGCAGGTTTGAACTTGAGGGAGGGGGCTCAACGAGGAAGAAGGCAATTAAAGGCTCCCAGTTGCCTGCTGAGCTGTTTGAAGCAGGTAAGACTTGTCCAGGTGTGGACAGGGGGGCCTTTCACCCAGAGCCCTATCTCTGCAGGGAGATAAATTCACAGTTAATAAAGATAAGGGCCCCGAAGAAATGCCTCGAGCTGGGACTACATGGGCCACCCAGCTGATCAAAGCCAGTTGTGAGTACTTCTCTCAATGGGAAACACCCAGGGTCAGAAAAGGTTCGGTGTACCGGGCTGGTGAGGAGCTTTGAACCCTGCCTCTGTCACTTCACAGCCATCCTCTTTACTTCTTTAAGCCTCAACCTGCTGAGCTTCCATGTCGTCTACCTCAGGCCTCTTGGGAGAATGAATGACATAATAATGTGTGAAAGGCACCCTGCCCAGCACAGTTGGTGTTCAACTCGGGTGAATTCTGCGTTTCCTTGGTCTTGTCTTTGATTGTGACTCTGAAGGGTAATAGATGGGGTGTGCTGATGCTGCCTCATTCATTCCTTTCTCAGATCTCCCGAGCACTTGGGCACCAGCATCCAGACTTGGCATAAACCAGGATATAGCAGAAAACCACTAGATGCCCAAGCCGCCCTTACGAAGCTCTGTCTAAAGGGGAAGAGAAACATCCACCAGGCTGAGAGGGGCTGCTCAGTAACGACTTGTTGGATGTACACATGCGTGCATGAACCGATGCTAACTTTTAAAGTAAATGATTCCCAAACTTGAGCGATGGATGGTTAGAAATGAATCGTGTGTGGTACCCCATGGCTGACCAGTGCTCTTCAGCATGTGTCTGCCAAGGGGGCACCCATGCATGAAAGAGCTGAGATCGTTTCTGATCGCTGTGGTCGCAGCTGACCACAAAGACCACGGTTCACAACGTACGTTTCCTATCTCCTCGTCTGGCGGTCGGGAGTTCTAAAATTGAGGGGTCCTCGGGCTGCCTTCCTTCTGTGGGCTCCAGGGAGGAGCTGCTCCCTTGTCTCCTTTAGCTTCTTCTACAGGCTGCTCACCATCCTCGGCTCCCGGCCCCTTCCATTCTTCAAAGCTCGCATTGCATTGCCTTGACCCTTGCTTGTCATCGCATCTCCTTCTCTGACACTGACCCACCCTCCTGCCTCCCTCTTATAAAAATCTCGTGATTACATTGGACCCACGTGGACAAGCCACGATCACCTCCCCACCTCAAGATCCTTACCTTAATCCCATCTACAAACTCCTGCCATGTAAGACAGCATGTTCAGGTGTCTGTCAGATTCTGGGGATTAGGAGGAGGAGGACATCTTGGGGGGACCATTATTCTGCCTCCCACAGCGCCTTTACTGGTCAGAGAAAACAGAAGATGATTCGAGGTGCTCTCCTGGGAGCAGGTGCCTTCAGCCTGGATCCACCGTCGCTCACCCACCCCCAGGCCTCCTTCCCTGAACTGTTTCTCTCTGGGTCGCTCCCATCTCATTTCTGCCAAGATTCCTTCCTCCCTGCGGGGCCAGCTATCTTGGTACTTCAGATCCTCACGTAGTTCATCTTGGACAAATATTTGTTATTATCAACTATTTCTTCCCGTAGGACAAGGATGAATCGTTGACCCTTCTTGACTTGCCCCCTTGACACGAGTAGATTCTACCGGTGCCCTGGGATATACAATATCAGTTTCTGAAAGAGCGCACATGATTTTTTTCCCCCAGGGGAGTGTTTGTGTAACTGTGGTACCCCTCACGGAGACACGTGAATACCCCAGGTTTTGGAACATCCGAGAATGAACACAAAACCAACGCATCACCTTCGTCACCTAGATAAAGTGCTCCTTTTGTCCCCAGGAGGGAACACGAAGTGGCTGGAGCTCAGCAGTGCCATACATGGTGCCTCCCAACACCAGGAAGTGGCAAGTTGGCTTATGAAAAACACATTCTTGAGTGGCCACCATTTTCTCTAGAGTCCAACGGAGTAAACTACAGTCCTGACTGGATTCAACGAAGAATTAAGTGCTTAGAATTAAGTACTGGCCCGAAAACCTGGCTCTCAATGCCCAATGTTCTGGAACCTTCTTTGTCTCAGACAGTGCGGTCGGGTGGAAGATTCTGAAAGGCCAGGTGGGATCTATGGAGAGGGGGTTAATCCTTAGTGCTCTCTGGTCATTGCTCCTCAGCTCTCCTCGGCATTCGTGACAGCTGACTCCTGAGGACAGTGTCCGGGAGGGTGTGGTGTCTGCCGCCAGGCCTCCCGTCTCCTGCTCGCAGGCTATTACGCTCTGATTAGTATTAATAATTGATTTATACAGCACCTTTTACAAGCCTGCAAGTGTTCTCTACCATCGGCCCCTGTGTGGACACACGCATCGCTTCATTTCACCCTCTGATGATAAGCGGCCACCTCACGGGGTGGGAGGTGGCGGCAGGCGCCAGTCACCGCGGTGGCGCCAATGATGTGACAAGGAGACAGTTGGGTGCAGGAAGTAGGATGGGGCCTTATCGCCTCTGACTGGGGTGGGGGAGTGGGCAGAGTGACTCAGGCCTCTTATTAATTAGTGGAGGAAATCAAGCTCCAGGTGAGGGCAGTGCCCCCTGGTCATGGACAGGGTCACTTCCCTTAGTGCTGAGTGACCCCATCACACAGATGAGCAGAAAGCAAGTGCTGATGGAATAAAACAAAGCCAAGAACAGAGGGGGAGGAATGCCAAGGCGTTTGAGAATCCCATTAGCACGTCACATGGGGTTTGATGCCTTTGTTTTCCGTGCCAAGGCTCAGGTCGTTGGCTGCCATATCTTGTGAGGCTTAGTCTGCTAAGATTATGTTCTCAGGCAACCTAGGTTAGTGTTTGGAGGGAGCTAAGGTTTGTTGGGGCCTTCGTGTATGATCGTTCTGCCTGTGTGAGTTCTTTTAAGATCTTTGATTACTTACGGTATATTTTTGAGAGAACCCACAATCACGTAGTTTAAGAACCTGGATTCAGAATTAAGTCAATTTTCTGGTGGTATATATGCATACCAGCTTCATGTCTGACTTGCTGGGCGATCAAGAGCAAGTCACAGGGCCTCCTTGAACTTCAGTTTCCTCATCTGGAAATGGGGGTACTAAGAGTACGCGCTTCACCGGGGGTGAACACGGTGCCTGACGCCTGGTGCGTGCCCTGTGAGGATGCGCTGTACGTGATGTTCTCATCCTGGTGGCCATCAGCAGCCTCCTCATCTTCCTCAGACAGAAGTGCTCTCCTACGAGCCCAGGACCAGCTTGGTCCATCAAAAAGGAAGCCAGTTTCCCCTAGAGGAGGCGCGTGACGCAGAAGGAGTTCTGTGACAGTTAAGACTCTGGTGCCGTGGTCCTTGGGAGGTTGGTGGAAAGGACCCAGGCTCACGCAGGAGTGAAGTCCAAGTGCAGGACTGAGTAGGAGATTTTGGGTGGCCAAATGGAAGAATTCAGAGGCCAGGAATAAAGTACCAATTTCAGAGGAAGCCAGGCAGCGGAGTGTGGACTAGTATGAAGCAGGAAGTAGCACTTTCCCAAAGACATCTAGGATCAGGGTGTCCCAGCTCGGATCTACCCAAGACCAGGGTCCTGGTTCGTGCTCTATGAATAAAGGGTGGCCAAGTAAGTGGGGAGGCCATCGCATATGCCTCCTCCCTCTTGCGGAACCACAGCGTTTATCCGTGGAGTAAAAAACTCAGCAAATTTGGTTTAGCTTAGGAGTTCCCAAACTCATTTATCTCTTCAACCCACTACTTTTGATTTCTTTTGTTGCATAAAATAATACCTACTTTCTCTGAATATACTTTGGAAAAGATTGATTTGGATCAAGAGCATTTGGAAAAATTATCTTCTCCAAGGCTGGGCATAAAAAAATAAAAAAAATTGTATCCAATATCTGTGTTTTTAATGCATCCTACCTGAACATCACTTTTTTTATACTTGTATATAGACTTTCCATCACTCCTAAAATATTGATATCACGCCTGGAGTGTTGGTCTGAGATTTTGTAGCTATTTGAAATGACTTAAAGAATGGGAAATAGCAGTGTTCTCCATATGCGATCAGAGCAATACTATTTACCATAGTGTAAATAACAATAGGAACAATGATTGTCTGCCATTGTCCTTCACACACTAAGTAGGGGGCGTACATGATCTCATTTAACCCTCCAAAGAGGAAACTGGCGGTATGAGGGGTGGATTGTTTTCCCAATGTCAGATCACTAGAAAGTAGCATAGTCAACCTTTGAATCCAGGATCAGCCCTTATAACAAAGCAATCACACGTCGACCCTGCATGGACCTCTAATCCATCATTTCCATCTCCGTCCTGAATCCTCCGGGAGTGACTCAGGGTCACACCTACGGTCAGGAGCCAGGGCTGCCCTGAGTCATGGAAAGTTGAGGCCCAGATCACTTAAGCTTCCCATCTTCCTGTTTGGAATCCCGATGAGTCAGTGGAAGGCTGTGCCATGGCTTAGGCACTACCGGGGTGGATGGACGCAGGTCTCATGTCCCTGCTGTGTCACATGGACCTTGTCCTCTGAGTGCCTGGCCCAACTGTGTGTTGCCCACGAGTCGCTTTTTTTTTCTGGGGCTCACGCTTAGGTATGCACAGAGAGACTGCGACAGGTACGTGCCTGTGCTAGATTGCACGTGAGGGCCCGGGATCGAGACTGGTCAGGCTGGTCTGCCCAGGGCTGCCTGGTTTTAACACCAAAAGTCCTATGTCTTGGGAAGCTGCCCAGGCCCTGGCAACCCAGGAAAGTTGGTCCCCCCAAATTGGTCC
The DNA here is from genome assembly GCA_004027555.1 of Craseonycteris thonglongyai. Classification (NCBI taxonomy): domain Eukaryota; kingdom Metazoa; phylum Chordata; class Mammalia; order Chiroptera; family Craseonycteridae; genus Craseonycteris; species Craseonycteris thonglongyai. The sequence goes on along the minus strand of PVKE010000161.1, from coordinate 50,067 downwards.
TTTTGCTTCTGTAGAGATTGACCAGCAAGACTTGCCTAAAGAAAGGGACCTGCAAAACAACCCATGCAAACTAGATTTTTCCCCCTTCAATCCAATTTAGCAGACATTCATTGAGCATCTACTATGTGTAAGGCCCTGTGCTAGGTACTCTGATGAACACAGGGCTTAATAAATATCTGTTGGAAGAAGCAATGATTGAGTACAGGCTCTCCACCCATGTCTAAAACAACACATGGGCCTTGCCTGAGTCCAGCAAGTTCAGTAAGAGGGCTGGGCTACCTCAGCTATGAGGATACGATCTCTGGGTTCTTGTTTCACAGCAGGAAAAAATGCGAACACACTCTCCACCTCTTCTTAAGCCAGCCTCACCAGTAACCTGCCCAGTCAGACGCACTGGGGGAAATGGCAGCTCACAGAGATTCAGGCTGGGGCCACAGGGAATATCTGTAGATGAAGAAACTATCAGACGATAATAGTAAATACATGTCCAGCACTTTCCTATGTGTCTGGCACGCCACTGGAATGCAATATGTGCTTAAGCAAGTTATACTTCACAACAACCCTATGGGGTTGGTACTATTCCATCTGCAATTTACAGATAAGAAAATGAAGGTCCAAAAGTTACATAACTGCCCAACGTCACAGTCTGGCTTGAGTTCATGGTCTTTACCCCAATAAGGCATATTCCACAACCTGCAAAGCAAAGGATAAAGAGTTGTTTAGATGGTCATTTCCATAAAAGATACTAGTGATATTTATTGTACGATGGGCTGGCATTCCCAAAGAATAAGGACCCACAGTAATATTAATATTAAGCAATTAAAAGTTTACATTAACTATTAATAACAATTATTATAATTATATTAAGTTAATATATCATATCAGTAATGATCATCATAAAGTACATGGCAATAATTATATTGTTAACATAATATTAACATATGAGATATTTTATAAAATATTAATAATAACCAATACTAATAGCTACCACAATATAGCATTTACTACATGTCAGATACCTCATGCACATTTATTTGTTTTTACAACAAGAAGGTAGATGCTTTTTAATTAAAAATCTTTCTATTTTTAATTTTTTTATAGTGTAAGCTTTGTTGTGGTATAATTGACAAGTGAGATTGTAGATGTTTAAAGTATACATCATGATGATTTCACAATATTTGTACATATTGTGAAAGGTTTCCCTCATCTCGCTAATGAACAAGCACATCCATCACCCCACATCTTTCTCTCTCTCTCTCTCTCTCTCTCTCTCTCTCTCTCTCTCTTTGAATTTGTTGAGAACGTCTCAGGTTAACTCTCTTAGCAGATGTCAATTCTACAATACGCAGCTATCAGGTGTAGTCACCATGCCCCATGGCAGCCCCTCGGGCCTCCTCCTTCATCTGGTAGCTGAATGTTTATGCCCTTTTAGCAACTTCTTCCTACTTCCCCCACCGTCCAGCCCCTACAGTACTTTACTGCTCTATCTTTCTGTGAATTGGACTTTTCTTTTTGAAAGATTCCACATATACATAACGCTGTGCAGCGTTTGTCTTTCTCTGACTTATTTCACTTGGCACAATGCCCTTCAGCTCCATCTGTGTTGTCACAAATGGCAGACTTTCCTTCTTTGTCACGGCTAAATAATATCCCAATATTGAGTTTGACCTTGGAACACCTCTTCTCTCACCTAATCCCAACTTTTCTTTGCAAAACGACATCTCCTTTGGGGAGAAGAACGTGGCGCACCTGGGCCAGTCAGCTTTGCGGCGTTGAGTTAAGGCAGTTTCACAGGCAAACCTAAATGGAGGTGAAGCTACAAACTCCTGCAGCAGCGGGTTTTCTCCCGCTCTGCATCCTCGCCGACCCACTGGGCATCTCACGACCTTCACATGATCAAATAATAAACCTCTTGCCATCCATCTCCATGGAGGAGGTGCCCCCAGGATGGGACACCTCACGAAGATCCTTGTTGAATCCATGTTAGCTTTCCTTTCAAAATCCCCAGACTTTGTCTTTCTTGAGCATCCTTCCCCCAATGGGGACTTTCCTGGCTCTTGTAAGTGCCGCTCTTCCTTCTGGGTCTCTCTCTCTCTCTCTCTCTCTCTCCCCAACTTTCCCTTTTTCCTGCCCCACTCCTTCCTTAAACCCATGCCCACACGTTCCCAAGGGGCTCCATGGACGCCAGTGCTCTCTGGGAGACAATTGGAAATCCTATGTTAGAAGAATAACCACCCTCATGACATAGGCTCTATAGCAGAAATACAAGATGGACCAACAGGGTTATGTTGATGTAGATCAAAAAGTTATGTGATAACTTCAAAATCCATGTGATTTAAAGAACAGTAACCAAGCTCCATTGAACCAGAAATAGAAATCCGCTTCTCTATGGCAATGCTGATTACCTTTCCCATGTCACTAGCGCCATCATCACAGTGGGGACCTTCCCATGAAGGTCAGGGACAAGGAGCCCTGGGGCAACCCTTCACCTAATAATTTTAAGAAGTTTTAGCCAATGCAAGAAAGCAGAAAAAAGTAGGTACGGTGAAGATAAAGGAGATAAAAATGCAGTTATATGCAGGTGATCGGACTGAATCAATAGAAAACAAAACAAAACAAAAACCTCCTCTAGTTTTTAAAATTAACTTAATGAAATTCTAAAAAAAATTATTTTAAAGGGATTCATCAAAATTAAGTGAGAATGATCTGAAAGTTAGGTGAGAGTAACCATAAATTTTATGTGAAAAATAAAAGAGGTCTTACATTACCAAATTTAAAATATATTATAAATCTACAATGATTCAAACAGTGGGGCCTAATGCAAAATAGACATCTAGATACATGGAAGTCAATATAAAATCCCATAAATACACCCAAACATAAGTAAGGATATAATCCATAATAAAGGTGGAAGTTCAAATCAATGGAGAAATTATTATGAGGTGAAAAATGACATATAAAAATCTACTTGACTAAATAAAGTCAAACTCTTACTTTATGCCAGTAGCAAAATTAATATAAGTAGATTAAGGTCACCTATAGACAATGAAATTATTAAAAAGTCAGAAATATGATGTACTTTTATCTGAACCCTGGGTGGAGGAACCTTTTTAAATCATAAAAGGAAAGCCAATATTACAAGTGCTATGTCAAACCAAATAAAAAATGAAAACCAAAATATACCCCCCCCCAAAAAAAAAAAAATTCAAAAGGAAGATGACTGTAGGGGAAAATATTTACATTATGGAAGTAAAATGATTATTGGTTTTATTATATGAAGAGTTATTATAAATTAATAAGAAGATAAATGGGGGAAAAAATAGGCTGGGTATAGGCATGATCCATTTCCAAAGAAATGTAAGTGGTGAATTCAAGTTATAAAAAGATATTTGACAGCATTATAATAAAATCAATGCAAATGGAAACAAGATACTGTATTTTGCCTATCAAATGGGGAAAAAAGAGCAATAGTTATTGAGATGGTGGAGAAGACAGATAGCCAGAGATGTCATCAAGATATACATGTATAGACACACACACAAAGATAGTCATTCAACAACATAGGGAAATAAAGAAATTATCTACTCGGCAGTAGATTCTCTACCAAAAATGTGGTAATGCTATACAAGGGACAGTTATATACAGTGAAAAATATTAGTGATACAATGAAAAATATTAGTGATACAGCAAATGAAAACAAAGTTTTAAAAGAATTTGCAGTACACGATATCACTTTTGCCAAAAATCAAAAAGTCTATGTGTCTGTATACCATGAAAAAGAGATGAATATATATATATAGGGCCAGTGGTTTTCTGATTGGTGACTTTCATTTCTTCTTTGTATATTTCTGCATCTCCCAAATTCTTATGTATTGTTTGTTAATCATAAAACTGTATATTAAATATTTATAAAAAGAATTTCAATATGGCTGATCAAGGAGCTGATTGTCTTTAAGTTGAATCCTTCATTTTTAACATATCAGCATCTACCTGTTTCTTAGTTGTTGTTTTTCCCCCCAGAACTTGTCAAACCTGTAGGTCAGGAATACAAATAAAAATAAATTAGTGGGATGATGAGGGCTTAGAGAGGATTAAAAACACACATGATTCCCAGTGGGGGCTTGGCAGGGCATTTGAAATCGATCAATTTGAATTAAGTTCTGCTCCTTTCTTTCCTCTTAAAATTCAGATACCATTGAGAGGGTCAGTGCCCAAGACTTCATAGGTGCTCAATAAATGTTGATAGATTTGAATTGGGTTGAAGGCAAAGATACTGCAAAATGACTTTATTACATCAGCTTTTCTTCCCTGAAGAAACTAGAGACAGAGGGGACTACAAAATTTGTCTTATAGGTGTGACTGCTGTCATTTCTGAGATTACTATGTAACTGGGCCATGGAGAATGAGACGACATGAAGTGTTTAGTGTAAAGCCATGGCTGTTGAAAAGTAGGTAAAAAATAGAATATAGAATATATAAAGCCCATTTCTCTACACAGATAGCTTTTCAGATTCACCTTCATAGTAGCCATATTGTTGGTAAATAGACTATTGACAGTTGTTAGTACAATTAAGTCATCCATCAATCCATCCATCCATCCATCCATTCATCCATCCAATCCATCCACATAAAACCATAAGGCATCCATGAGCCAAGTGATTCAGTCTCAGGCTCCCTGTCACTATTAATAAAATATAGACAACCAAAAAGAAATTTCCCAGTTACTCAAATTCCTTTTTTGTACTTGGACACTGTGACATGGACAGAAAACCCAGAAACCATGGCTTCTACCCTTATTCCTAGTCTCTCGTCTTGTGATTCTGTATAATAGAACTTGAAGACCCTGTAGGGCAACTGTGGAAGGTGAAGAAGAGAAATAAACTGAATGGGTAGACCACAATTCCGAGGCTGTAGACAGAGGGACAGCTGCCTACTATGTGTTAAACACTCTTGGCAATACGTCACATCCCTTCTTATTTAACTCTCACCTCAGCAATACGAATTATATAGTACCATCCCCATTTTGTAAATGAGGGATGGAGATTCATGTCCACCAGGTATATAAACCTGAATATGAACTTGGTTATATCTAATTTAGCATTAAGAGGAACATACCATACTTTTTGCGTGGTTCAATCCCAGTTCACATTTGTTGTCTTGGTATAATTTTTAATAGTGGTTCCTCACACTTTCAAAATTGTTCCTATTTGGATGATAAATTACATTGTCAGCTACTACGACGCTGTTGGCTTCAAGTGATAAGAAGCCAAGATTCAGGAGGTTTAGACATTAGCAACTTCATAATGCGACAGATCAAGAAGTGCATGCAGTTGGGACAGTTCCAGGGTTGAGCAATTATGCATCTCAACAGCATAACTGACCACAGAAGCCCTTTCTGTCTTGTCCTTGGTTCATCCATCGACCCATTGGTTCTGCAATTCAGGCATCACTTTCTCACACACTAATGACTAAAGGCAGGGACGGGTCCATTTCTGTCTTGTATCTCATTATAAGAACCAAGAAGCTTTAAGGTCCAAGTAGGCCCTAGGAGATGGTTCCTCATGGGGTCAACATATTCTCACTTCATCCAATCACTAGCAGGGAAATGGAGTCACATGATTAGCTTTGACCCATCAGGCTTTTTTCAAGCATCAGCCACCCAATGGACTGGGTGGGCTCTTATAGAATGGAAGAAGTGGAAAGTGGCTGTTTGGGGTCAGCAAAGAATAGCGACTGCTATGACTAGTAGGGGGAGAGAGGCCAGACAGTTTGAAGGACCACAGATTGTTATTTCCACTCCCCCAGCCACCCTCTCAAAGACTGTGTCCTCTAAGAGGTTATGTCCACAGGTCAGGGTGGGAGCAGAGGGTCACTGTCAGAAGAAAAGGCAAACCCACAGCTCTGGCAATGCAGTGCAGCCTGTATGGCCCTGTGGAAGCACTCAAGACCTTTGAGAGAGTTCTCAACAAACAGTGGCTTTTTGTAGGGATAGGGAAGGGCATTCTAGGTGGAGGGAACTGCAGGTGCAAAGGCCCGGGGGTGAGACAGGGCCTCGTGTATTCAGGAAATGGCAGGTGGCCTGTGGCAGTTGACATTCCACTGTGGCAGTGATGGTGAGGTTAGCGGGGTGAGCAGGGCCATCTCCCCAAGTATGAGGTTTTTTTTCTTAGGGAGTCATTGATAGGTTTTGAACCTGGAAGTGGTCCGACTTCCTATTGTTGCCCTGAGGAAATTCTATTAGCAGGGAGTCAAGACTGCCAGGGCAGATGTTTTTGTTTTTATTCAAGGGGCTGACAATCTCCATGGGTGTGTTGTAGAGAGGTTACACAGGGCCAAGGGTGACGCACACGGCTCTGAAAACGCTTGACCTCAGAATTGTTCTAGAAGAATGTCTCTTTGCTCCTCTTAGAGTATGTATTCTTTTTGTGGCAGAACCTGCAAAATTCTAGTCTTTTTCCTCCTGGGCACAAGCTACACTACTTTTCCAGTGTTTGCAGGACTTGGGTACAACCATGTGCCTAAGTTTTGACCTTTAAAGATGGTAGACTTGAGTGATATTCCCAACTTCCAGGCCTGGCCTCTGAAACCCTCCCACCTCTTCTCCTGTGCACGCTGTGCCCAATCCTCTTGCCAAGTGAAGGAGACTCCGAGGACATTGAGAGGCGCCCAGCTACCCAACGGGAGGAGGCTGGATCTCTTAACTACAGAATTGAGCCCTCTGCTGACTTTCATTGTACCTAGGATTATAGGGAATGAAACTTGTATCATGATAAACCCCTATCAAGAGTTTTGCTTACATATGCCTTGAAATACAGTATTAGGGAAACTGACCAGACAACTTCTTGACAAAGTCAAAGAAAACGTCTTATAAGTCAGGAGGGTAGCAGCATTAAGAAGACTGTGAGGGACCGTCTGGAGTCCTATCTTGCCTGGCTATGGGGAAGGCTCCATGACATCCTATAGGTCAGTCTCCTACCAGGAGTTGTATCTTCATGGAGTAAGTTATCAAACGTTGGTTGGCATTGATAGCTGTCAGTCTTAGGCATAACTGCAAAAGGGGAATAGTAAGGGTGAGGATTAAATGAGACGATGATTTTAAAGCACTTAGCGCGGTCTATCCAATTAACATGGAGGCTGCCACAGTTGCAATTACTGGATCTTCTTGGCATTTCTACTGTGAAAACTGATTCAGCTGAGAGAGCAGGAGGCACGAGGTGGAGAGGGCTCTTCAGGCTTGGGAGGGGGAAGGACACGAGCAAGAGTGTGGCGGTCAGAATGATAAGAGGAGCTTCCAGACACGTGCGCGTGGTGATGCGGACTATGTGGAAAGTGGCGGTAGTGGTGGTAGCAGGCAGCTGTGGGGAAGGGGGTTGAGGAGGGAGATAATTACACCAGGTGGAGGAATGGAGAAGCTCCCTTTCTAGCCCCATGACCACGTCAGCCCAAAGCGAGCTCGGAGCATTCCAATTGCCACCGGGCGCACATCTGTGAAACATGCAGGCACCTAATCATATCTTGCGTGCTATTTCTAAGAAGCTCAAAGGGCTTTCTGGAAGTTATCTGCTTGCTTGTCGAAACAGCCCACGCCTTATCACTCCCATCTCACAGATGGAAACACAGGACACCAGTGCTCAGCCTGCTCGCCCAAGGTCAGAGCATGACTCAGTGGCCGCGTGGAATCAGATTCCAGGCTTCTGGGTCCTCGGGCTCCTTCTTTAGCTCCTGCCGCCTTGGCCGGGGCTGCCAAAGAGGTGGCTTTTCTTCTTCCTCAAACAGGCTACGAGATGTCCAGACTTCTCCTGTCGTGAGGTAATCAGCCACCTCCTGATCTTGACCAAGAACTTTGATTTACCGATGAAATAGTCTCCTAGGAGGACAAGACGGGTGCTAGTTGACATTCTATACTTCCCTTCCTGGAGTATATTATAAAAATGTTCAAGCAAACCAAAAAGCTGCGAGACTTTTACAGTCAATACCTCTGTGTCCAGCAGTTAGAGCCTGTAATAAACACCCTTAATTTCACTTTGTTAGCTCACCTGCTGCTAAGCAGAAAAGTTGACATCCTCTTCAGTGATAGTTGAAATAGGTGACCCTATTAATAATCTTTTTAACTATCTGTAAATGATAAGAAAAAGGTTCTCAAAGTCTTTAAATCTTTCATCTCCTTATCACGAGATTATACTGTTTGCTACCAAAGTAAAATGACAAATTTCAAGAATATTTTCACATTGAGAATATATGTTAGCATGAATTTTTAAACAATTTTTTATTTATCAATTACAGTTGACATTCAGTATTATATTCATTTTCGGCGTATAGCATAGTGGCTAGACGTTTATAGAACTTATGAAGTGATTCCCCAGATAAGTCACCACCCATAGTTATTATAATATTATGGACAATATTTCCTATGCTGTACTATATACATCCCCAAGCATAACCCTTTAAAATAAAACATCATGCCATTTCACTAGATTTGTCTATTAAAAAAAAAAAAAAAAGAGATTTCCTCCCTGCCCTCGCTAAAAACCGAAACAGGGATTTGGAACAGGGAGTAGAACCTGTGACCCTGGAATAAATACTTTAAATCCCTTTGTGGGAAACATGTATGAGGTCAGGAGAGAGAAACTTCCTGGCCCGAGACTTGAAGGAGCCAAAGACATCTTTAGATCTTATTTTATGGATCATTCCCAGAGAAGGCCAAGAACTGGCCTGAGGTCACACAGCGAAAAGCCTTTCAGTGATGGAACGAGACCAGCAAGTCCTGGGGCTGGACACAGAGCTGGGGGAGCAGGCTGGAGGGGCCACAGCATTTTGTCAGTATTACTTGCCCTCCATTCTGACCACCCTGGACTCTCTATGTACAGGGACACGTGTGCCTTACTAATAAGCATTCGTGGGGACTGCGGCCACCAGAGAAGGTGTCAGAATTAGCCTGTTTGGGGGAATCTGGGGGAAAGAAAACTGGTGGGGAAAATTCGCTTGAACACGGGTCTGAGTTGCCTTCACTCCGTAGCGCTTCCACTGCCCAGTCACCATGCTCCTCGCACGGCCTGCCCTGCTCAGGGGCTCTTTGCCTGGCACCCAGTTCCCGAGTTGCCCACACTTGCCCATGCTGAGGCTCCTCACTGTTTATCTGTAGGTGTTATCTGGATGCGTCATCTGATCAGAAAAATGAATTCAGAAATAAAATCCTGTCACTCGCCTTCTCCTGCGGCTCCTCCTGATTTAGCCAAGAGCAAGGAGGCTGCGGTCCCCCTGGGACCCCGGGTGGCCTCTAGCAGGGGGCAGGGGGCCTGCCTGGTAGCCCGGGGGGGGGAGGGGGCAGATCCTGCTCTGAGCAGCCCCGCTGCCTCCCTTGACCGCAGGAGTGTCTCCGAAGAGCAGCCTCTCAGCAGGACCCCGGGCCCTGCCCTATCAATTGGTCATCTCTGGCCCCAGCAGCCCTGAGACCTTAATCTCTTGGGCGTCAGTTGGGATTCTGTCCCCAGCACTAAACTCATTGAAGGGAGGGAGTGTGTATTAATAAGGAAGATAACTGAATAGCCCAGGCTATGAGATCCCCTGACCTGCCCCCAGATGGGCCTTAACGACTGTTTGTGAAGTGGTGCAGAACCTCAGATGAAAGGCGCCCAGGTGAGCGCAGGCCCCGCCTACAGATGTCAGGACACCTGCTGAGCCCTGCCTTGGGGTCCCGCCACTCCTGCTTGTGCTGCTGGCTCTGAAGGCCGGGCTTCCCCAGGCCGCCCCCAGGCCCCGTGCAATGGTGCAATGCAGAGAGAGGCCACAGGATTCTGGCTGTGGGGACAGGGGAGAAGCAGGGTTGTGGGGAGTGGGCAGAGCAGGAGAGGGAGGGAGATGCAGAGAGTGAGAGAGGAGGTGGCAGAGAATGACCCAGAAACAAGTAGAGAGAGAAGAGGAAAGAGTGGCGGTTCATGTTAAAGAGACACACACAGAGACACACTAGGGACAGGGGGAGTAGGTGGGCTGCCCCAGAGAGCCAGGTATGAAGAGAAAGGAAACAGGTAACAGGGAGAGACAGGGAGCGAGAGAACAGGGATGGAGTGACTCAAATGCTAGGAGAGAGAACCCAACAGGGAGAGAGAGTAAAGAGGGATGGAGAGAATCAGAGACAGAGAGGGCTGGGAGTGACAAGAGACAGGGAGACTGAGACATGCGCACACACGGGAGGGAGTGCATGGGGAGAGAACTGAGTCAGAGCCCGGAGGCACAAGCCAGAGACAGCGACGCGGGCAAGGCAGTCCAGGGAGAGCCGTGCAGGAGAAAGGGCCACGTGGGGAAAGAGCCATGGGGCGGCCCCTCCCCCAGCGCCGCGCGCCCCCTCCCCGCACCTTATCAGCCGCATGCGGGCGGGCGGTGGCCTTGGGTGCAAGGCGGCGCAGCGGTCCTATTGCAGGTGCGCTGGCGCCGCCGAGTCTGCGGCGGCCGCTCCGTGGCCGGCCCGGCGGGCGGCTGGGCGGGCAGCGGGCGGTGGCGGCGGCAGGCGCGGCGCGCGGCCTCTGCTTCGCACGCAGGGCGGTGACCGCAGCTCCGTCATGCGACCCCGGCCCGCCCGCACCTGAAACCGGCAGCCACCGGCCCTGAGCGGGGAGGCTCGGCTGGCACCTGCCCGTGCCTGACGCCCAGGGCGTGAAATCAGTCCGTGGGGCCAGGGGTCTGTGCGGGGCACTTGTACCTCCAGGAAGCTGCTGCTTCGGAATCTCCTGTATATTTTGCAGATCAATGCAAACAGCCCCGTTTTCCAAAGATGCTAAGATGCTCGTGCTCGCACACACTGTCTATCAAATGGATTTGGGGGATTTGCTTTGCGGAAGTAGGTGGAGCCCTGGAGAGTAGGGTCTACTGGGGTTCGCATCTCCGCGTTGCCGTTTGCGAGCCGCGGCCTGGAGTAAACGTCTTCCCCTGTCTGGGCCTCAGCCTTCTCCTCTGTGAAATGGGAGAACAGAGGCGACCTCAATGACAGGGCTGCTGGGAGGGTTAAAGGCGTACAAAGGTGTGACACCGCAACAGTTGCTGGCTTGTTGACTTGTTATTGAGGCGTTGGCTGATCGTATCGCCATGCTTGGGGGGCGGGGCTGATAAGAATGCTGGGGGAAATCCACCTTCTGCTGCGGAGCACCTTCCCGGATTGGTGCCTCCAAGTCTCCTTCCTCTGGGCTGCACAGCGACGCCAGGAGTGCTGGGCATGCCCGCCGGCCTCACTTGGAAGGGACGGGTCTGCTGCCAGCCCAGGGCACCATCTGCCCTCCCAGAGCTGAGCCGGTCCGTGGGCCACAGCCCCACTCTCCACCATCCCCGTCTCTCCCGGGGTGGCTGGCAGTCCCCCGCCTCTGCAGCACAGTGGCTATGCTCACAGTTGCGAACCAGCCTGATCTGTGTGGCTGTCTGGTTCCATCTCTCAGAGTCCTATGTGTGACCTTGGGCCAAGTCACTCCACTCCACGGAGGCTCAGTTTGCTCCTCAGGAACAGAGCAATAGCAGTGACACCTCAGGTGTGGTGGTGGAGATGAAATGGGCGCTTCCAGGGGCAGAGCTGGGCCCCCCCCCCCCCAGACCTCCCAGCTGCAAGGAGAAGCTGGCCGACATCCTCCAGCTCCCCACCTGTGGTTCCACGCCACTGTCCCCCCAGGTTGCCCCCAGCCAAGGAGCGAGCCCCCTGCCCCTTCACAGGCATCCCTGGAGGACCCGCTGGACTGACTGACCGGTTTCCTCTCAGCCTGCTTCCCAGCAGAGCTAACCTGAGTCTAGATGAGGTCGTTTGGAAAAGGCTCACGTACAAGGTCCCCGGTAGGTGTCAGGCAGTGCTATTGTGACCATTAGGACTTGGCATTCCTGCTTTCAGCATCCGGACTGTCCTGAGCCATGGAGCCCTTCCTTCCTTACTGTCGCATTCTCGCTCCATCCTGCAAACACTCAGAGACGCTGTCCAGCTCCAGACGTCATCCTGAATCTACAGGGCTCACACACAGCCCCTGTCTGCAGGGGAGACAGAGAAAGCATACACGTCAATGCCGGTGGTAAAAGTACGGATGCGGGGCGCAGACTGCTAATGGCAGCACGAAGGAGCGGGGTTGAACCGGCCTGGAAGAGCAGGAAGGAGGAGAAATCGCGAAAGGCTTCATGGAGGAGGTAGCATCTGTGCTGAAGAATCACAAGGAAGGGATGGAGTTATTCAGATAACCCAGATGGAGGGGCACATCTATGCCCACATGAATCAGGCACCTGAAACGCAAATCTGTAGGATGGGGAGGGAGTTTTTCTGCCTGGGAAGGGGGCTCCGAGCTTTCACACCTGCTGAGACAGCCCTGTGCAACCACCACACTAACTTACAGTTCAAATTACAGGGGGGCCTGGAGGGTCCAGAGGCTGCCAACATTCACCACTGACTTCTTCCCTTCAGTTCTGTCTCCCAGAGGACAGAAGAATGCGAAGCCTCCTAGAACCTGAGGCTTCGCTCCCACATCTCCCTCACTGAAACGGTGGCTCCTCTTCTTTCCTTAATCCTTCCTTGGGGCTTGCCCCCTTGTTTGCATCATCCTTAGGATTGGGGCATGTTGACCCATACGCCAAAATGAAACAAATCAAATCGAATCAAATCAAATATAAAGAGACCCGTCAAAATCCTTTTGAGACAGCCAAGGGGATGTTCCAAATTAAGGCAGTGCCCGTGAGCAGAGTAGTCAGAAAGCAAACCTTTTAGCTGAAACCGGGAACATTCCGGGCTGAGGTAGTTCATCATCATAATGGCCTATCTTGGATGGGCAATTTAGGAGAAAGGCTAGTGGCTGAATACAGTTCTTACCAGAAGAACGCCAGGAGGCTGCAGCAGGAGCCTGGGTCGTCTTCCATTTGAGGCAGGGAGTTTGATTCAATACGTGGAGCTTTTAGGTTTATTTTCCTGGTTTTGAGGCCCGAGCCTCGTAGATAATCTTTGTTTTCAGACTTCCAAAGGAGGCTTGGCTGTTGGATTCTGATAGGAGTCTAATGACTTCCAACCACCCATTAGTTAATTGTTCAGTGCGTGAGGAGTTTCCACGGCAGGTCCTTGATAATCGTCAGGTCACCCTTCTCAGGAGATGGGCAGATGCGTGTCTCCAGACCCTTCCGAGTTCACACGGTCCTCACTGTGTGTCCCAGAGAGGGAAGAACCCAGCACAGTGGGCACTGGCCGTGCTGTGTGGTCCTGGGGTGACGTTCAGCGTGACAGGCTCAGCTGGTGGAGAGGGAGACAACTCCCTATATATGCATATAGAGACTATGAATGGAGGGCCTGCTATGTGTTCTTTAAGGGTAGGACACCCTCAGAGGGTTGATGGCCACTGAAGTCAGACTGTAAGACAGGGTGTAATTAGTTTCCCAGGGCTGTTGTACAAAGTGCCACACACTAGGTGGCTTAGAACGACAATGTATTCTCTCAGAGTTCTGGAGGCCGAAAGTCCCAAGTGAAAATGTCAGCAGGGCCGTCCGGCTCCAATGCCTGAGGGTAGAACCTGTCATTCCTCTTCCAGCTTCTGGGGGCGGCAGAGAACCCGTGACTGCTCACTTTAAGCTCTGCTTCTGCTGTCACGTGGCTTCTCCCTGTGTCTCTTCCTGTCTTCTTAGCAGAACATCAGTGACATTAGATGAGGGCCCATTGCACGATCTCATCTTAACACGATCGCATCTGCAAAGACCCTGTTTCCAAATAAGGTCACGTTCCCAAAGGCTTGGTGTTTAGGGCTTCACTGTACCTTTTGTGGGGACATCCTCCAGTCCATAGCAGGGCATCCTGGAGGAACTGATCTAGCCCTGGAGGGGAGGGTGGCAGTGGACCACAGGGGTTGAAAGTCCTCACTGACAAGCTGAAGCTTGCAGAATGTGCGAGAATGTGGTGTTTGTCTTTGAGGAATGGGGAGATGTCGTTGGGAAGGGTTTGGACCAGGTGAGAAAGCAACTCAGGGACCAACTCCCAGTTCACAGGCAGCTTGGAACCTAGACAGAAGCCCAATGATCGGCTCCAAAGTCTTTGCCACATGTGTCAGCATCCTCACAGCTAAATATTTTCCCCTGTCAAACCAAAAATATGAACTGGGTACTCTTGTATTTATTCCTAAAAAAATTCCTTGATGTCTGACATGATGCCTGGGCCCCAGGTAGAGAAATTAAAATTGAATCAAGCTAGAGAAAAGAAAATCAAGTTGACAGAGTTCTCTGAGCGTCCTGAGTAAGGTGGTGGAAGGCCCGTAGACTAAGATAAAAAGATGAGTCCACCAAGGGGATAAGAGGTTAGCCTTTGGGATACAGAGAAATGGGTTTGAGTTCTAGCTTTGTGGCTACTGGGCCTATGTGAACGTGGCCGTATAAGGTCGCATGTCAGTATCTTAGTTTCTTTTCAGCAAAATAAGTTCCTCACACCTGTGTTTCCAGAACAGATGAGTAACAGCTGGCAAAGGACCATGGGCTGAGGCAGACCTCTAGGAAGTACCCGATAGATGGAGATTACAATGAAGACTTGGCTACACGTGAGAAATTAAAGCCTAAAGCATTTTAACAAAATATCAAGATGGAGAGAACAGCGATGTCACAAAGCGAAGCGTAATGAACTGCCCACAAAAGTGTGCAAACCCTAATTGGTGTGAGGAAGAGATGAGCTCGTGGGGGGAGATTTAAGGGTGAGCTGGGCTTGTAGGACCAAGGGGACAGCATGGGGGCATTCCTTACAGAGATGTAGTTTTAAGAGAGGCTCACAAACACCTCACATCAAGAGGCAGGTGCTAATTCCTTCGCAGTCCTCGTGACTTGCAATGGCAGTGACGCTGTATGATTTCTAAGGCCAGGTCATCAAAGCACATGCGGCTTCTGCCTGACCCTCTCCTGGGACATTCACCTTTGGAGCTCTCTGTGTCTCCCGAAGCCGCCATGCTAGAGGGGACACCTGGGGGAGACGTCCACAGAGCCTGTGCTTGTCGCCCCAGCCAGGTGCCACGTGTAAGCGAAGAAGCCTTCAAGGTGACTCCAACCCCAGCCATCATCCGCCTCCAAGGGCATGGAGACTCTGTGCACAAACTGCCCTGCTGAGTCCAGTCACCTCCCAGAGAAATAAGAATAACACGTGAACGTTGCTTTATTTTGTTAGGTCTGAGGTAGTTATGGGCAGCCAATCACCAGAGCCGGCTGGGCTGTGAAAGTCAGTTTAAAAGGTGCAGACTTAAAACTGTGGCCCCCAGGAGCCATGCAAGGTGTTTGAGCTGTGAGTGACATGATCGAAGGAGTGCTTTGGGAAGATTAATCTAGAGGCTTCTGCCAGGTAAGAGCAGAGTAAGGAGAGATGGATGTGGAGACACCTGCTAAGAGGTGAAGATTGAGCCCTTTGTCCAGAATGCCCTGATAACTCAGCCCAGGCATTTGTCTACAAGTAGGGCCCTGCCTGCTCTAGGGAAGCGTTCCAATTGCCCAAGGACAGATGACAAGGAGAAAAATTGAGGTGGAGACAGGGATTTAAGGAGGCATTGTGGGGGGTCCCTGGGCTTATCTGTACCTCTCTCCCAGCTGCTACAGGTCTGGGGGTGTGGAGTTAGTGTCTTGAGTGAGTTTAGGATTAGAAAGTAAACCTTGGTGAAATCTTAAGTGTGTAATTTACCACATGAATCACCTTGTAGAGTATTAACATGAAATTTACAGCCTGGGGTGGCAATTAGTGTAATTAAGCAGCCTAAAGTGCTCTGGGCTTGGAGGCCCCTTGGTGAGAGAGGGAGATGGAGCCATAGGCAACCTAGGAGACGTGCTGGGGAAACCTGGCTCAGAGGCCTGCGCAGGTAACTCAGGGGCTGGATTCCTTCAGAGCAGCCGCCAAATGCCCATGGCCCTTTTCAGAAATGCAGATTCTTTCTGCATTTTCGAATACAGGAAGCTACATTTCTCTCAAAAGCTACAGCCATCGGTAGAAGCCCGCCCCTTGAAGGCATTGGCCACAACAGTGTTTTCTCTAAGCCCAATCCAGGGCCACCTGTGTTGGACTCACCTGGGGACACACATCATCTAAAGGCAGATTCCAAGGCACCACCCAGAACTGTTAGGAGCTGCTGAGGGTTGGACCTGAGGCTGGTATTTTTCAAAGCAGTCAGGTGCTACTTACCCACTCTGCAGTTTGAGAAACCTGGTCAAGTATTTTAAGGTTCTTCTTAGCTTTCCACCCTAATTCACACATGAAGATAGTGTTTTTTTCTTCTTTTTTAATTACCAAAGTAACACATGTTCACTGTCACCAATTAGGAAAAGCTGGTCTGGTTTTAATAAGTAATTAAAGATGGAACATTCATAGAATGATTCATGTGGAAACGTTCACTGGAGTGTTTTCTCCTTGCCAGTTTACATCTCTGGATAGTGATTAACAGCCAGATTCACCAAAGGAACAGGACGGAACATTTCCAACTTGCCTACGTGGCCTAGTTCAGAGCAGCTGCCACTCACGAGAACTCCAGCTTGAACCTGAACTTTCAAAGTTCCCGGGACGTGGCAGGCTGGAACAGCAAGGCTCTGACTGAACGGCTGAGAAGAGCCTGGCCAGGAGGTTTGGAGTTATAGCCAGAAGCTCAGCAGATTCACCCAGTCAACAATTATTTAATTGAGCACCTACTATGTGCTATGCATTTCTTAGACACTGAGGTTGCAGCAGTGAACCGACCTTGTGATTCCCTACAATTCCAGATTCTTGGCGGGGTAAGGTTTTCATGGCCCAGGGAACGTAGGTCATCAGAAGGCTGCAAAGCCGTATCCATTCCCTTGGCAGGAAAATTTTCCCCTTAAGAAGGACCCTCTTTCTACCTTGGACAAAATACAGTTTCATGAAATACTGATACACATAGGATCTCACCTGCTTTGCAAAGCAGAGGTTGACAAACCACGGCTCCTGGGCTACATTCGGACCACCATCCATTCGATTGGTTCCTGGCCACGCCCGTTTGCTCATTTACGTAATTGTGTGCGGCTGCTTCGGTGTTTCCACAGCAGGGTCAAGTGCAGCCGACTCTCTGTTAACTGGAACTCAAGTGACCGGCATGGACATTGAAGAAAGAGTGCGTTTACCCAGCACAGGTGCTGTTTACTGAGAGTCTGCTGTACTAGCTGGCCCTCTCTAGAAAACACTGGCCAACCCTGCCGTGCAGAGCTTCGTGTGGCTCATTCAAGTTTCCCAAGTAGTCCATGTGGGTGAGAGGGTAATGTGCGCATTCGTGGGGGCGCTCTGGAATTCAGGGCACAGAGGGACCTCTCTCCACCCGCACACGCTCCCACGCATCTGGCTCCCTGGATGGTTTTCCCGGCTTATTGGGGTCAGGTGGCGGCTCCATCAAAGGTCACACACCTTCTCCACTCTGTGGACTTCGCTTCAGGCTCCTGTGCCATGTCTGGGAGTCTTGCCTCAATTCACCAACAAGCCCTGGGTAGGAACTGAAGCCCGTCTGGTTCGCCAGCTGATCTGCAGATAACAGGGCTGATAGAGGGCAAGCTGGATGCTGTTCGAGGAGGCCCAAGGGAGGACCATAAACCCTGCTGACAGGGTTCTGTGTCAGATACTGGTCAGATGCTACCTTGTTCCCATCACCATGGTTCCTCTTCGCTGGGGGCTGTAATTTCAGGGAGCAGGGATGCTAAGAGGCCCTTGATCACCAGATCTACGGGACGGAGTTATGCTCCCAGGTGCCTTTGCTCCCCTTTCTCTCCATTGGCTGGCTTTGCAAGAAGCCTAAATCCTTGGTGCCTCCCGGGATGCAGTGTGAAGACTGTTGGTTCCCATGGGCCCAGGGAACTGCCCTAGAGCTGAGTTTCTAACAGTTCCCCAAGCTCCTGACTCAAAGGGCTCTGACCAAGGACAGGGGGAGGGAAAGGGAGCTGGGCAGACTGCAGGCAGGGGTTTCGGCCCACCTCTGCCCCTGAAAACTGGCTGGCACTGGGCAAGCTCAAGTCCTTTGTCGACCTCAGTTGTCTCATCTATAAACCACCTAATACGATAGTTGAGAAGACTGAATGAAATGCCATCCACTGCCAGCGCTGTAGATCCTCCATAAAGACAGGCTTCTTTCTCCTCTGGTGTCCTCCTCTGTTCTGGAACCTCACCTGACCCCCAGCCCCATCATCGCTGGGGAGGAGATGGAACCAGGAAGAATGGAGGGAACAGTGTTTCAGGCAGAGAGGCCAGGAAGCGCAAAGGCCCTTGGGCATTCCTAGAGGAGAGCGTGGCCAGAGAGAGGAAGAAGGGTAGGCGTTGTGGCTGGGCCAAGTCAGGAGGGACGGCACAAGGCATTTAGATCTAGTGCAAAAACGAGCAAACCCACAAAAAATGCCCAAGCTTTAAGCAGGGGGGAGACTTGACCTTGCAGCAGTTTAAGGGGATGGCTCCGGCTGCTAGGAGGACTCTGGGGGGGCATTTCCTTTTGCAAAGCACTTGCTGGGGTGTCTTGTCCCCGAGACCTTCCTAAGTACCTGAGTTTTTGGAAGAGTCGCACATCTGAAAGAGTTGGAGCAAGAGAAAAGCCTGTTTCTATGGAGCGTCCCCAAGGTCCAGTCAAGAGCCCTGGACCCTTGCCTGGCATTGCAGAACAGCTGTGTTACTCTCCAGGAAGGAAAGGCAGTGGGCACAGGGGCTGTGGTCCTGCCCAGGCCCCTCACGCAGGTTGCGGCGGGCAGGGCAGCTCCAGCCTGGGGACAGAGAAGCCTACGGTGTGGGTGGGCGCCGAGTCCCCGCTGGGCTCTCTGTTTTAGGCCTGATGGGCACGTGGCCCTGCTCTTTCCCAGCTAGGAGGCCTCTCCGGGCCTCATAGGGTCTTGGTGTTCTCACCCATCGAGTGGGAATAACTTAGTGACTACAGCATGGGTCTGAGCGTTGAGAGGGGTACGGCGTGTAATGCGTGAGCACGCCACAGTCACGCAGTAGCTGGTCGGCAGGGCTGGTATTTTTATTATTAGCTGTAAGGCTGCTGGCACGTAGATTTGTTTCTTTGTTTGTTCATTCGTTTGTCATTTATTATGAGACACTTGAAAAATAAAGTAGAAAGATGACTCTAGTGCCTGAGACTTCCAACAGCCAGAATCTGAAGACGTGGTAACGTGTATGGACTCACGTGTGCGTGTGTGACATCTCAGGAGCTCTGAAAGTCGCAGCAGGGACAGAAAGTGCGATCTCCTACTTAGACGGATTGCATTTGGACCCCTGGGTCCCCAGCTTCCTAGCTGCACTGCACTCCTCTTAACCTTCAACTTGCAGGTGGCAATACTGCCTTCACAACAGCCATAATGGATAGTAATAAGGAACTTCGGGGAAATGAAGTTTCCAATTGCTTCAGAGTTCAGTGCATTTCATTTGAGTCCCTTGAGAAAGAATCACTCACGTACAGATGAGCTGACAAGAAAGTGGGCTCCATGTTTCCACATGGGGCCCAGAGGCCTAGTGTCCGGCGTGCACCCCGGCCAACACAGCATCGGTTTCGGGCATATGAAGTCCCTTCCCTTTGGTGGCCGTGGACTCAGCCAGGAGAACTCCCAGCGTGCCTTGGCTGTGATGTAAGTGCCCCGTGCTTTCCCATTGACACCCAGCCCTCCTTGAAAATGGGGCTAGCTGTCCAGAAAGGGAAAGGGCCGCCTTCGCTCTGAGTCACGGGGTGGCCCGGACATCGGCATTGTCCCCTGGAGCCAGCAGACTGGGAAGAGGAACTCCTCCCTGGCTCAGCGCCTGGACCACTGCCCAGGAGGATGTGTCAGCCAGGGGGCCCCGGCCCGGCCAGGGAGGGGCTCCTCTCTGGAGTCCTGGCGCCACGCGAGGTCCGCCGAGGTCACTTGCAGGCCCCAGACTGGCTCGCTGGGGAAGACCTTCCTTCTGGTCTCCCTGCGCCGCGCTCTCCCCTCCCGCCCAGTCACCCCGGGAGCTTTAGAAGGACCAAGACCAGATCATGCCACTCACCCACTTCCAACCTTTCAGTGGCTTCAAATGGACCCTGGAATAAAATTCAAACTCCCACTGTGGTTCACACAGCACGGGACCAGAGTGCAGTGGTTAGAGCCTTCTATGACCCCGCCTTCCACATGCTCTCGGTGCTTCTGTCTAAACCAGTGGTTCTCAATGGGGACAGGAGTGAGGGGAGGGGAGTTTCATTCCCCAGGGGACAGTTTGGCAACATCCAGTTGTCACGACTTGTGTGCGTGTGTGGGTGCTACTTGCTTCCATCCAGTGGCTAGAGACCAGGGGTGCTGCTAAACATCCTATAGGGCATAGGACAACTCCCCCAGCAGTTATCCAGTCCAAGTATCGGCGGTGTCAAGGCTGAGAAACTGTGTCGTCCTCACCTCCCAGAGCCTTCCCTGACCCCTGGTTTGAGGAGGTGTGTCACTTGGTTCCCATACCCTCCTGATTTTGTGTGTCATAGCTGCCTTCTCTCTGTGTGGTCCTTGGGCTCCAGGCAAAGAGCCTGCATGTCACCATACCCACATCTTTGTCTTCCTTCCCTTCTACCTTGTGAGTCTTTGGCAGGTCCGGGACCATGTCTTGTATCCACAATTGTGTCTCCAAGATCTGGCATAGAACCTGATGCATTGTGGGAACCTAGTGTGCATCCATAGAATAAATGAATGGAGGGAGGAAGGATGGAGCAATAGGCTGAGACTTAAGAAAACTGGCTGATCCTCTTCCCTGACCCCATTGGGTGCTCACTGGCCATCTCTTAAGCTTGCTCACAGATCCATTCTCTCCTTCCAGATTGGCTTAATCAGTTGTCCCTGTGGCCTGGTCCTTGAAAAGGGTCACTGGGTTAGTGTGGATGAAAGTGTGCTAATCTCTGTGCAGAAGAGAAGACCTATATCCCTTTGAACTGAGATGTTATTAATTTCACGTGTCACCCTGATAATATCTGTTATCCCTCCTTGCCTCACAGAAGGCTTTGTGCTGTGAACAGTAGAGCAACAGTCTCATGGATCTTAATCTCTTATCTATGACTTTATTTTGGAAAACTGTGCTAGCTCCTAGCTCCACCCTTTCCCCCAATCCACGCTAATGCCTTCAACAAAGATCCCAGGAAGGGAAAATAGGATTGAGTTCATCTCAGCCAGGAATCCTCCCGGAGAGGGTGGAGGGGCGCGTGGGTCCCACCCCCCATTCAATCCTATAATATCACCTCCCCACACTCCCTTGAGAATTACCAAGTAGAGTTGAAAACAATGGGAGTTTGCAGAGGGAAAAAACAAGGATAGATCTGGGGCTCTTCCCCTAAGCCTAAGTTTCTCTCAATTGCAGTGATGTTTACATTTGGGGCCAGATCCTTCTTTATGGTGGGGGGCTGCCCTGTATGATGTAGGACCTTTAGCAGGCTCGCTTCATTTCACCATGGCAACTGTTGGAGCTTGGAGTTGGGTTGGGGGAGAGTGTAGATCAGGAATTTTATCTGGGTCAATGACTTAGGAAAGATTAACCTCTGGGACAGTAAGATGGGTCTGAAAGTCTAGTTACAGGTTCTTCATGAACCAGCTCCCTGGCCTTGCACAAGGAGATATCCATTCATTCTCCACTCATTTACTGACTTCTGTGGGCTTACCACCAACTATCTGGCCTTTGTAGATCTATGATGTGGCTCCTACAAGGACTTAATCCTCAGGATTACTCTACACAGTTCTCTCTCTGATCTCATCTCCTACTCCCCACCTCTTTTACCCCTGCCCACCGCCTCCTGGCTTTCCTGCTATTCTTCCAGCACACCAGGTACACTCCTACCCCAGGGCCTTTGCACGT
This sequence comes from Craseonycteris thonglongyai, assembly GCA_004027555.1. Taxonomy (NCBI): domain Eukaryota; kingdom Metazoa; phylum Chordata; class Mammalia; order Chiroptera; family Craseonycteridae; genus Craseonycteris; species Craseonycteris thonglongyai. The sequence goes on along the minus strand of PVKE010000161.1, from coordinate 28,295 downwards.
GTGTTCCCTCTGCCTGAAACATTCTTCCTCCAGGTGTCTGTATGGTTTGCTCTCTCACCTCCTTTAGATCTTCTCTCAGGTGTCACCTTCTCAGTGAGGTCTTTCTGGACCATTCAAACCCCCCACCCACCCACTTACCCAAACCCCCTTCCCTTCTCTAGTTTATGTCTTTAACTAGCTGTGTTACTTTCCTATTCATTTTGCTAAGGACCTATTATCTGGCACCAAATGAGAGTAGAATCTGGGCCTGTTTTGTTCGCTGCTCTATCCTGAGTACCTCAAACATGGCCCGACCCAACTGCTCAAAGAATTTTTGAATAAGTGAATGGATAAATGAATGAGGACAATTCTTACTATCCCTTGGCTTACAGACGCTGAGGCTCTGAAAGGTTTACTTATTTGTCCTAGCGGGTGAAAGGCAGAGCCAAGACTCGCTTCCTGTTCCACCTGCCCCGTGCACCGACGGGCCCCGGTACCTGGCCACTGAGGAGGGCAGGGCTGAGGTCATTCAGTGATGAACTCGTTAGGACTGCACAGCAGCCGCTGAGGACAAGTGTGCATGCTTGCAGAGAGACCATCAGGGAGCTGCTGAGCATATTTTGGGTCTCTCTTAAGAGCTCTGTAGCTTTTTAACAAATGAAGGGAGTGGGGGACAAAAAAATAAAAAATACAACCCTGTCTCCACAGTAGGATATCTGTCCGTGGTCATTTCAGGTTTGGGTTTCAACCATAGTCTAACGAATGAAGGGAAAAACATCGCCAAGAGCATATGTTTATCCTCATTGTTTTGAACCCAGCCCTTCACGGGACTGTGCTTTTTAAATAGCTTCTCTGAAAAACAACAGGATCCGCCTGCCCCCCGCAGCCTCCCCTACTCCTTCAAAACAAACCTGCCATAAATAGGACTTGGGAAGCAATTGCCTGGCCAGGCTGACTCAAATAGGAACAGTAGAAAGTTCTGCAGCACCACACAATGGCTGGCTCCTGGCAGGGGTGTGTGCATGCTCACATGCGTGCGTGTGTGTGTGCGTGTGTGTGCATTTGCAGCGCGAGGCCGGCTCCCCTTGCTTCTTGGATGCTCACAGGTGTGAACTGCTGAATACTCGCGTTCGAGGTGGGAGGCTCCAAGACCATGGCAGCCACAGCAATTCCTGGCAGCCTGCATGGGGGCCCTGGGTCCAGCCTGCCTGGCTGTCCTTGGAAAGTCCTGGCCTGGAGACCCTGGGGCCCGGCCCCTTCCTGAACCCGCGCTTTGCCAGGCCCATGTCTCCACCTCCAGGGCAGCTCTTGAAAAAAGGGCCTGTTTGCACCCCTTTCCTGCCTATGGAAAGTGATGGTGCAACAAAGTGGCTCATCTCTGGGCACAAAGCTAGGAAGAGGCTGGGGATGGAAGCCAGACAGTCAGGCCCAAGGGTGCCGTTCTAAACCTCCATGACACACACTTGCTCACATCCTGGGCCTCACCTGACTTTCATCTTGTGTTTCTAAGGCCCTAGGCTTAAAAGAAAACAGTGTCAGCACCCCCCACCCCCTCATTTAAATATTTAGTGAGTCCCCTACCTGGACGACTGTTTTGTGAAAATCCTCACCTTAACCCTCTGACGACGACACTAACCATTTCCGGGCCCTGTTTTGCAGCTATGGACATTGGGTTTGGGGAACTTAAGGGACTTAGATGGGATTCCAAAGCCAGGAAATTCCGATCAGAGAGTCAGGATTTGGAGCCCCAGGATATCTAGTTTGAATTCAATGTCTGAGTGCCTAGACTTACAGCCTTTGGTCTTACAATAGTTTGTTCTCTCGCCTTCTACTGCTCACAGCTACCCTGCTGGCTGATTGTGGCTTTCCCCCAGCTCCAATTTGCAATCTGGGTCAAATTATTTAATCTCTCTGTGCCTCAGTTTTCTCACCTGCGGAATGGGGACGATAATGTTACTGGTTTCAGAGGATCATTATGAGGACTAAATGAGCTCATATAACCTTTAGAGCCGGAGTGTCCAACCTGGTGGCTTTCCTGGGCCACATTGAAAGAAGATTGTCTTGGGCCACACATAAAATATACTAACATTAACAATAGCTGATGAGCTGAAAAAAATAGGTCACAAAATAATCTAATAATGTTTTAAGAAAGTTTACAAATTTGTGTTGGGCCACATTCAAAGCCGTCCTGGGCCACATGTAGCCCCGTGGGCTGCGGGTCGGACAAGCTTGCTTTAGAACGATGCCTGGCATGTGAACAATTATTATTGTTGTAGTTAATGTCCTTATTGTCATTACTTCTTGTAAGGAGTTATTCTCCTTTGGTCCAACACAGACCTTTTCAGGGAGTCTATACTGTCTCTTTGCCATTTCTACCTACCCATCTTTACTTACTTCCTGCTTCAAACACCTATATCTTAACATCCTGTGAGAGCCCCCACCTCCATGAAGCCTTCCCTGGTTTCTCCTGATTCATAGACATCTCACCCCTCTCCAAGTCCCTTCAGCCTATATCCAACACCTCACCCCAAACCCTGCACTGCTGTGAATATGCCCAGTTTCCAGAGCATACAACATGAGAAGCTTGCAAATGTGATGCTAAGTGAAAGAAGCCAGTCACAAAAGACCACGTATTATTTTATTCATATGTAGTATCCAAAACCGAGAAATCACTACAGACAGAAAGTAGCTTAGGGGTTGCTTAGGATGGTGGGGAGGCCTGGGAGGTTGGAGAGGTGATAGCTAAAGGTACAGAGTTTCTTTTGGGGGTGATAGAAATACTATAAATTTGACTGTGGTGGCAATTTGCCCAGATCTGTGAATATACTAAAAGCCACGGAAGTGTACACTCTAGATGGATGGATCCTATGATATGTCAATTCTATCTCAATAAAGCTGTTATAAATAATGCTTACTCCACGTTGATGCTCTAAGAAGCAAAATCAGAAGGGATACTGCTGTCAACTATAAGAAAGAATTTCTGGAGTCTTGGGGAAGAAGATGCTGATAATGGCAATATAATGGTGCATATTGGTTTCTGATTCATGCCGTGGCGAATTACTGTCAACTTACTGGCTTCAGGCAACATAAATGTATTATTTTACAGTTCTTCAGATCAGAGACGTGCAATTGGCTTCACTGGGCGAAAATCAAGCTGTCAGTTAGCAGGGCTCTATTCCTTTTAGAGGCTGGAGAGGAGAATCTGTGTAGTTGTCCTTCAAGTACAGCTTCAAGGTCGTCTGGACTCCTGTTTTTCACAGCCTCTGAACCACCTGAGCTCCGCTTCCATTCCTAAATCTCCTTCCACGATTCTGACCCTCTTTCCTCCCTCTCATAAGGATCCACTGATTGAGCCCATCTAGATAATCTGGGATGATCTTTCTCCTCTCAAGGTCATTAACTTCATCCCATCTGAAAGTCCCTTTTTTCCGCCTAAGGTGACATGCTCACAGGTGCTGAGGTGTAAGGCGTGGACGTTTCAGGGGGCCATGATTCTGCCTCCTTCGAGGTATTAGAGTCTGTACTGTTTAAAAAGGAATGCGTCCCCTCTCCTGTCCCCTGTGAGATAGTGTACCTGTCAAGACAGGAGATCTTTAGGGGTCCCTTCTGGCCTGGGGCTTGTGAGGAGTTCTGTAAGATCTGACTTTCTTTGCTTTTATCCCTGCTTCTTCCACTGGAATGGGTGAGCAGGGGAGGCTCTCAGACAAGCATGTTTGAGTCTTTGTGGTACTCCTTACCTGCTATGTAATGGTGGCAGAATTAATTAGCCTCTTTAAGTCACAGTGTCCTCATCCTCAGAATGAGCATTATAACGTCTAGCTCACAACATTGGCGTGAAGTATAAGCAGTGACCTAGGCACTGAGGGGCAGTTTATTAGTTGGGTAGTTATTTCCCCCCATTCTCACCCCTGTCTCTTTACCTGCTTCATAGGAGTTTGCACACTTAATTGAAAATATTTGTTTGGTTGTCTCCCAATCCATAATGAGCTCCTAAGGGAGCGGCCGAGGGTCCTCTGTCTCTGTGTCTCAGGGCCTCCTAAAGAGCAGATGAATGGATGAATGAATGATGGATGAATGGAAGATGCTGATCACTGAATGGACAAGTGATAAGGGGGTGCACAGATGGGTAAATGATGGCTCGAAGGCTGTATGTATTATAGATATGTTTGTAGACAGGCAGGAGAGTAGCTAGGTATGTAGTTTCATATGCATATATGGATGGGCTCAAAGTACATTGATAGATGGATGGATAGGTACATGAATGGATAGATGAATGGATATTTGGATGGATAAATGTATGGATGGATGGAATATATGTGTGCATATATATATGAATGATCAATGGATGGATGGAAGTTTGGATGAGTGAATAAATGAATGAATGAATGAATGAATGAAGAGTGGGTAAATGGATGAATGGATGGATGGTCCCATGTAAGCATATATATATGAGGCTGTCCAGGAAAAAAATCCAGCCATTGTCAATATAACAAGAAGGGTTACATGGCTGGATACTTTCTGGACAGCCCTCGTGTGTATGAATACATGCACAGGGATAAACTTGTGAATGGATTGGTCAATGGATGGATGATGGAAGTATGCATATATGTATATAGATAGATGGATGACTGGCTAGTTTTATGGAAGAATGGATATTGGAATGGGTGATCATTTAAGCAATTGCATTCTGGCATTCAGAACAATGTTCCCATTCTAAATTTTTATCACCAAGAGTTCTGATCTCTTTTCTGGACCCAAGCGTGGGAAAGGAATATCCTAGAACCATCTATTCTATGTCCCATAAAAGGAGGCCTGATGAAACATGGCCGCATATTAACCGGACCCGGATAACATCCCTACAGAAGAGCTCATATAATTGTCTCTAAATGCCTCTCAACGTGATATCCCAGCAGCTGATTCCAAGCCTGGCCCAATGTCCTCAGCACAAAAGGATAAGACTAGAAGGGCCAGCCCTGAGACAAGAATTCAGGTGCCCGGATGAAGGCTTCCACTACAAAGTGCTACCTGGCTGTATTTGTCTTGTCAACCCTCTCTGTCCCCAGATGGCTCTCATAGCCAGCCTCTGGGAACATCCCAAGTAAAGACCTGCTCTCTCTCTCTTTGTCTCTAACACCCACAGGTCATCCTGAGGGCCGACCTGAACTTGTTCCTCTCCTGTGTGACAGTCGTTCACTTAGCCACCAACACCTGGCCGGCTAAACAGTTGGAAAGATTTAGAGACACCAGGAATTTGCCTGTGTGGTGGGTTCTGAAGATGCCCTCTGGGGTCGCAGCCTTCAATGCTTTTCTCTTGTCTCCTGATTTTCTAAAGGGAAATCTTTCTTCTTTTTCCCTTTCATTAGTGGAATGAAAGGGAGGAAGACAGACACAGAGAGAGAGTTTGCCCTGTTGCTCAACAAAGACACATCACAAAGATAGTGTTTGCTCATCCCGAGGCCGGGGGGGTGGGGGCTGTGAGTCTTCCTGTAATCTTCAGAATGCCAGTGATGAACTGGGGGCCCTTCCTGCTCTTTGGGCCCCTCCCCCCTCCCGCCCGCCCGCCTCCTCCCACCCGGCCAGGTGACGAGACTAGCCACAGCCTGCTGCAGTGGTCTAGCAAATCAGCCCGGCCTCGCTCTGAATTTCTGAACGTTCCAGTCTTGAAGGAGTCTAAGCTCCTGTAGGAAGAGGGCTGTCACCTGCTGAGACCACCTCCTCTAGTCTCAGGGCACTGTATGGGAAGACAGCCACCACCACCATCACCACCAAGGAGTAACAGCAGCTGCCACGCACCGAGAGCTGACCACATGCCCACCATTGCGACCGACTCAGCCCTCCCCAGAGCTCTGTGAGGGGTGATCCCATCGCAGCCCCATTTGACAAATAGAGAAACGGAGGCACCCGGGAGGCCGCCCAGCCTGGGTGCTAGCACTACTGTGTTTGATGACTGCACCCTGTCTTAAATCAGCTCGTTCATCCACTCAGTAACCAATCCACTGTGTTGAATATCAATGCAGCACTTCCAAATGACACACAGTCCAGTGTAGCTGCATCTTTGAGCGTCTCTCTGCTGTAGGGATGGTTTGCAGGTCTCGGCACTCTGTCAACTCCAAGGCCATCACCACACTGCCATTCAGAGTCGTAGAATATTTCTCTTCCCCTCTTCTTGTTATTCTCAGTTAAGGTCCCAATATTCAAAAAATGTGCCCTTCAGCGTACATCCTAGAGCATTTCCCCATGTCCTTAATGTGATTGGTGAGTATCTTTTTAATATTTCTGACCAACATCTGCTTGTGTTTCCAATCTCCATTCAAATGTCAGTCACCTCCTCCTAGAAGCCCTCCTTGAGGAGTCAGGATCCCTCTGGAATGTCCCTTCGTTGTTTGTCATTTCAGATGCATTTGCGTCCTCGATGAGTATCTCTTTTCCTCACTTGACTGGCAGGTCCTGAGGACAGGGCCTGGGTGACCTCGGCTTCCCGTTGTGCCCCCCAGGTCCCTAGGAACATTCAAGAGTGACCCATTTTCCTCTTCTCTGTTCCTATTGGGCTGTAGAATATCGAAGACCTTTGACGCATTTCTTATTTTGACTAAAAATGCATTTGTAGATCCTGATAGTTAGGATTTCCCCATGACGAGCACACCAAACTGGGGGACAGTCCCCTTTGTGTACGCTTTCAGACACAAGTTGAAATATATTTTATAAAATGGCTGTGGAAAAAGGTGAATGTGACCTCAGATCTCCATTCTGTTACTTTCTGACTGTGTGTCCGTGGGCAAGCGACTTCACCTCTCTGAGCCTCAGCTAACTCTTCTGAAAATTGCTCCCTCCCTTCGAGGATAAAATGGGACGTTGTACCGAGCCCAGCAGCCAACCTGGCGCACAGTAGGTACTTGATGAATGCTGCCTGCCCCTCCCCTCCCAGAGGCAGGCTAGATTGCTGTTCAGCAGGAACTGCAGGGGGTGACGAGCCACAGACAAGCCCACTGGCTTAATGGTCTCCTGCTCCTGGCTGCTGACCTCGCTGGGGCCAAGGCTTGTTTGCCTTACAAGGTGTGCTGATGGCTCCCAAGGTAGTTTGTTTAACTTATGGCCTTTGAAGGCTGGGGCAAGGGATCGGGAGACCAAGAGGCTCGCGGTCAGGTCAAAGGGGCTTGAGGGACAAGCTGGGACAGGAGCTTGCTGATGCCTTCCTCCAAAGCGGAGTGACTGGTTAATCTCTGTTGCTTTTGGAAAGACGGCTCCAGGTGCCACCTATGGAGACAGGCGGGACCTTGTCATTCCTTGGCTGCGGCTTAGGCATTTGAACACTCTGAGCAAGAAGAAGTATATTCAGGAAGGCCACAGCTGTAGGCTGTGTTGTCTGGGCTCAGGTGTTTTTGTCATGGAATCCCTTCTGTTGTTGATGTTGGACAGCAGATGTCAGTGACGGGGCTGCGTGTGTCCCATCTGGTCCCCATAGGCATGTAACCACTTCCTTCTTACCCATCACCTTCGTTAATTACTAGCTGATGGACTCCCATGATGCATCCCGCACCAAGATCTAGAAGCATTTGCTCTTGGGCTCACTTATCATGTGCGGTGCGCCCCTCATAAGCAAAGTGTGCCGCGCATTATAATGTTCAACACACCCAAGCACCATATTAAACTGAGTCTTATGGGAGAATTCTTCAATAACCGTCGAAGTTTTTCCTAAGTAAGCATCTTGTTAATCATGTAAATTTGGCTGTTGTTCATTATCCATTTACTCATCTAGCCTTTCACTCATTCACTTATTCATACATGTACTCCTTTACTTATTTATTCATCATCCACTGATTTATCCATTTATTCACCCATTCATTTATTCCTTCATGTTTTCATGTATCTGTCCATCTGCCCATCCATCTAACCACCCTTCTATTCATCCATCCATCCACTCATACAGTCAACCAGCCAACCATCCACCCACCCACCCAATCACCCTTCCCACTCACCCACCCAACATCTATTCAGTATTTGCTCACTTTCGCTTATATTCTTTAATTAATTATTCCTCCAACAGGCTTTAGCTGACCACTTACCCTGTCCCTAGTCTTATTCTAGGTACTGGGAAGGTGAGACCCTGGCTTTTCAGAAGCACATGACCTTGTGGCAGAAATAAATGGATAGCTACCACCCAGAAAGACCAGTGAAAATTAGGATTTCTTAAGGCAGGGCATAGGTTTATGCCAAATAAGTGTCAGTAAGGCCACCAATTCTCTCAGTGTCCTGGGACAAGTTCCTTTACTTTTAAGGTGAGACAGACAGAGTATGTGAAGCTGAAAAGAGGTGTCAAGTTGGGCCTTCACTTTTCAAAATCTTTCGCCCCTTGTACATGCTCTGTCAGGTTTTCAGCGATTTTCTTTTTCTAGCATTCTCACTTCCAGAGCTCAGCTTGGAAACAACCCAAGTGTTCAGCTACAGAGGACTGTTTAAGTATGTGATGGTGCGCTTCAACAATAGGGCACTGTGCGACTTAAAACTCATGAGGCAGAAGTTTATGGGCTGATATGGAAAAGAGCTCAAGATATATTTTTAAATATAGAAAATTAAGCTACAGAACAGTGTGTCTATAGAGTCACTCTGTGAGGGCCATGTGAGATGACACAGATGTGACCACATCTCTCCCCTGTTTATAAAGATCATTGCTTTGTTTGGGGGCCGCAAAGAGAAACTTTCAAATAGAGCCAGGGTCTGCCTTTCTTCACCATTGAATCCCCCAAATCCAGAGCAGCGTCTGGCACCAAAGAGGTATTCAATAAATATTTGTTGAACGAATAAATGGATACACGATAAAACAACAAACTGTCTTTATTTACTTTGACGTGCAGAGTTGAAGGTTTTGTTAAGGATGTTTGGCTTTTATTTTCTTACATAAAATACATGGATGTTTAACTGCACAACTTTGAAAATGTAAAAACAACACAAAAAAATCCCACAAAGCCTTCAAGCCTTCCTGCTCTCCGGGAAGGGATTACACAGTTGGGGTGACAGGTCTCCATTTATCCAAACTGTTTTCCATGTCCAATTAGGGATGGGGGCCTGCCTTCTGCGTTCCAAGCTGCCCCTCTCCCAGGGGGAATGCCAGACCTGTTGGAGAAAACAAACAGCAACTTGTGTGTGTGTGTTCCGGCCCGGGCGCTCAGGCCCCTAAAACCTGCGACCCCCTTTCTGGGGTAGGAGTGTACATTAGGGAGCTGTTGACAGTCCCTCCATGTGACCTCTTGCACAATGCCCGGGACAGCTCAGCAGCTTAGAAAAAGGAAGAAAACAAACAAAAAGTCAGCCGAGGAGTCTGTTCTGAGGAAACTCCAAGAGGTGTTTGACAGTCAGTAAATGGCAGCTCAGCTGTTGTTTTTAATCTATAACACAGGAGGCGGGAGGCCAGGGCCGAGGTGGGAGGGCGAGGGAGGAGGGGAGCAAGGAGAAATGGGGAGAAAGAAGAACGGGTCCTGATGTGGTGCTGGGGTGGGGGGGTCCCTCAGAGAGGCTGAGCAGTGTATCAAGGGCACTGAATAGGGGGCCTTATTCGTTCGCGTGTTTATTCATTCATTCGTGTCCTTTCTCTAGTTCTTCCTCCCTCCTTCCTACCCCCGCCGCCCGCCTTTCTTCTTTCTCTTTACAGCTGTGTATTTAGTGCGCACTATGTACCAAGCACTGTTCTGGGCCCGGAGGACCATGGTGGTCAATCAATCAGTTATAGACCTCACTCATGACGTCCCAGGGCGGGCTGATCAGTGTTGCCTTCACTGCAGTCTTCTTTGTCCCAGTAGACAGATCTGGATATAACCGGCTCTGTGTAGTCACACGGTGTCGCCCCTCCATCATTCCTGACCTCACACACACAGCTGCTTACGTTGTTCTCCCAGGGCCCATCGAAATGCAAGAGTGTTCAGACGTTCGGTTCCAACAACATGCTGTTATTAAATGCTTAACAGCGGGAAAAGTTCCTTCGATGTTTTGGAAATTTTTGAAAAATAAGAGGACTTCTTAAAGAAGATCATTACAGGTGAGTCCGTCATTATAACACCAAGAACAAAAGTCAGTCCAGAGACTACGGCCATCAGGTATTACCTCAGTGGAGGCCTGAATTTTGACTTTTTTCGGATTAATGAGGTCAGTTCCTCTTATGCAAGATGACAATATATTCCAATCAGTTTGTAGGAAGGTGAGGAAAACCCACCACTATCAAAATGCCACCACCATCACGACCACCAGTACCGCCCCAGTACTACTGTCACCACCACCACCAATGATACCGCGGTCACCACCTAAACCATCGCCACTACCCGCAGCGGCGTCAGTCTGTCAACGCCACCATCACCGCCATCCACACCTTCACCAATACCATCAGCATCAACATCAACCACCATTATTAACAGCGGTAATGCCAACAGTTACGGCACAGAAAACCAGAAAACCTGGCTTTTCCGTTTCTGAAGAGCACACATGACCTCACGGAAGATATTGTGCAGGGTGCAGGGAAGTGAGCTCAAGGCTCCCGTCAAGTGTGTAAAGCTAACCCAAGTGGCCGAGTCGGGACAAGTTGCGCGTCGTGTCAGATGGAGACACAGCTCGCATCTTCCGGGGAACAGGGTAGAGGAAGATGGTCCATTTTCATAGCGCAGGTCAAGCTGGAGAAGGACCCAAAGGCTGAGGCTTGTCTCTTGCCCGGGATGGAAGGTGGAACACCCGCCTCCGTTTCCTCTGCCCATGGGAGACATTCAGAAGCCACCTACGCAGACCTTACAACGGAACTTGACCGTGGCCCTGGGATCCACCTCCACACAGGACCGCTAGCGGCCCAGCCAGCTACGGTGAACTGGAATTGGCTCTAAATCAGGGGACAGGCACCCGACTTAACGGTCACACTGCAATGGTGGGGCCATGGGCCTGGCCCTGGAATGGCTTTGAGTATCATGGAACCAATGGATGAATGAGGAGAAGCGAGTAGGGTCCCTGGAAAGAGTGGCATGGGACGGGCGAAGTCTGCAGTAGGAGTGTGATCCGGGGGCATCAAAGAGGGTGTGACTATGAATGAAGAGGGAGGAGAAAGCCTATTTTGGATGCCCTTGAGTGCAACCCCTAGAGGCTTTTGAGAAGGAAAATAGCTTGAGGCCCAGGTTTTCATATACCCTGGAGGGAGGGAACTTGGCCATTTTATAGATAAGGAAACTGAGGAGTCACTCACCCAGAATCAAACACATAGCAACTGGTAACGAATATCTGAATGGGTTAAATCTGTCCCTGAAGGAAACTGGGGAAATAGTCCCCACTTGTCTCACAGTATTTTAGCTACATTTTCTTTATTTCCCGTTAGAACCAAAGGATTCGTTCCCTTCTTTCTGTAGCAGTGGGGGGCAAGAGAGTGGTCCTTTACGAGGCTGACCGCAGCTGTTCTTCCCCCCACCCAGCTGTCCTTTCCTGAAACCAGATAGGGGAAGAATTAGACATTTTCTCAGATACCAGGGAAATAGCCCTGGGGTTGGGGAGCTGAGTTTGAATCCCAGCTCATCCATCACACTGTCTGGGTAAGGCTGACAATCAGCTTCACCACTCAGCCTCATTTCCTCATCCGTAAATGAAAACATACCCTTCTCCAGTCTCGGTGCTGCGATCACAAAGATCGCTGAGTTGTCCACGGGCATAAAAGCGCTGTGTGATGTGCACACAGATGGAGCCTGCAGCACCTGTGTCCTGAGTGCCAGGCACCATGCTCCTCATGACATGGGCATGTCTATGGCTATTATTATCGTGGAGTGCTGGTCTCCTGAGCCCAGTAGCTGAGGTGGAGACCACTGATGCACACTTTTGATCCTCTTACCTGTCCTTGGCCCCAGCAACCACTTGGTGTCAAGGTCTATGCACAGTGCAATCACATTGCATCCAAGTGCCATGCCTGCCCAGGGTTCCACCCCAGGCCCACTCTGTGTCCCTCTTGCTTCTGGCCCCAGTTGTTTTTCTTTAAATATCTCAGTATGGGATGCAGTAGAGAACCAACTCATTACCCAACCCAGCATCCTGGAAGCGGGACTCAAACCCCACTTTGGGGTGGTCCTTGGACCAGGGGGTGAGGCAAGCACCAGAGGAAGCCTTCTTCTGCCTCGCAGACAGGTGGGCCTGAGGTTCATTTCCTGTGACTTCTCATGGTGCCCACTCAACGGCAACACAATCTTCGACTGGCTCATTTCTTCCCTGTTCTACTCATCCACCCCTCACTTGCTCTCTGGGGCCACCCTTGACCATCCAAGTACTAACACATACGTCCTTGTCTCAGCCTCTGCTTTCTGGGGAACCCAGACTTAAATAGTGTTGAATGTAGAATCTGAAATGTTGATTATTCCCCCTGCCACTCACCTTGTATCCCTGACCAAAGGTCCTAGCATGGTGTCTAGTGCATAACAGGTGTTGAGCACATACTTAGTGAATGCGTGAACCAGGCAATGAGATGCCTGGACCTCAAGGAGCAAATACAAGACAAATAGGACTCATGAGCCTCAGTAGCAAAATCTAGTGATTATGGACAAAGACCCTGAAACGCAGCAGCAGGATTCAGATATCAGTGTTGGCTGCGTATTAACCGTGTTACTCCACGTAAGTTGTGTGGCTTCTCCAAAACTCAGTTTCCTTGCCTGTAAAACAGATAAAATGGTATGTTGCACATAGAATAAGTCAATGATGTTCTTTATGTAAAATAGTCAACACGCAGCAATAAATTAATCAATGATATGATTCTTAGTTGTAGTAGTTGTACAGATGTTATATGAGAAAGAATATATTAAAAAGTTGGAGGATAGGATTCAAAGGTATACGTGTGACTGTGGACCTATCACTAAATGCAGCACCCCCCACCTTTTGTTATTTTTTTCTTTATAGAAAATAATAATTCCTAACCCATTCATAGCTCACGCAATGATTTTGAGAGCGCTTTACAAAGCATAAGCAGTTCTAGAAGTGGAAGGGACTTATTTTCCCTTCCATTATTGGGGGTTGGGGGTGCCATTCCCAAAAGCTTGTCTGAGGGCTGAAGAAAGTCCTCTGCTCGGGGAAGATGGAAATTCATCCCTCGTTTCCGAAAGACGATCTCCGTCGCTGACCACGGGCCGATCGCCCGCTGAGACGTAAATCCCCTGGACATGGGAAGGGAAACCAGGTTCCCGCGGCCCGGAAGCTGGGACGGGCACTGTATTTCACACGTAGCTCAGGCCCATTAGCCCTGATGAAAACAGGATTTTTAAAGGACATACTTCTTTCATCCTTCAACCTTATTCAACGGACCTGTGGCCAGGAGCTTGAGTGTTGTTTGTAGCCAAAGAATTCCTGGTATTTCCCACGATTCATTGGACTGAAACATGGGCAGGATTTCTCTGTAGCTCATCTGCACGGTAGAGGTAATCTTGCTCCTCCTTTGCTAACATATCATCTTTGTTTATGCAAAACACCTCCCTCACGTCATTGCATTGCATTGTGTTGTACCACGTGCACTGTATTTTTTCTCTTAATCCCAAACTCCACTCTTGTCTCCCTTCCCCACTAAAGGCATCTAACGATAGATACTCACTTTCTGATGCCTAAAATAGGCTCTTACCGGTAAATACTTTTCCTTAAAAACACACAGTACGTGTCTATGGATGTACTGAATTTTATATAAAAGTTTATCAACTCTAAATCTGATTTTGTTACTTAATTGTTTTTTACTCAACTCCTTGTTTTTAAAACACTCGTGTTGCTGTATGACTATATTAAAACAAATGGGTATTTATTTTTTGTGTGTATCTGGTTCTAACTAATACCTAGGATACCATATTGCACACTCCCCACATTGTCTCTCTCATTCCCCTAGAGATGGATACCTAGGTTGTTTCTGAATTAATACCTCTCCACCACAATCAGCACTAGAGAGAGCTGTGTAAGATTTCTCCTGGAGGTATCATACATTATTGGATCCTAACATACATCTTACTTGAATCAAGATAGATGTTACTCAAGTCATGTTGATAAACATGCCAAAGTCATTTGCTGGGTCACTCTGCCCAAGCCCATTCTCTTGATGATGGTTTTACTTCATCTCTATGAAGAGGGGATTTAGATGAGAAAGTCTAAGGGCTTGCCCTGCCTTCAGATCCCATTGCTAATTTTCAAGCCAGCTGTGTTTATCAAACAAATGGAAGAAAAGTTGGACAAAATATGGCAGTCCATCATCCAAATATTTGGAAGTAGCCAGTTGTTCAGCGTCTCGTAGACACCACCCACGAGGCTCTTGTCCGTGTTCTTAGGTGGCTGTTGCAGGGATATTTGTGTTCTTTTAGGTTCCCAGCAATTCTTTTCCTCTTTCTCCCAGAGAGCCAATATAGACTCAGGCTTGTGGGAGCTCTGAAGTCCCTCAAGAATCTGGTCTTCAGTTTTGATCAACTTAGGGTTGGTATCTATCTATCTATCATCTATCTATCAATCATCTCTAGTATATTTATTTATCATCTATCTACCTGTTTGTTAATGGGGAGGGGGGTCAGTTTTTATAGGATTAATGAGATTATTGGCTCTGAAATGAAATAACATGATTCAGACAGACGTGGGTTCAAGTGACTTGCTGTTGGACCTTGAGCCAGAAAGCACTTATTGGCACCTCAGTTTCCTTACCTGTGTGTTACACAGTGAGGATGCTAACGCTTACTTCCCTGACTCATTGTGAAGATCAGTTAAGACCAGGTGACTCCTCCAAGGTGGCAGCCTCAGGATAGTTATACTTCTTCCAGGACCTGGCACAGAGTAAACCCCACAGTAGTTTACCAAAATAACAAAAACAATAGAAAATGACAGAAGTGACAGTCTGTGCATTACAAGGCTAGGTCCTCACAGGCAAGGCAACATTTGCCTCGTTAGCTGGAACACTGGCTTCGGGAAATAAGTGTGACTACCCTGGCACTTCAGCTTACAGTGCGATCGGAGCCCAGCATGCCAGCCGCTCCCTTCCAGGGTTCCAAGCACGTAGAAGCACACACGCTAGTCCTAGCTGCCCCTGTCGCCGCAGCTGACTCGAGGTGTGGTGTAGCCGAGACCAGCCATCTCCCTTACGCTGGGCCTCAATGCTGAAGTCACAGACGACGTCAGCATAATACAGTGGCTGGTGTCTTATGCCACTCTGGGAATCCTTTGTTAGGAAGTAAGACCCCAAACGATCCGTGTTCTTCTACTCATCCAAGGCCACGTTCAACTACATTCTCTGGCAGAAGGAATGCCCGGCAGAAGTCACGTCCCTTTTTTTATGCGCTGGTAATCTATACCCAGTCTTTTATTACAAATCATACGCCTGTAATTCTGGAACAACAATATCACACTCAAGCGCACTCTATGACATTTTGGGTGAAATGTTCAAATTGCTGTCCATCTTGTGCGAGTCAAAGTAGGCCTTACCACTTAATGGTGCTACCTCTGCCAGACCCTGTGTTGTGTCTTCCAAAAAGACATGTTCTTTTCTTTTCTTTTTTTTAAAAGCATTATGGAGGTATTATTAACAAATAAAATTTGGAAGATATTTAAAATGTAAAAGGTGATGATGACTTGGCATACCTATAAATTGTGAAAGGATTCCTCCCATTCAGTTACCACATCCATCTCTTCATATACCATTTTTTTGTTTTGTTTTGTATTTTTTGACAAGAACATTTAAGTTCTTCTCTCGTAATAAGTTTCAATTATATAGGACAGTGTTATTAACTGTAGTTACCATGTTATATATTAGATCCTCAGACCTTACGCACCTCATAGCTGAAAGTGTGTATCCTTTACCAACCTCTCCCTATTTCCCCACCCCTCAGCCCCTGGAAATCTTTTCTACTCTCTGTTTTGATGACATTGACTTCATGTCTTCATTTAATCCTCACAACATGTTGTGAGATGGGTACTCTTTCATTAACATTTTTTAAATGCGGCAACAGAAGCTTAAGTCATTTCTCCAAGATCATGTAGCTGGCAAGTTGCTAAACTTGAATTTGAAGTCTGGTCTCTCTGACCTATCTGAGTGTTCATGGGATGATCTCTGTGGACATTATCATTGAAGAGATAGCCTTCATTGCTGGTTATTTGTGAGGACATTGACCTGACCCTGGGTCAGAAAAGTTTCCATCCCTGACTCCACCCTTCCCTATTTCCCATGCGAAAACTCAGCCTGTTTTGTCAGAGAAACCATCTGATATCAATTCTCCCAGAGGTAGGAGTAGAGGGTCAACTTTTCCTGGAGAAACCCAAGGAAAAAAGACCTTCAAGCGCCTGTCACTAGGAAGGAAACTTCTTTCTAGAGCAGTAATGCGATGGTATGCAATTTCCCAAAGCAGTGAGGCCTACCCATAAGCTGAGGCAGCCCCTCAAATCTGAGGGCGCCAGGTGCTTGGGTCTTAGCAGGTCCGGAAATGGACAGAAAACCCTCAGGCCTCCTCCCCTGGCCCACCCCCCACCCTAAATCCATAACGTAAGTGAGCAGAACCATAAAGCCACTAATAAAAACATCTCCACCGGCTCTATTTACCCAGCTGTGTATCTCAGGATCTGCTGCTGACATTTTTAATACTCTCATTTCTCTGTCTTCCAACAGGATTCATTTGAAGCCACCCACAGGGAAGGGTGTCGCTGAGGAAACAAAACCCAGGCCCCCCAGGCCTCTGACAGAGGGAACTGAAGCATGCTGGGAAAACACTTCCACTGGAGCCGCACAAAGGACCCCAGGAGTCCAGGAAGCTGGCCCGAGGCCAACCGGAGGTACCAGGGAGGCTGGGCCCCAAGAGGGAGGTCTGCCGATGGGTTTGGAAGCACTGATCCTCCCAAATGCTCAGATAAACAGCACAGGGAGGGTGTTGCCTGCGGAAGTCAGGTGGCAGCAAGAGTGGGACCCTCCGGGTTCTTTTAAACCTGTGAATGAATTATACTGTGTCCATAGGGGCACCCCCTCCCACCCCCACCCACACACACACAACTTAAATGAAATCATAAGGTAAATACTCATCCCACTACACCAAGGCCAAGAAATAGGACCTGGTCAGTCCCCTGAGACGTCCCTCCTGTGTCCTCCCAATCACTACACTTAACCCCTTTTCCAAAAGTAACCTCTGTCTTGACTTTTAACACCAAAGGTGAGTTTCGCCTGTTTCAGTACTTCCTAGAGATGGAATTATTCTTTTGGAGCTGGTTTCTTTGGCACAGAGCTGTCGTGAGCCTCATTCGTCCCTGTGCTCTGTGAGACTCTTGGCTTCTTTTATTTATTTATTTATTTATTATATATTTTTTATTGGTTTTGACAGAGAGAGAGATACAGAGAGAGATACAGAGACAGAGAGAGAGAGAAAGAGCTGAACTGGGGGCACTCCCCAGTTCAGCTTGTGGGTCTACAAGGACCGGGGGCGGGATTCGATCCTTGGCCCCCGGCGCTGCAAAGTGAGCGCTTAACCCACTGAGCCATCCCGGCCCCCCCATGCTTCTTGCTGAGTATCATTCCTTTGTGCACATAGATCAGGAATTATTGATTGACTCTACTGCTCATGGGCGTTGGGGTTGAGGTTGCCGTGACTAGTGTCACCATGAACGTCCTTCTCCCTGTTGCTTGGTGCATTCATGTCTCTTAGGTAGATACCTAGAAGTGAAATTGCTAGAGACTATACATCCTAGAAGAAGACGCTTGGAAAAGCCTTCTTGACATTGTCCTTGGCAATGCTTTCTTGGATGTGAAGCCAAAAGCACAGGCAACAGGAGGAAAGTAGCTAAGATGCCATCAACCTAAAAAGCTTGTGAGACAGCAGAGGAAAGAACAAAATTACAGGCAGCCTACATGACGGAGGAAATATTTGCAAGCCATGCATCTGATCAAAGGGTAGCAGCCAGAATATACACGAAACACCCGCAATTATTAGTAATAGCAATAAAACAACTCAATTGAAATATAGGCAGAGGAGCCCAATCGACGTTTTTCTAAAGAAGATATAAATGGCCAACAGGAATAGGAAAATGTGCTCAACATCACTCATCATCAGGGAAATGCAAATCAAAACCACAATGAGATATCATCTCACCGCTGTTAGGATGGTTATTATCCTGTTAGGATGGTTATTATCAAAAATACCCAAAAGACTAGTGTTAATGAGAGGGTGGAGTAAAGGCAACCCTTGTACGTTGTTAGTGGGGATGTAAATTGGTACAGACACTATGGAAAACAGGATGGAGTTTCCTCAAAAAGTTAATAGAGCTACCATGTGATCCAGCCATCCTGCTCCTGGGTATATAACCAAAGAAACTATAATCAGAATCTCAAAGAGATACCTGCACCCCATGTTCACTGCAACATCATTCACAATAGCCACGATGTGGATGCGTCCATTGTGGGATGAATGGATAAAGAAAAAGTGCTGTTTACATACAGTGGAATATTGGTCCATCTTTAAAAAGAAGGCAGTCCTATCTTTTGTGACAACATGGATGAACCTGCAGGACTTTATGTTACGTGAAATCATCTAGATGGACAAATATCAGACAGAAAGACAAATGTTACCTGATAACACTTCGATCAGAATTCTAAAATAGTCAAACTAATGGAGCAGAGAGTGGAATCGTGGCTACCAGTGCCCAGGTGGAGGAAGAAATAGGAAAATGTTGGTCAAAGGGTCTAAAGTTTCCGTTTTGCAAGATGAATAAATCCCGGAGATCTACAGCACAGTGTCTGTATTTAACATTACTGTACTGGGTACTTAAAAATTTGCTAAGAGGGTAGACCTTACATTAAATGTTCTTAGCACAGTAGATAAGTACATAAATACACAGATATATAGATGATAACATAGATATATACAAACAAGATAAACACAGAGGTAGATAGAAAAGAGGGGATAAAAAGTTGAAAAGGTGTAAGATTTCCAGTTGAAAAATCAATATAATGACAATAAAGAAAGAAAAAAATAGTAATTAATTCTATTATAACTTTCTAGTTAAACTTTTTAAATTTTGGATGTCATCTAATAAAATCATGGTTGAATTATCTTGTGTTCTTATAGAAAATAATTTAGGTATAACACTCTCTATAATGTATGCAGCAGTGAATAGTTTCGAATATTCTGCCTTTTCTTACTCCGTTACATGATCTTCCTAGGCTCTCTGTGCTTTTGAGCTTGCAATCTCTTGCTTATGTCTCATTTTCCATAAATTATATTCTTTAAAAAATTACTTGCTATTATATAAAAAAGACTATTATTACTTAATAACAGGGCGGTCGGATTATATGAAGGAGTCTGGACAGTTCCTCCTGCTGAAAAGCTACAGGACTTCACCCTGGGAAGAATAGGGAAAATGACGTTCTAGGCCAAGGGAGCAGCATGTTCAAAGGCCCTGAAGCAGGAGTGAATTCAATCAAAAAATTATCAAAATGTCCCTGTGGCTGGAGCCCAGAGACTGAGGGAGAGTGGTTTGAGGTGATAGTGGAGTGGTTGCTGGGAACCAGAACGGGGCTACACTGGAAGTGCCAGTTTTAATCCTAAGGCCACTGGCAAGTCATTGATGTATTTGAGGCCATAGTGTGGCGTGATAAAAAAATATGCATCTTTGCCTTCAGCAAACATATCACTTTGGAGAGTAGGTTATTAGGGGACAAGAATAGAAGCACAGCAAACAGTTAGAAGGCTGTGAAAGTAGACTCAGCAAGAGATGGTAGTGGCCCCAGGTTGGGGACAAAGGTTGCAGAGGGTCTAAGTGGATGGACACCAGGAGGCGAGACGATGGGAGGTGACACCAGTGATCCAGATTTCCGGTTTAAGCTAAACGAATGATGGACTTGCCATGCACTGTGACGGGGAAGACGAACAGGAGAGATGCAGGGGCGGGGTCACGCGCTCCGTTCGGTTCCGACTCACTGATCGTCCACAGACACATGATCCTTAGCTCGTGGCTTCAGGCTTAAGGAGACTGAAGAGCATCTGAACATGGCTCCTTCCCTGAGAGAAGGTCCCCGCTTTGCATTGAAGGCTTCAGAGGGTGGCAAAAACGAGTGGGAAGAAGTCATCTTGAAAGTCACATTCTCAGAAAGACGCCAAACTGCACCCACAGTGCATTTTGTTTTCGCTCTGCCAACATGGAGCTGTGGGCCTTTAATAGTGTAGCGTGCAGTCATGGTAACAATTGGGGGGTTCCTGAGACAGCAGGCACCTGCTTCTCCGTGTTGTTGCGTGGCGCTGATTTTACCCGGTCAAGTGCATGGGACTGTGGCTATCACCAAGAACAACCTGGCATTGACTGGGGGCTCACCCTAGTCCTCACCAAATCCTCCTTAAACTCCAGCTGCCCTCTTACCATTCCAGTGATACTTAGGTGCGTCAACTAAAACTATCACAGAAGTGCTTTGTGATTTTCCATCTCATTGCCTCATGCCTGGGGTCTCTCGGAAGCCTTATGCTCAAGACCCCCAAAGGGGCGTGTTCTTGGGAATCCCCACATGCCAGGCTGGGCTCACGCCTGTCCTCTGTGCTCCCACAACCTCGGCTTTACAGCGGTCAGAGGTTACCATTTCAGGGCTGCTCAGCATTTTCTCCTAGAATTCAGACTGATCAATTTCTTGGGGTGAGAAGCGTGTCCCCAGGTTGTGGCATTGGACCCGGAAAACATGAAGTGCCCAGTAAGCCTGGGCAAGTACCTTCGGATTTGTGTCTGCTGTGGGACAGGGACACAGCTCTGGAACCTCTGTGTTGTGTTAGGACTGAAGACTAAACTGCAAATTTAGCAATTACTAAAATAGATATAAAGAAGAAGACACTGCAGTGGTAAGATGCGGGCCTCGAAGGCCCATTATGTCTCGTTACATATCGGGGAGCAGACACAACCTTACTCTGACAGACATGAGCCTCTTGGGGGTTTCATCACCCAAGTGGGGAGTGTTTGGTTATTAGATGAGATAAACCAAGTCCTTTTTTCTGACACTTCCCTTTCTCAAGACACTGTCTGTGGTCCCATTGGCCTTTGGAACTCGGGATAAGGAGCTCTGTCTACTTGAGATGCTGCTATTTCTGTCTTTGGAAACACGTTAGTCCTAAGTGTGCATGTGTAGTTTTCCCCCTTTAGTTCCTGGAAGCCTGACTCGGGGGTGATTTGTTAGGAGAGCTGTCTCTGGGGGGTGGGAGTGTTTTTCATCCATTGTTAATTCTGACGTTAACTTTCCAAGGCTCAGGCCAGCCTCAGCGAAGTACAGAAATGCGAGTCGCGCAAGTTTATGCTCAGCAAGCAGCTGAGCAGAGAGGGAGGGAACTTGAACTTGGGTGGGTCAGGACTTACAACTGCTTCAGTCTTGCTACTTGAATGTGGTCCCCAGACCAGCAGTGGCTGTCACCTTGGTAAACCGCCAGGGGACAAGCAGAGTCATAAGGCCTGCTTCAGGTCTCCTGAGTCAGAACCTGCATTTTAACATGACCCACAGGAGAGCCATGTGCACATTACAGCTTGAGACTCACTTTTAGACATCTTCCTGCATTGACCTAACTTTCCAGAAGACCTCGGCCATTTCCTTTTTTAAATACCATAGAGGCAGCTCTGGATGTGAGCAAGTATGCAAAAAAACCCAACGTCCCCAGCTCCTGGCGCTGGGGGCCTGCCTCGCAATCACCGTCACCTGATGCTGTTTTGAAGCTGCTTCCTATGAGCTTTCTCCAGCAAATATGTA
The DNA here is from genome assembly GCA_004027555.1 of Craseonycteris thonglongyai. Lineage (NCBI taxonomy): Eukaryota > Metazoa > Chordata > Mammalia > Chiroptera > Craseonycteridae > Craseonycteris > Craseonycteris thonglongyai. The sequence continues at coordinate 6,613 of PVKE010000161.1, read as the reverse complement.
CCAAGACAAGGTTGCGATGTTCTAGGAGAGGGACCAGAGATTCCACCCAGCTGAGGAGCAAGGCTCCTCAAAGGGCAAATGAGCCCCACAATACTCATGTTTCCTTCCAAAGGGTCATAATTTAATTTCTGGCTGATGTCACCTGGGCACGTTGCAGACTCTCGAAGCTGTTTTTCTTATTTTGCTTTCTTTTGTTTTTTACAGCCATACAATGGGGCTGTTTCAGTTTAAATCTTCCTTTAAGTAAAGCCTCACAAATGCCACGTTTCTAAGTGTGCACACCCCCAGGAACACGAGCGGAGGTAGCAGAGACATGGCTATGTCAGAGCAGGTGTCAGACTGTGGGCCAGAGGAAGGAGGCAGCCTTGAGACGTCTCAGACCAGGACTCTGAAACCTCATGAGACTCGGCTTCGATTTTGGGTCCAATCGTCTCCATTTCAGAAACGAGCACAGGCTGAAACCGGTGGGAGACAAGGAGAAAAATGGCAGGGCCCTGAAAAGGAGTTCTTGAGACGAGGCGATGCCTGCATCAAGAGAAAGGGGGAACAGTTCTTTGGTTTGGGGGCCGGGGATTGCATTTGTGTTCCATTCTTGTATCTCCATCGTCGGCGACACTGTAGGGAAGTAGGAGAACTTGATATTCACAACATAGCACCAGAGATAGTGTCCTCATTAAAGGTATGTGAGAACTGGGTGGTGGAGTTTTCTCTAATCGGATTAAGACCCTTTTAGAGACTTGTTATTTCACATAATCTGTAGTTATTCAGAGTAATGGGAGAAGGGTGGTTTGACTTAGAATTATTTAAAATAATGGATTATGTCCAACACTATGCTCTTAGAATTAAAATAATGGATTATGTCGAACACTATGCTCCGAACAATCAGTATAAGAGTTTATCACACTGATTAACCAACCAAGCAAACCAATTTACCGTGAAACCTGATATGCAGATTTACACACTCTTCATGATGCCTGAGTTATAAATAAGTTCAAAGATCCAGATGCAGAAACATGAAACTGGGATTTGAAGTCAGATCCGTGACTTGGATTTTTTGATTTCTATAGCTTCTCTTATTGGATTCTCACTACAAACCCTGGGTTTGCTATTGTTGACCCATTTTATAGATAACGAAACTGGGGATCTGTGGCGGAATCACTCAGCTTTTAAGTAGCAAAGTTGGACTTCAAACTGAGAACTGCCTGGCTCAATGTTAGACCCTGCAGTGGATTAAGATTGTTCACATGAGGGACACTCTTTGGGCTGATGGAATCGTTCCATAGCTTGACTATAGTGATGGTTACCTATGTGCCCATGGGATACAATTTGGAACTCTGCAGACCTCATACCTCCCCCACACAGACACACCTACAAAGACACACACACACATGAGTACATGGAAAAGTTGGTAAAATCTGAATAAAGTCTATACCTGAGTTATTCAGCACTGTGGTCCATTTCCTGATCTTGATGATATACTGTGGTTATTTAAGGTATTATCATTGGGGAAAGCTGGGGGAAGAGTACAAGGAACTCTGGATATTTTGCAATTTCTTGAGGGCCTTCTTAGAAGGAAAAACAATGTCTTCAAATTCTTTAATGCTTTTTCACCAGAGAGATGGAGTGGCGGTTCCCTCCCGTTGAATCTGAGAGGGCTCTGTGATGGCTTGTTTTACAGAACATGTGGTAAGGAATGTCAAGCCCAATTCAGGCTCAAGATCTTGGAAGTCTCATATCCTGGATCTTGCTACATGACCTTTGGGAGCTCTGAGGCAGCAGGCTGTCCCCGCAATCTGACTCTCTGGGGACTGCCGGGCAGAGAGGCCATGCACAGGCATTTCAATCAACAATCCCAGTGCAACCAGCCTTCCAGCTGTCCCTGCTACGGCACCAGCCACAGCTGGATGAAGCTGACCTGCTCCCTCCAGGCCAACCCATTATCCAGCCAATTTACACTGATCTCCATCAACAGCGTGCATGGCAGAAAACCACCCAGCAGAGCCCTGCTCAGATTCTTGGTCAACAGAATCACGTGACATAATGAGATGATTGTCGTTTGGAGCCTCTAAGTTATGGATAATTTGCAATATAGCTGTAAATAACAAAATAGACTTTTCATTATCTGATTTAAAAAAAAAAGGCAAGGCTGATGAAATGTGGCCAGCTCTGTAGAATCAAATGATGTAACACAGTAGGTGTGTTCCTTCCCCTTCTTGAGCCTTAACAAGACAGGCTTCCCCTTGAATGTCACTTCTTCCATGAAGCCTTCCCTGATGCTAAACTGAATCAGATGCCTCCTTCACGCTCCTTCCGTTTTCTTCCTTGGTTAGCAGGCATCACAAGTAACTTGACAGCATGCTTGGTTTATTTCTCTCTCTCCACCAGATAAAAACGCCATGAGGCCAAGGACTAATTTCACCTAACTCATCATGACTCCATTCTGCCTAGTACAGAACCCTCCGTAGGTGTTCGTCGAATGAATAAACAAAGAGATGGGCGCTCTCCAAACTCCTGCTGAGCTCAGCCTCCTGCAGTTCTCTCTCTCTCTGGAGCTTTGGGGGCAGGTGACAAGGATCCAAATGTGTCACTAACCTCTCTCGGACACCCATTTTCTCCCGGGGACACTCGAGGTCCTAAGCCCACAAATCCATCTGCTGGGCAGCAGCTCAGAAGCAGCAGGTGCTGGGACGTCAGGAAGGTGAGAGGTGTGCCCACTGGTTTCCTACCAAGCTGGCGTCACCCAAGTTTGCTTACTCTCCTGCTCAGCTGCGTTAGCCCAGAGGGGGCCATTGCTGCCTGCCTTCTGGGCCATCACCCTGGGAGCTCTTGAGTCCCTCCCTGTGTCTGCCTCTGCAGTGTCCTTTGTCCCTGTTTAGATCCAGCCGGGGGATCTGGCTCCTTCAGGCTGCCCTGGAACATTGCAATCACAGTGACACAACAAATATTTACTGAGCATTACCCTCCAGCGAGGCTCTGAGCAGGGCAAGGACTCAGCCTCCTGGAGGCTAATAGCTCAGTGGGGTTGTTACCTGGTCGAAGCTGTGAGGAGACAGAAAGACAACCAAACAAATGGCTTGTCCCTGAGGAGGTGCAGCAAGGTGCTGGAGCCAGCACTCCCGAGCTTGTAAGAGCCACCGGAGAAGCATTCAGGAATGTTGTGAACCCAGGGTTCAGCAGTCGTGAATGGAGAGCGACCGCAGTGGGAACGTGTACAAGAAACCGGCACACACTGGAACCCCGCTCCCACCCGCTGGCCGGTTGTCCAGTACCCCGCTAGGTAATTCACTTCCTGTTCTGAGCCCAGGGCCCTCTTTCAGAAAAGGAGATAGAAATTATCTTGAAAGAGTTCACAAGTATGGACACGGGGAAGTTTGGCCCCTGGTGGGTGCTCAGGAAGTACTAGCTCCTTCTCTCACCTCCCCCCCCCCCCCCCGACTTCTTCCTGAACTAATATTGGAAGCTCATGATGGGATTCGTGTTCCTTTAAATTTATGGATGGGGGCGTAAGCATCCCTGAGTAGGATAGAATACACATTTTCGGGTGGAGCAAACGTGATGCAATGTCGATCCTGTCATGACATCTCAGTGGTCCCCCCCTTCCCCACGGGAGACACTTTCCAAGACCCCCAGCATATGCCCGTGTGGCTGGCATGAATGTAACAGCAAGAGGGTACTAAGAAGTTAGGCTGGAGGGTGGGCCCGGGCCATGTCCCACAGGCCCACGGGCCATGGTACAGATCTGGCACTTCTAGGGACTGGCGGGGAGTCACTGACAAAATTGATGAGATTTGCTTTTCCAGGGAGATGTGGGGAGTCCCTGGGGTGGCTAGATAAGACACTATGGCAGCTCGGAGCAGGAGCTGACGGTTGGTTCATAGCGAAGTGGACACTTCCAAGAAATATTTGGGCTGTCAGATGGGCAGGATTTCATGACGGAGTGGCTACAAGGAGACATGCACGTCATCCGTGGGAAGGGAGGAAGAAGTTCTGGCTTGAATCCTTGGAGGGAGTGAGAACATTCGGCCTCCATCTGGGGAGCTTAAAGACGAAAGTGGAAATGGGTCTTTTGATCGAAGCTTCTGTCTGGGTTGTTTTGACCCGCCGTGGGCAGGGTGGCTTAGGCTCTGCCTAGCTACTGAGCGTAGTTCACACACAGTGTCAAGATCTCACGAGCGTGTGCAGAAGGCCTGGCTGCGGAATAAGTCTCCATGTCATTTTGCTGATGCTAATGATTTCATCTGAAAACAGTCAACAGTGGGACTGTGTGGTGATCCCTGGGGAGTCCCCTCTCATCACAGTGGAGGTTTAGCCGGGATGAATTATTACGAGAAGTGAGTGTGTGAGAGCCACAAAGCACGCTTGTTCTATTCAGAGCGATGGGACGTGACTTCAGTCTCCCTTCATCGACCTGTTCACACTTTCGTCTTCTTCGAGGCGCTTCACTTTTCTATGCCGTGGTTTGTGACTGTGGGCAGGCTGACCCTCCACCCTTAAATTCTAGCAACGGGGGCTCAAATCTTGGAGCCAAGACCACTTTTCCTACTCGAGTATAAGCCCCATGAAGGCAAAGAGATGTTTATAGTTTTCAGTGCCAGTGCCCTAATGCCTTAGGAGACTGCCCAGCTCCATAAGTATCTGCTGAATAAATAAATGGCCGAACATGTGTGCAGCATATGACACAGAGAAAGCCCTTCGAAACGGGCAGCTGTCTTCTTTCTTTGCTTCCTCACTCTCCCTCCTCTGCTCTGTTCCCCTCCCTGTCTGTCTCACCCTCCTCCTCCGTTTTCTCCCCCTTGGATTTGGGAAAAAGAGAGAGAACAAACAGTATCGCTCACGACTGGCTGGCTGATTTGCCAGGCCTAAGTATGTCCATGCCTGTTTCAGTCTATATTACAAAATCAGAAGGGGATCTTGCTTAGAGAGAACTGGTAAATCCTCAGCAGTGAAAACCAGAGCTATGGAGCTCCAGTTCAGTCCTTCCTTTGACAGGACGTTTATATGTTGGGGGGGGGGGGGTTGACTGGTATCTCATGTGTTCCTTGGCCTAGTTGCTGTTTGTTCAGCTTGGGGAAAAGGAAAGATTACCCTGAGAATTGAGAGAATAGCAGTCTAGATGCTAATTCACCACTTCTCGACACGGAATACTCATCCTTTATCCTTCCTTCCTTCCTCCCTTCCTTCCTTCCTTCCTTCTTTCCTTCCATCCATGTGCTTGAAACTGGGGACGCCATGGTGACCAAAATGGATGTAGACTTTGTCCAAAGGAGCTTACTGTCTAATGCAGGTGATTGATAGGCTGTCGGGGAGCAGGAAATTATGCAGGAAAAAGACAGACAGCGCATCTTTCTGGGATCTGATTGTGCCCAATCGCAAGTGAGTGAGATGTGACTTTGATTATAAAGTAGACGGATAATAAAATAGAATTCGGAGGCCTTCTACAGCCTCCAAGATAAAACGTAAGCCCTCAAAAGGACTTTGTACTTGAGTACACTTCTTTGGTGTACCCCTGCACCCCAGGAGGGCCTTCTCTGCATTTGGGTGCATTTCTGGGAGGAGCTTGATTTTAGAATCTTCTTTATCATCTTTTTCATTACAATTATTTTGAAATTAAGAAAACTTTTACTGAGATATAATTTCATGTAACATCGTAGTTGTTTCAGGCATACAACAGAATGATTCATATTCGCACATTTTATAAAACATTCAGCACACAAAAAAGTCTAGTTAACGTCCATTCTAACATACAGTTCCAGTGTTTGTTTCTTGTGCTGAGATCTTAAGATCTACTCTCCTGGCAACTTGCAAATGTCCAACACAGCATTGTTAACCGTCCATAATGCCCCCAGGGCTTATTTATTTCATCACTAGCCAGTGGTACCTTCTGATTCCCTTCACCTAGTTTGCCCACCCCCATCCCTCACCTGGGGCACCTCCCAATCGCTTCTGTGCGTTTATTCGAGTACCTCATTTTTTAATATGTAGAAAAGGAAGAATGAAACAAATGGAAAAACTAAAGGGACCAGTGGCCGCTTCTGAGGGCCAGTACATACATCCCTGCTCTGAGGTCCCACCTGGCCGCCCCCTTCCCCTGCCGCGTCTCATGAGTCTCTTTCCCTCCCTTGCTGGCCCTCTTTGGGGGTGTAGCGGGGTCCTGGGGCAGCCCCCACCCCCAGGAGCATGGGGAGGCTCCCTTTGATGTGGGCATGGTCCGGGCAGGAATCGCTCTAGCAGGATAGCCTGCCAGGTCTTGGGTCCTATTTCTATGGCAACGAAGCTACAAAGGCTGAAAGTCTGATTTTGTTTTGGGCTGTGGTGGCCACTAATTACAGGCAGCTCCGTGTCCCTCTGCTTGTCCCTAGGTCTCTGTGTATTTGTCGGCAGGACTTATTTTCTGTTTTCTTTTTTGGACACTTCCTCCTCCTCTTGTTCCACTTCATCCTTCAGGAATATGTTTTTTGTTGTTGCATCTGGGAATGAATGTTTGCTTGGCTGGTTGTTATGGAGATGAAAAGGCAGATTATAGAGCTGGCGTGGGAAGGAAAGAATGGGCAGCAAAAGGAGCAGGTTTGGGGATAATGGGGGAGATGGAGGCAGGAGCAAAGAGACATGCAAG
>PVKE010000160.1:60728-192303 GCA_004027555.1 Craseonycteris thonglongyai | reverse complement strand
AGAATTAAATGAGTTAATGTATATAAAAACACTTATAATAGTGTATGGTATGTAGAAGTGTCCAATAAATGTTCACAATTTGTATTGTTGGCATCCTCATTATCATCTCTGTTATTAGTTCGTCCATCCTGCCATTTCATCTTAGCCTGTTTTCTCCTCCTGGCTTTCTGTTCCTATTTCATTAAAAAAAAAAATTAGTATCTTTTGCATCAGATACCAAACAGTTTCTTGAAGTTTGGTTTCGAGTCCTGAGTTAAACAAGGTTCAGAGGACTGCTCTTCGAGTCTAATCTCCATATGATATTTCTTTACACGACAGGATTTTTTCACAGGCCCCATCTGTTGTTTCCTGCTCTCCCCATCCTTCGAGATCAATCTGCTCATGCTCGGTCCCAACAAAGATGGGGCCTGGGTAGCCTGGACCGCATTTCTGGCCCACTTGTGACGACATCGTTCCTTGTCTTCTGCGGCTGGAGAGCTGGTGCTGTACACAGCTCCCGCTTAGCTTCTGGGCGACTTTGCCCTCTAACATGTCCTGTCTGTGTGCTAGCCTCATCTCCTCCCTCCATGCCCTATTCAACTGACGCAGTATAAGGAAAGCCGTACTTTCTAGCATGCACCACAAACGAGCTTCTTTGCATATATTCTTTTGTAACAACAACTCTTACTTCAAAACAGTTTGATTTTGAAAGGGCCGCTCATCAGACGACAGTGAGACCTTCCTTGCCAGTGATCATCGATGTGAACATGTTCATAGAAGGTTAAGCTTTACGTCGGCCTCCCTGGTAGCCATACTCCTCTCTTTCTGCTCGTCCTCAAAATTCTCGCTGCTTTTAGACATGATCATGATAAATAACATTCTTAAAACATCTCCAAAATAAACCCAAAGGCTGTAAACTCTGCTCTAGAGGGAGGAGCAGTGAGATGGTTAACATGCGACCGTCATGTTAGTGACCACATACGATCAACTAATGCCATCTGTTGGACTCAGCCGCTTGCTGTTTGCTTCATCTGTGAACATTCTGAAAAAAAGGGAGTTCCTCCAACAGAGGGGCATCCATGGCTCTACTTTGGAGGACCACACCCTACTGCGTTTAGTGCTCAACTGCCTTTTTGATCTAACTCACTGCGGTCTGGGACCCTACCTCCCCTCTCAACTATAGAAAGACGGTCTGGCAAGGCAGGAACAAGAAGAAAATGAGACAGTTCTCTCGTAGGAGTGCCTGGCTGGGCAAAGGAGCAGCTCGCTGCCTAATTTTCTGTGGGGGGCACAGGATATAACCTGCGTGTCTGCAGCCTGAGGGACCATTAGGAATAGGCCTGGTCGGCTCTGGTGCCCCCTTATGAGGTCCCTTGAGGTAAGACTTCTCAGTCCAGCTCATCTGCTATCTAGATAGAGAGTTTGCCCAGATTCTTTCAGTATCATCACCATCCTTCTTTGTCTTGTGCCTTTGTAAGTAGGAAATTTGAGTAGGAAATTGCAAAGCTCCTGGCCAGCACCCAACGCAGGGATTTCTTTGTTCAGCAAGTGTGCACATTTTTTCTTTAATTTCCCATTTATTGTGAGCCCTTTGAAAACTCACTCTGTGGAAAAGTTCACCTGATTCTCCCAAGTGAAGGAGAGGATAATGGATGCGGGGGTAAGGGTTAGTCAGAGGTGATAGAAGTCACTTGTCTTTCTGGATTTCTGCTCTTCCCTTCCTGCCTTTGCACCTGGACCAGTGAACAGGAATCATCACTCTGCTGGGAACCAAGGAGACCCAGAGCTAGATGCTCTCAAGTGCTTTCTGGGTGCCCAGAGGCATGCTAAATGCTCAACACATCTCTCGCTCTCACCCTCTGCAGGGATTGTCTAAGCTGGACATCAAATCAGGACCATTTTTTTACAGATGTGCAAATGGTAACCTTGGCCAAGGTCACATAGCTGGTCAACCGACTGACTCAGTTGAACCTTATCTCTTTGGCCTAAATGCTCCTCTGTCAAGTTACGCGTACAAACTAGCTCCAGCTAGTAAGTCAGCAAGAGAAGGAGTGGGTTGGTCAGTGCTTTTCTGAATCCTGCCTCCAGTGTGTTCTTTTTCATTGTAAAAACAGTTCAATTCTCTTAAACAAAAATGACTAAGAGTACCTCTTCGCTCATACCTCTCTAACTCAACTATTCCAGTTTCAAAAGAATCTTTCTCTACCTTATCCATCTGCTTTCATCTCTTCACACAGTTGCCATAATGGTACATATTCCGGTTTTTCATTCTTCTGTTTTCAGCTGTCATTGTTTCTTAAATGCATTTTTCTACGTTGCTACTTAGTCTTTGCAACTATCACTTTACTGATCGCAAATCATTCATTTTATAAGACGTAATTTTGACTGTGCTCCTAACGTGGGACATGCAAATGATTCCCAAACTTTTGCTAGCACAGATGGTGCCGCAAACTCACGTATGGGGATTATTTTCAGGGTGAATGACTTCCTTGTGATGGGTTCCCAGAAGTGGGGTTTCTGTCTTCGTCTGGAGGCCATTTTGGTAGCTCTGTGAGCACAGGGCCAGATGGCGTTCTGCGATGGTGGTCCCAGATTGGCTTCTCGGTCACATTACAGCATGATGTGAGGCCATAGAAGCTCCCTCCGTTAATACTTAATGAAATGAACAACAACAGCAAACATTTGAAGCCTCAAAATTCCCCAGCAACAACTATGGGAAACATGGCACCCTGGTTCTGTAAACATTGAACAGTGGTGGACAGGGAGAGAAACCAAAAATCGGATATGGTACCTCTCCCAACCCAGAACCCACCACCTCACATCCTAACGGTGATGCTGAGAGGACAGCGTAGGTGAGTCCTCACTGGTAGTCACCAATGTGGAGAAAGTAGACTACTGTGGTGACTGGGCAGCTGTGAGAAATGTCTCAGAGAACCCCGCAAACACAAACCCCCACATAATCCTGTAGCACCTGAGTGGCAGTGGGAGAAACCACCAGTGTCTTCCATAGCTCCGTGCTGGGTCAGGGCTGTGCTGGATCCTACGGGAGGGTGGGGCATGTCGCTGGCTGGGGTGAGTGTGCGAGGGAGCCCACTGTTCAGGAGAGTTGGCCAAATTTTAGAATGAGAGCAGGCAGAACCCAGATCTCCTAGCATGGGGGACTGCATGTTTCCTTTGACCCAGTTCCTATGACCTCAGGCTGCAAAAAAAGAAAGCCATACACCAGTTCCTGAGTTATAGTCAAGAAAGTGGATACATGGGCCCCAAATAATGTTGGGAAAGATGTCAAGAAGAACTTGCCCAGTTATGTCAGAACAAGAATGGTATGGAAATTATGTAGATGTCAGAGAGCAGCAGAGAGAGGGGAAGAGAGGGAAGGAGAGGGAGGGGAGGGAGGGGAGAGAGAGAGAGAGAGAGAGAGAGAGAGAGAGAGAGAGAGAGAGAGAGAGAATAAGAATCTATATGAAAGTATGACCAAAGAAACAACATATTTCTGTTGGAAGAACTTAGTAATCAAATGAACTTAATTTTTCTCAAAGCTCACAGATGAATAGTGTGGTAGTGGCAAAAGGATAGATACATAGATCAAGGGAACAGAATTGAGAGCCCAGAAATAAGCTTCTCACATTTAGGGTAACAACTTTTGACAAGGGTATCAAGATAATTAAATAGGAAAAGAATGATCTTTTCAACAAATGGTGCTGGGGCAGCTGAATATTTACCTGTGAAATAATGAATTTGGGTCTCTCCTCCACACCAGAGTCAAAAATGAAAATGCATTAAAGACCTAAATTTCAGAGTTAAAATTGTAAAATTCTTAGAAGCAAACATATGTGGGAATCTTCATGACCTTGGAGTAGGCAGTGGTTTCTTAAGACACCAAAATCACAAACAACAAAAGAAAAAAATAGGCAAAGTGGACTTTATCCAAATTAAAAATTTTTGTGTTTCAAAAGGCAACATCAAGAAAGTAAAAAGACAACCCACAGAATGGGTGAACTTTTTTACCAACCATATATCTCATTAGGGACTCATATTTAGAATATATATATATTTTAAAAAGTATTACAATTCAGTAATAAAAAGACAAATAACCCAATTAAAAAACATGTTCCAAGTTCCTGAATAGATATTTCTCCAAAGAAGATACACAGGAGCTAGTAAGTGAGTGACAAGATGCAAAACAGGATTAGCCTCCAGCAAAATGCAAATCTAAAACACAATAGATATCACTTCACAGCTAGGGTGAGAATAATAATAAAAAATAGAAAAAGAAGATGGAAAGCAGCAAGTGGTGAGGATGTGAGAAAATTGCAACCCTCACTTGCTATAATGGAAATGGTACAGCAGCTTTGGAAAATGTATTTTGACAGATCCTCAAAAGTTAAACATAGAGTTCCCATATGATCCAACAATTCCACTTCTAGGTCTATGCCCAAGAAAAAGAAAAACAGAGTCTACACATAGACTTGTTCACAAATGTTCATAGTAACATTATTCATAATGGCCAAAAAAGTGGAAACAATCCAAATGTCCATCAGTTGATGAATGAATATGTAAAACAGTATATCCACATAGTGGAATATTATTCAGCAGTAAAAAGGAATGGAGTAATAATACATGCTAGAACATGGAAGAACATTAAAAACATTGTAACCGGTGAAAGAAGCCAATCACAAAAGAACACCTATTGCATGATTCCATTGATATGGAATGTCCAGAATAGGCAAATCAATAAAGACGAGAAGTGGATTAGGGGTTGCCTAGTGCTGTGGGGGTGGGTGATTATGTGGGAAGGGGATTTGAGGAGTGATAGCTAAGAGGTGTGGGGTTTTTTTGATAATGAAACAACCCAAAATTGGCTATGGTAATGGCTGTACAACTCAGTAAATAATACTCTATCCATATTTATGAATGTTTTTAGTAAGCCATTGAATCAATCATATACTTGAAATGGGTCCATTATATGCTGTGGAAATTTCATCTCAATAAAGCTGTCTTGGGGAAGCTGGGAGGGCTCAGCGGGTTAAGGGCTCGCTTTGCAGCCCTGGGGACCGAGGATCAAATCCCAGCCCCGGCCCATGCAGACCCATATGCCAAACTGGGGTGTGGCCCCAGTTCAGTTCTTGCCCTGCACGGCCCCCTGCCCACCTGTGTGGAAAGAAACCATGTTGAAAACTGATAAAGTACAACTATGGAGACGGCTCTGGGCCCTCCCCCTTCTCTCTGTCTCTCTCTGTCAAAACAGTAAAATCACTCTTAAAAAAGAGGTGTAGTTCCGGTGTATGCGGTCACCACAGTGTGGAAGCGTCACCACAGCCGTGCCCGCACTGGCGGTTCTGCATGTTCAGCCGCCTCTCGCGGAGGTGGTTAGCTACCTCAGATATGAAATGCAACCCCCTGGCGTGCCAATGACCTGTTCTGTTTGTTTCTTTGGTTCCAGGGAGCATCTACGATTTTTATTTCCTCAAGCAAGGTAGTGGACATTGGTGCACATGGACAGAATATATCACCAAAGAGGAGGAAACGATCCCAAGTAATGCAAAGGTAAAAGAGGGGTGCTGGCCCCAGACCTTTGGTTTTCAAAATGACGTGGATATTCTCCAATGAGGAAGAATGCATGTCAGCTTTGTGTTGGCATTTCAAAGAACTTTCTTTAGGGGAAAAATAAATAAATAAATAAATAAAAAGATCAAACATGAGCTCGGGCTAAGCCATCAAGAGTATGGAGTTTAGAATGAAAGACCCAGATGTTTTCTTCAGCCTTCACCCTCTCTGCCTCAGTTTCCTCAACTACAAAATATAATAACAGGGGGAAAAAATGGTGGTTGCAAGAATTAGAGACAATATATGCGAACATGTGGCCCATCCTGTGGGCCACACCAATAGCGGTTGCTATGCTGATTGTTACTGTCATCAGTAGTGCCAGGGGGTTTATCAGGCCACCTCTCCGCTATCTTGGCCACAGAGTATTCTTACCTTTTCATTCACATCCCCAGAGAAAGATTTCCTTGATCAGAATCTTCAGAGAAAAACAAAACAAAACAAAAGAAAAACCAGGTTCTGATTAATAGGTTTCTGATTAGAAGAGACTCACCTGCAACTTCTGCTTCTTTTCTTGCAGAAATTTTTCCTGGATGCATACTTGCATGGTTCTACGTGGCATCTAGTGGGCATCGTTCATCTTTCTGGGGGGTGATTGCAGATTATTCTGGCCACAGATGGAGTGGGAGATGGTGCATAGGAAAGTCAGACACCGGGCAGGGGTTCTGTAGCTTGTGACAGCAGGGGTGACTGTGTGCTGAGCAGAGGGTATTCCCTGGGGGCTGAGTGTTGTGAGGAAAGCTTCAGCACTGAGATCCTGAACTTTAATTCCCCTTACAGAGCTCAGTCATGTGAACTACGGGGGTTCGAAGTCTTGCTGAATCTGGACAAATAAGAGTCCAACGCAGAAATGATTTTCCGTTCTGCTGTAAATTTTTCCTTGTCAAACCATTGTTCGAAGTCCCTGACAATAAACATCTATGCAACCCAACTTGCTTTACATTCCCAGTCTTGGCAGCATAAGAGGCACCTGGCACCTGGTTCTGCTTTCAGCATCACGTACTGGCTGCGTGGCTTCGGTCCAGTTAGCCAGCAAGCCTCCTGGCCTCTGTTGTTTTCGTCTGAAAAGCTGAGCTGATGATGCACCTGGGTCAGAAGGCACCTGGGAAGGTTGGGGGGGAGAAGGCAGGCAAACCATCCCACTCAGCAGCTGGTCATCCTCCTGTGCTTCAGTTCCCAGGTCTGGCTTTTGCTCATGTTACTTGTCACTAGAAGCCGAGTGTTCGTCTGCCGCACACACAGGGCTGCCATATTGCACAGGCTAAGTTGTCACTATTGGCATAGGGACTCCTTTTAGTGTAGGGGAACTATTTCTATAAACCACCGTGTGAACGGTGCCCCCTGGCGTTGTGCGACACAGTGGCCCCATGTCCACTGGCCTCTTCCAGCCTGGATATAGGAGGTGACGTCACATGACAGACACCTTCCTGCCCCTTCTTCTTCCCCCCCTGGGAGGACCACATGAGGCCAAGTGGCTGATTGACAGGAGTTGGACTCAGAGAAGGCAAGCCAACGTTTGGTGGTCTACTGACCGTAATGGGCAACCCGGAGCCCAAGCCCAAGCCCAAGCCAAGTCCAACTGGCGTCTGAGTGACAGGAGGAGTGTTACAGTCCCCGTATTGCAAAGGAGGTGAAGAGGAGGTGGGTCTTAGAACCAGGAATCTGAGTGCTGGGAAAAGCCGATCAGGAATAAGCACAGCGGGTGGGTTGAGGGTCACACCCAACCCTTCTCAGCCAGCAGTAGAGATGGCGCGTGGGGGCGGACAGGTTGCCTTGGAGCCGTGGTCTCAGAGGGCTGTAGACCCATCCTTATCGTTATTGTTAAATTGACGGGTTAGTGTTTAAGAACGTGGACTTTGGAATCAGACAAACTGGGCTTCGGGACCCTGTGTTTCCACGTACTTGCTGTGTTGCGGAAGAGCTCTGGGCCTCAGTTTCCTCATCTGACAGGGTCAATGCTGCCCATTTTTACACACACAATCTCATGAAACTCTTGGAACAGCTCAGGGAACTAGGCGCCATTGTTACCCCATTTCACAGATGAAGAAACTGAGGCCCCGGAGAGAGATTAAATAGCTCCCTCAAGGTCAAAAAGATCGTACAAGGTGGAGCTGAAGGGATAGTAAGGATGGAACTGGGCCTTCTGAATGCCAAGACCCGGCTTCCCGGGCCCAGGCCCAAGGCTCTTCGTGTCTCTGTGGCACAGGTCTCAGAACTCATCATCCCCACTATGGAGACGGCCCGGCAGTCCTTCTTCTTGAAAACCTACCTGGACCATGAGATTCCGACGCTGTTTGTGGGACCCACAGGCACGGGCAAATCAGCCATCACCAACAACTTCCTTCTCCACCTCCCCAAAAATACCTACCTGCCCAACTTCATCAACTTCTCGGCCAGAACCTCAGCCAATCAGACCCAGGATATCATCATGTCCAAGCTGGATCGACGGCGGAAGGGCCTCTTCGGGCCACCCATCGGGAGGAAGGCAGTGGTATTTGTGGGTAAGCGTTGACCTGGATCTGAACACAGCCAGGTTCCTCCACCCCAAGGGGCAGCAAAGCAGAGACCTCCTCTGTAGGGCCACGCTATGGTTTCTCTCTGAGATATAATACTGGGGGTGCCAAAAAAATGCATACACATTTAGGAGATGTTCCCTATGTAGTACTTTGTAAAGTTGAAATGCATTACGGTAGCCATGAGTAGCATGGTGTTTGCTCAAAAGATGGTGTTCATCAAACGAAGGCTTGTGTCACCGTGTGACAGGCAGGACAAAGAACATGGTGGAAGCACAGTGGTCGTTCAAGGAATGCAAGACCATTTTGAAGGGGTATTTGAAATTTGAGAACGTTGTGGAAGTACCACGACAATGGAGGTCTGAGTCTTCCATAGAACCTCCAACACGCCTAACAATTGCACGCATTCGTGATCAGTTTGAGGCACAGGGTCAGTGGGAACGGCGTGAGCAGCGATACCAGTGGACACTTGGGTCAATGTTGCTCAAGCAGTAGTTGGCTGTCACCAGGAGTGTCTGGACACTGATGGTCACCACTTTGAGCACCTCTTGTCATGGCAGAAGTCAAACGTGACTTGCATTCATCTTTTGTTATCGGTATATATTGAGGAATACAATTTTAATACTGTTCTTTTTCTTTCTTAAAATGTGTATACGTTTCTTCTGGCACCCTCTGTTAATATAACAGTATTCCTTCCCTCCCTGTCTCCCTTGCTTCCTCCCTCCCTCCTTTTCTTTCTTCAATTTTGTCTTTTCTTTCTTCCTCCTTCCATTACCAAGTATTTGTTGATGGAGTACTGTATGCCAAATGTTCAGTAAGTAAGACCTGATCCAGGTAGGCTCCCCGTTTCTCCGGAGGTGACACTGAACCCTAGAATCAGGCCACGTTCCTTCAGAGTGAGTCGTTCCAGAAGGGGATTAGGGTGTTTTGCTTTCTTGCATCTCCAAAAGAAACATCCCCTTTGTGATACAACCTTGATTCCATTTTGTGTCAGGTAAATGTGCTCTCAGTAAATGTAGAAACCCAATAGTTGCTACATAAATATTTGTGAAATATACATATTGAGTTTCCCAAGGGACTTTACCTGTGTCCCAAGTACTTTCTCATTTATTTTAGGCGAACCTCACAACCCTGTGGGGGTTATCGGCCACCATTAGCATTTTATTTGTCATTTAATTGAGGCTCCAGAAGGTTACATTCCCTGTTCAGAGTCAAACATCTAGAAAATTCTGCAGCTGTGACCCAAACCCAGGATTCTGGGTGCTGGATACATTCCCCATTCTCACTGATGACTCACAGAGGTCTTATTTAGTAACAATAGCAATGACCTACTCTTCTGGGTTATTGCATTGTCTTCAAAACTCATGTATTGATAGTGAATAGTGCATGCATTTATAGCCTTGCCAGCTAACATCAGTTCGTTAAAGGCAGGGATCCCATCTTATTATTTTCCCTTCTTTTTTTTCTCCCTTTCTCCTTTCCTGCAACCTGTTCTCCCTTCCTATTTTTAAGGTATATACCTTCGTATTTTTAAGGTAGATCCAAAAACAGTTTAAGCTTTACAGTCAGTCAGATCTGGGTCACCTTTGAACCCTTGGCATGTTGTGATTTCACTCACCTCAAACATAAAGGTCATACTATCTTCCGATACATTCTATCAATGTGTCTTGGAATAAAAGTTAAAAGGGCTCCCATTTTATTGAGTAGCTTCGATGTGCAGAGGTCAGGCTATATGCTATCGGGGAAAGATCATCCCTGCCCCCCAGAAACTCACAGTCTATCACCACCATTTTGGTTTGGCTCCTCAAAAGCCCCGGTCCAAAGCCTTGCTCTGCAACATCCAAGTTCAACTGTTACCTGCTATTCGGATTACAGGCCCAGTTGTCTGGTGGGGATGACTGTCTTCCTCACGATCATATATCCCTGGAGATTAGCACAATGTCTAGCACATAGTCAACAATATATGTGGGTGGCGGGACTGGGGAAAAATAAATGCCTGTTTGTTGATGCCAGTTAGTGCATCACAGTAGACAGAGGTCTCAGGCAGGAAAGCCCAGAATCCAAGAAGATTCCTTCCCTTATGGCCTAAGTGTCAGCTGGCTGAGCCCGGCCTGGAGGGGGATGCGACAGCTGAGTACGGGCTCTCCCACCCCATGATGGAGGGTCCTCGGTTGCCTCCCAGGACAGCAGAGGAGCCCGTAAGCTTCTGATGTGTGGCCCTGGCTTTTCTCCCCAGATGACCTCAACATGCCAGCAAAGGAGGTGTATGGGGCCCAGCCCCCCATTGAGCTCCTGAGGCAATGGATTGACCACGGGTACTGGTTTGACAAAGACACAGCCAAGCTGGACATCGTGGATGTGCTGCTTGTGACAGCCATGGCCCCCCCCGGGGGAGGAAGGAATGACATCACCGGTATGCGAAGGAGAAGTTCCATCCTCTTCACCCCTCGGCGGGGCCAGGACACCTTGGTGGGCAGAGGAGGGTTGGTGCGGGCGCTCTGTGCTCATGAGGGTGGAGAAGAGTTCAGGCTGCAGCCAGGTGGGCTGGAGCTCACCCCAGGGAGGGGCATCGGAAGTCTTCGCGTTGGAAGCTGGGGGAGTAGGATGGGAAGAGGCAAAGACAGGAGTCTTTGGGTAGAGGAACAGAGTCTCAGATGAAAAGGGGCCCAGCGTGTGTTCCAGCAGGGGTTCTAGATCGGAGGTGCTCAACTAGGGGTGTGTGACTGTTGTGGTTACGGTTGGTCAGGTTGCCAGAGAGACAACAGGTCACCCAATGTATCCGGAGCACAGGAATAACAGTAAACAAACAAATGCACGGGGTCCCCGCCCCCACCATCTTCTCCTAGTTCGAGAGTGTGTCTTGCTCCGCACACAACTTGATCTCTCCAGGGTCACTGCTTTTCTTCCGAGGCCCATCTCTGCGTGAGACTCATCGTACCATTTCCAGACTTAGATTCTGTGACCCCGCTGGCTCCTCTGGCCTTCAGCCTTCTCATCTGTAAAATAAGGAAAATGGACAGGGCGATCTTATTCTGTACACTGCACACCTAAGAATACAGACTCGAAAGTGATCACTATCAAGACACGCACTAGGACAATTGCTGGACTTTAAAGAAAAGATCTTTTGGGCAGTTAGGCAAAACAAGCTCATGATTTTTTGTTTTTTAAGAGAAATTAGATTAGCTTAAGACTTACCAACAGCAATGCCCAGAGAAAATAGAGTAACATGTTTAAAATACTCAAGGAAATAAAATGAGAGTCAAGAATTTTATGGCCAGCAAAGCTGACCCAAAAGGAAAACTGTTATCAATATACAAGAACTCAGAGTTTTTCCCATAAACCTTTTCTCAGGAATGATCAAATGACTGTGAATTATATATTAATAAAGCCAAGATATAGATTAGATATAGATATAGATGATATAGATATAGATGATATAGATATAGATGATATAGATATATAAGTATAACAAATTAGTAGTGGTTAATTTGGGGAGAAGAATAGATTTGGTATATAGGAGGTACCAGAAAGGAAATGCTCGCTTTCTATATGACCTCACTTATAGGTGGAATATAAAACTGAAAGGAACAAAAAACAAAAACTCATGGACACAGTCAATAGCTTAGTGGTTACCTGAGGGTGAGGGGGAGGTGGGGGGGAGAGCTGGGGGTGGGAGAGTAGGAAGTGGGAATCAAACACATGGTGATGGAAAGTGAGCTGATTCTGGGTGGAGTATGAGGGGGAGGCTGATAACTGTTGTCTTCACTATAATATTTTTTGTTACATTAAACATATCTGGATATTATTGGTTCTATGTAGTCACATGTTACCTCCCTGCCCCCATCATTCTTGACCTTGCACACACAGAGGCCTACATTTCTCACCCAGCGCACATCGAAATGGAAGATCATTCAGACCAAAAAACAGTCAACACGACCTTCCCAGCTGAGGCCTGAGTTTTGAATGTTTCCAGCTGAGGCGATCCCTGGTGGCATATCCCGTGAACTGCCATTTGTTCTCGGGGTCATCATGATGGACCCACGTTTCATCACCTGAAATGATCTTCTTTAAGAAGTCCTCACCTTTTTTAAAACGTTCCAGGAGTTCCCAAGAAATGCAAACTTTTCCGCTTGTATTTCATCGGGCAGCATGTATGGTACCCACCTGGCACAGACTTTATGGAATTCAGGAACACTAATCATGCATCCCGTTCTCCCCTTAGACATTTCTAATTTCCAGCAATTTCTTTTTTGTTTGTTGCCACGATTTCCAAGGATTAGTTCTTCAACGTGATCTTGATGAAGCCGATCACTTGCAGTCACAGGTCTTTCACTTCGTGGGTTGTCATTCAGATCTGCTTGCCCCACTTCTCCATCTTTGATCTACCTTACCCAGTGACTTACTGTTCTCACATCAACACACTGATCACCGTGACAGCTTGAGTTCCTCTGTGAATTTCAACGGGAGGAACTTTTCCTGCTGTTAAGAATTCAGTGACAGCACGCTGTTTGAACCAGATGTTTGAAGGCACTTCCATTTCGATGTGCACTGGGTAAAAAAATGTAAGCATCTGTGTGCACAAACTCAAGAGTGATGGAGACAAGATACCATGTGACTACACAGAACCAGTTATACCCAAATACGTCTAACGTAACCAAGAATATTACAGGGGAGACAACAGCGATCAGCTGGCCCTCATACTTCTGAATCGCTTGACTATTTTACAATGATCACACATTGCCTTTGTCTTTTAAAAACAAGTTTGAGCTCTCGACTAGCACAGTTAACAGAACTGAAATCATGGAAGATATTCTGTATCCGCACTGTGAACACAGCAACCAGCCATGTGTTACACTTGAGCCCTAGAAACGTGGCTAGTGAGACTGAGGAAATCAGTTTTTAATGTCATTTAAT
The DNA here is from genome assembly GCA_004027555.1 of Craseonycteris thonglongyai. Classification (NCBI taxonomy): domain Eukaryota; kingdom Metazoa; phylum Chordata; class Mammalia; order Chiroptera; family Craseonycteridae; genus Craseonycteris; species Craseonycteris thonglongyai. Next base: position 179,293 of record PVKE010000160.1, on the reverse strand, counting down.
ATCATTTACATTGAAGTAGCCATGTGTCGCTAGCGGCCACCATATTGGACAGCACAATTCTAGAATGTTAAGGTTGGGGAAAACCAAGTCTCCTGTTCCTCAGAATCACTGGGCCCAGGAGGTGAGAGTGAGGGTATGTGCTCATTCATATCTGTGCATGTTTCTAGGACGATTCACTCGCCATCTGAATATCATTTCCATCAATGCCTTTGAGGATGACATTTTAACCAAGATTTTTAGTTCAATTGCTGACTGGCATTTTGGGAAAGATTTTGATGTGATGTTCTTAAGGTAAGAGGCCCCTGTGTCTTCCAGGATATTGATTGGCCCGGGGTCCTCAGTTCTGGCCCCTTGTTAACTGACCTCACCCTCCCCTTCCTCCCAAGGTACGGGAAGATGCTGGTCCAGGCTACGATGACCATTTATAAAGCTGCTGTGGAGAATTTCTTGCCAACTCCCTCCAAGTCACATTATGTCTTCAACCTGCGGGACTTCGCACGGGTGATCCAAGGGGTTCTGCTCTGTCCTCACACTCACCTCCAGGTCAGCCTCTATCATTTCTGTCACCAAGGTCATTCAGCAGTCTCCTTGGAGACAGGGAATATACAAGGATCATCATCATAGCTAACTGTTTTTTTTTTAAGATTTTATTGTTTGAGAGAAAATGAGAGAGAGAGAGAGAGAGAAGGGGGAGGGCCCAGAGCAGTCGCCATAGTTGTCCATCATTAGTTGTGACATGGTTTCATTCCATACAGGTGGATGTGGGGCCATGCGGGGTGGGAACTGAACTGGGGGCCTCTTGCATGGGAGGTGAGAACCTTCACCACTATCCCAGGGATTACCAGTGGCACCACAGTTCAGTGTATGGGTTTGCACGAACTGGGGCCAGGATTTGATCCCCGGACCTCATAGTTTCAAGGCAAGTGCACAACCTACTGAGCTATCCCAGCATCCCTAGCTAACTTTTCTCATGCATTTAATCTATGGCAGGCATTGTGTTAAGTGTCTATAAGCATCGTCTCATTTAATCTTCAAAGCAACCACAGGATTTAGAAACTAATTGAGAGTTACCACCTTAAGCACCTCCTTCTGTTCATTCAAATCATCAGCTCTGGGGATTTTTTTTTTTTTTTTTTCAGGATGTAGAAAAGCTTATCCGGCTTTGGATCCATGAAATTTATCGGGTGTTCTATGACCGTCTGGTTGACGACGAGGACAGGCAGGTCTTCTTCAACATGATGAAGGAAACCACCTCCAGTTGCTTTAAACAGTCTGTGGAGAAGGTCAGCCAGACCCTGTGATCATTTGGCATTAGAAACGATTCCAGATATTTGACCAGTTAGTCTCAGACTTTATTTCCCCTCCTGGTGGTATCTCAGTATTAAGTCAACAAGTCACTTGATTTGATGACATTGTACGTGGTCCAATGCTGCTTCACCTTCCTGGTAACGTACAAGTTGGGATCCATTCAAAGTGGTTGACAATATGATGTCATTGTTTGTAATTAACATTCATTTTTCAGGGTCAAATTAATTTGTGGGTTGAGAAATGAGCCATGAACTTTCATGGTTTGATTGAGGCCCCAGTAAAGCCCAAGTGAGAGACTGGTCATGCTTTCCTGTTCGTAAATACTTTCTCTCTTCCATTGGATGTAAGAAGAGTTGTTTTAAGCCCATTGATTTGAACCATTGAGTTCTACCCCTGTTTTTAAGAAGCTGTGATTTCTCCATAGGAAAAGTATGTTGCCTCCAGAGGATAAAGGCAAAGGCACTGCCAGGTTCTCATATCAGAGAGAGAAATAATCTAAAACATTTCTACTCTAGGCACAGAGTAGGGTCGGGGTGGCTGTCCCCACCTTTGTTTAGTGACAGAGCAAGTACATTAAAAATGATACCATCCTTTGACCAGCTCTAGGGATCTTACAATCTGGTCTTCAGTGTTTCAACTGCTTAGCAAGCATTGACCCTCACTTTCACATTCCTTTGTTTTTAAAGATTTATTTTATTCTTTTGAGAGAAGGGAAGGGAGAGAGAGAAAGAGAAAGAGAGAGAGAGAGAGAGAGAGAAGTGGGGAAGGCCCAGAGCAGTCTCCATAGTTGTACATCCTTAGTTGTGACATGTTTCATTCCACACAGGTAGATGTGGGGCCACGTGGGGTGGGAACTGAATGGGGGCTCCTGCATGGGAGGCGAGAACCTTTGCTGCCATCCTGGAAGTTACCAGCTGCACCGCAGTTCAGTGTATGGGTTTTGCACATTTTGGGGATGGACCTCGAGGTTGTACGGCAAGTGCTCAACCTGCTGAGCCACCCCGGTATCCCTACCTGTCTTTACAGCCATCAGACCCACAAATCGTGGTTCTGATGATTTTTAAATGTTCATGAACCACGACTTTGGAGATGTCCTCAGGGGAAACAAAACCTCCCATCCCGTCCTCTTCACTTCCCACTGGCTGCGTGCCTGGCTGAGACTTCCCCGTCCCCACAGGTCCTCGTCCACCTGTCTCCCACGGGAAAGATCGTCGACGACAATATCCGGAGCCTCTTCTTTGGTGATTACTTCAAGCCGGAGAGTGACCAGAGGGTCTACGACGAGATCACTGACCTGAAGCAGCTGACGGCGGTCCTGGAGTACTACCTGGAAGAGTTCAACAACATGAGCAAGGCGCCTATGGCCCTGGTCCTCTTCAGGTTCGCCATCGAGCACGTCTCCCGCATCTGCAGGGTCCTGAAGCAGAGCAAAGGCCACTTGCTCCTGGTGGGCATCGGGGGCAGTGGGCGGCAGAGTGCCAGCAAGCTGTCTGCGTTCATGAACTCGTACCAGCTCTCCCAGATAGAGACTACCAAGAGCTACTCCAGCAGCGACTGGCGGGAGGACCTGAAGAAGGTCCTGCTGCAGGTGGGCGTGGCCGCCAGGAGCACCGTGTTCCTCTTCGCTGACCACCAGATCAAGGACGAGTCCTTCGTGGAAGACATCAGCATGCTCCTGAACGCTGGCGACGTGCCCAACATCTTCCCCGCCGACGAGAAGGCTGACCTGGTGGAAAAGATGCAGATGGCAGCCAGGGCGGAAGGCCAGAAGGTGGAAGCCACGCCGCTTTCCATGTATAACGTGTTCATTGAGCGGGTGAAGAAGAACCTTCACATCGTCCTGGGTAAGAAGAAGCAAACGCACGTTGCCCTGCTCCTCTGGGTGTTGCAGGGGCTGCTGAGTGCCCTGCGCCCCTGGCCCTCGGATGGTGGTCTGAGGAGTGATCCACGCCCCGGCCCTCGCCCAGGGGTTGGAGCCCGGAATTCCTGTGGAGACGTCCACTCTCCTGAACAACTGGTTTAAGCCTGCTCCACGCTCGTCAGGCCTCTGAATTCTCTGAACCCTCGCCTTCCTTTCAGAGCATTACCCCACCGGCTTCACACAGAACAATATCTGGACTCTCCCCGTGGATGACATTTCTAATCTATCCTGAAATGTAGGGGCTGTGTGTAAGCCTTCCCTCTCGGGACCGTGTCCTGTCCATTTCTACCTCCTGGTTTTCTCTCCTTTCCGCCCACTTTTCTTCACCTATACCACCTTCACATTGACTAAGCCACTCTCATCTCACCTGGACCTCACCTCTGCAACCTTCTAACTGTTCTATGTCCACTCCACCTCTGCAACCTTCTGACTGTTCTGAGTCCACTTCACCTCTGCAACCTTCTAACTGTTCTTTGTCTACTCTACCTCTGCAACCTTCTAACTGTTCTATGTCCACTTCACCTCTGCAACCTTCTAACTGTCCTGTGTCCACTCCACCTCTGCAACCTTCTAACTGTTCTATGTCCACTCCACCTCTGCAACCTTCTGACTGTTCTATGTCCAATCCACCTCTGCAACCTTCTGACTGTTGTGTCCACTTCACCTCTGCAGCCTTCTGACTGTTCTGTGTCCACTCTACCTCTGCAAGCTTCTAACTATTTAATGTCCACTCTACCTCTGTAAACTTCTAATTCTTCTATGTCCACTCTTAATCCATTCCAGACCTTTGTGTTCCTCTGAGCCAGGATAGACTTTTTCCCCATGTATTGTAGATATGATTATTGTGTACACACACACAAATGACAACACTTAGGTGACTTTCTATTAGGATAAAGACCCAAATCGCTAACATATGGTTTTATAAGGCTACCTGCTGAGGGCCATTATCCTCTTCTTGCTCCTCTCAAACCTAGTGTCCCCTTCTCTCTCTGTTCTTTAGCCACACTGACGTCCTCACATCTCTCTCTGTGCATCACACTTTCTCCTTACCACACTGAGTCTAAAAAGTGAATGAAATTTGGGACATAGGACCCAGAATTTGTGGCTGGACGGAGATGGGTCAGAAACCAGCTAATGCCCCATACCCAGGCCCCCGCCGCATCCCCAGCAACTGCTGTGAGGAGCTATGTGAGAGGCATCCAAGGCTCCCTTATGTCTGAGCACAAATAGAGCAAGTGGATCACAGGGCTCAAGCTACTCTGGCGAAGTGACCGGAAGGACCTGCAAGGGACAGAAATGGGTCCGGGAGACCAGTCAGAAGGCCATTATGATACACTGAGTTCCCATCACAGAACTTAGTGAAACTATCCCAGGACTTGGAGAATGGGGACTGATGGGTTCTGTTTTCCATTAGCCATGAGTCCGATTGGGGACGCCTTCCGGAACCGCCTGAGGATGTTCCCTTCGCTGATCAATTGCTGTACGATTGATTGGTTCCAGTCGTGGCCCACGGACGCCCTGGAGTTGGTGGCTAACAAATTTCTGGAAGACGTGGAGCTTGATGACGCTGTTCGGACTGAGTAAGTGTTGGCTGCATTTTAGTGCGCCCCCAGCCCGATTTGTCTCATTGAAAATCGGATGCTGGCTCTATTCTTGCTGCTGTCTTAAGATTTCTCAATTTAGATATTAAAAAAAAAAAAAGGTCTTATTTTAAAGCATGTTTAGTCGTTAAATATTCAATCAACACCTTTTCTAAAAAAAAAAAAAAAGAATAACATGTTATTGTTCAGAATTGTCCTGGAGTTGTACTTTTCTAGCTCTGAGAACCTGGATATAAAAATACCGCTGGATGATCTTAGAGCACCATCCTCAACAGGGCGATATATCACTGCCAAAGAGGCAAAAACGGACTCTTCTGAGGGTGCAAAAGATGTGCTCTTTTATGTATAAAGCACAGACACACGAAAACCAAAAGAAAGAAAAAAAGCTAGAGTAGGGAAGAGATAAGAATATCGGCCACACCGGGTGTCCCATGAAGGCAGGGACCATGTCATCTGCCTTGCCTGCCTCTATATCCTTAGTGCCTAGAAGATGCTTGGCATGTAGCAGGTTGTTACTGCTTCTTGAATGAATGAATGGAAAATGATGGAGGAGGCAGGGGTCAGTATGTTTATGGCTTTAAATTCTAATTTAAGGACTTTGAGCTTCCATTCTATAAGGGAGAAAACTCTTGACCTGAATCTGTAGACAGAAAGAGAATTTCTGAGGATCAGTGAATATGAATGGGGAAGACGCACACCTTCGTTTTCACTGACATTCAACTCGTGTTTCACATACACACAGTTCATCCTACTGGGAATTCCTACCAATAGGAATCACGGCTATTTCCATAACTCACTTAGTCATTAGAGATCCCTCATTATATAATTTCCTGCAAAACTATGGTAGCTTTTAGGTCTGCTGCCCAATCTTTGTAGTTAATGCAGCAGCTAGTCAACTGTCACCCATGGGCCAAGTCCACGCCACAGCCTGCCTTTGCAAATAAAGTTTTATTGGAACCGTGCCCTTTTTTTTCCACACCAACACATCCGAGTTGAATAGTTGCTACAGAGACCATGTGGATCCCAAAGCCCAACATGTTTACACACTGGCCCTTTTCAGAAAAAACAGGTTTGCTGACTCCAATGCAATGCATTGAGGAAAGGCATGTGTATTAGCAGAACACAAATAGGTTTTTTAAATACTTTGGAAACTCTCTTTCAGTGCTAAGTGTTTTCTTCCTTTGCCATCCTGTGTATTTAACTGTATTCATTTAAAAGTTATGATTCTGCGAAGCCCAGAGGCCTCCCAGACTCCTGCTTACGCCCTGGTGATTCACCCAAGGGATCAGAGGCAGAAATGACTTGATCAGAGATTGTTCCAGCAAAAAACATGCACCTCCCCAAACCGTCTCACGGCTCTGTTAACCTGCTCTGAGAATGGAGGCGTCCAACGGGCCATGCCCCGGTGCCTTCCCACATCCTCACGTCCGTGGCCCGAGCCCGGCGCGGTCTTGCAGGGCCCGCCTCACCACCCCCCATGTCCTCGGCAGGGTCATCTCCCTGTGCAAGTACTTCCAGGAGACTGTGAAGGAGCTGTCGCTCGATTACTACCACACGCTCCGCAGATACAACTATGTCACCCCCACGTCCTACCTCGAGCTCATCCTCACCTTCAAGACGCTCTTGAACAGCAAGCGGCAAGAGGTCGACACCATGCGGAACCGCTACCTGACGGGCCTGCAGCGACTCCACTTCGCAGCGTCCCAGGTTTTCTGTCCCCCCAACTTGCCGTTGTTCTACTTCTCTCTGCTGCCAACAATAGAACGTGGGCTCCACATGGCAGGAATCCTTTAAAAATGTTTTTAAGTCTTACCGGGATGTGTCTAGTGCCTCACACAGGGCTCGATAACTACACCACACAGTATGAAACTCTTAAGTATTGAAAGATCAGGGAAGCGGGAGGGCTCAGTGGGTTAAGCGCTCGCTTTGAAGCCCCGGGGACTGAGGATCGAGTCCCGGCCCCGGCCCGTGTGGACCCACATGCTGAATTGGGGTGTGCTTCCCATGCGGGCGGCCCCCAGTTCCATTCTCAGCCCCTCCAATTTGGCCCCTGGGTAGAGGGGTTGTGTCTCGCACGTGGAAGGCCCCCAGCCCACTTCCCGCCCTGTGCAGCCCCGGCCCACCGGTGTGGAACGAAACCAAGTCTAAAACTGATGTACAGCTATGGAGGCTGCTCTGGGTCTTCCCCCTTCTCTCTGTCTCTCTGTCTCTGTCAAAAACAGTAAGAAAAAAAATCTTTAAAAAAAGGAAGATCAATGAGGCACACTCCAGACAACACAAATATCCCGTATCAAAATCCTGGGTGCTTTCTGCATACGTCACAGGTGGGAGCAGGGATGCAGCGCCTGCCACCATGAGCCACTTTCGGCACTGGCGTGGCTGACCTGTGCCTGCTCTCTCTGCTAGGTGGCGGTCATGCAAGTCGAGCTGACCGCCCTCCAACCCCAACTCATCCTGACCTCCGAGGAGACCGCCAGGATGATGGTGAAAATTGAAGAGGAGACGAGAGCGGCCGATGCCAAGAAGCTTCTGGTGCAGGCAGACGAGAAAGAAGCCAACGCAGCCGCCGCCATCGCTCAAGGAATCAAGGTACAGACAGTGGAGGAGGCGGAGGGGCCTGCACGCCCCGGCCGTGTCACTAGAGCCTGACACAGTGTGTGTGCTCACGCCTGCCCACCTTGCAGATGGGAAAAGTAGGGCTTAAAAAGGGGAGGGGAGGGATCCCAGCATAGCTCAGCAGGCCGAGCGCTTGCCTTGCAACTGCGAGGTCTAGGGATTGACGCCCAGCCCCGGCCTGTGCAAACCCACGTGCTGAACTTCAGTGCAACTGTAACCCCCGGATGGCTCGGCAGTGAAGATGCTCACCTCCCAGGCGGGAGGCCCCCGGTTCAGTTCCCGTCCCGTGCAGCCCCACACCCACCTGTGTGGAATGAAACCATGTCACAGCTACTGATGCACAACTATGGGGACTGCTCTGGGCCCTCTCTCTCACCTTCTCGTACACACACAAAAATAACTCCTAAAAATGAAAAACAGAAAACCTAAAGTAAAGAATTCATGATACATACACACACACACATACATGTGTAAAAACGTGGAACCGACTTTATCTTGTCAGCCTGCAGGATGTAGGCTTCACACCTGCTGCTGGGTTTCAGAACTGATGTTCTCCTGTGAACTTGCACTTCAGGCATGACTTCCTGGCCCTGGGGGACTAACAGAGCGTCACTGAGTGAGGAGCCAGGAGCCCAGCGTGGGAGCTGGGCTCTGTGCCTGAGCAGCTATGTGACCTGAGCTAACTCATTCTACCTCCTGTGACCTTGCTTTTCTCCTTCTTTTTTTCCTTTTTCTTTTTGAATTCGGTAAATTAGACTACTAAGTTATCGATAAGAGGTCCCTTCTGGTTCTAAAAGTCTTACAATATTACGTTTCCTTTTTTAAAAATTGAGATAGAATTCACGTACTATTCAGATTCACCCTTTAAAATCAGGCAGTTCAATGGTTTCTGGTACATCCACAGAGTTGTACAACCATCAGCACTATCTCATTCTAGAACATTTTCACTCCAGAAGGGAAACTCCATTCCTCACTCTCCCCAGCCCATGGCAAGCACGAACCGACCTACCTTCTGCCTCTGTGGATTTTCCTTCTCTGTGCATTCCGTGTAAGTGGCATCAGGTAGCAGGTGACATTTTGTGTCTGGCTTCTTTCACTCAGTGTAATGTTTTCGAGGTTTCTCTGTGTTGTTACATGAAGAGGTTCATCATTCCTTTGTCACGGCTGCATAATATTCCATCATGTTAATTTTGTTTTTCAATGAAGAAGGGATGGACAAAGCACACACTTGTCTCCTTTCCCTAGAGCTCACTACCCAGCTCTAATCCCTGTCCCTGTCCCTCATCCTTAAACTCCACCCTGTCCCCAAGCTTCACCCCATCTCTGACTCCCTGTGCCCCCTGGCTGAGCTACAGTACCTCCTGGGCCCTCCCCACATCGCTGACCGTCTCCTGCCCTACTCCACCCTCAATGTGCCCTAACCCTCGCTCCACCCATCCCTCATCCCCTAAGCCTCATCCTCTATCTCTCATCCTTGACTGATGGGTGGGAAGTCACCCACTCATATAGCTCTTGGGAATTTATTAGAACCCAAAAGCTTGATTTTTTTTTTTTTTAAGATCACAGACCAGGCGATTTCTTAAATGCCCCCAAGCATCCAAGCCGCAGCCCCAGAGAGCCACGCGTGCTCTGGGGTGGGGTCACCTCCCTCCAGGGGCAGACCTTGGCCCCCGCCCCCAGCATGCCCTCTTGTCCCTGTGCTCCCCCCAGGATGAGTGTGAGGGCGACCTGGCCGAAGCCATGCCGGCCCTGGAGGCTGCCCTCGCTGCCCTGGACACTCTGAACCCGGCCGACATCTCGCTGGTGAAGTCCATGCAGAACCCCCCGGGCCCCGTGAAGCTGGTCATGGAGAGCATTTGTGTCATGAAAGGGCTGAAGCCAGAGAGGAAGCCGGACCCCAGCGGCAGCGGTAAGCGGGGGGCGGCCTGTGGAGGCTCGGAGGGGAGGGGAGGCAGCCCGCGTGTGCAGTGCCCCCCAGCGCCCCCCAGCGCTCTCCTGGGTCTCCTCCGCAGCCTCGTCCGTCAGTGAGCATGCCGGTGCTGCGTCCAGGCCCCTGCCTGCAAATCACTGCCCAAGTGACAGTCACGAAGGCACAAGGACGGGTGTGGGGCAGGCACACGCAGAGCACTGTGTGGGTGAGAGGGATACAGAGAGAGAGAGAGGGAGATTGAAATGGAGAGAGACCCACAGACCTAGAACACACACACACACACACACACACACACACACACGAGCATGCTCAGAGGCACAAGATAACAAACTGGAAGAGAGACCAGGAGGGAGAGACTTTAGGAGTAAGACAGACACAGTGAGAGAGAGGATGGGGGAGGGAGAGGCTCATGCACCCAAGGTCAGAAACAGAGACAGGCAACAAAGATGTAGAGGAAAGAGAAACAGACCAAAGAGACACCCAAAGGCTGAGAGAGAGACCCAGAGACGCAGAGACACAAATGGGGAGCAAGTGGGAAGAAGAAAGGCAGAGAGGAGGAGGCAAAGGCCCACGGGGTGGGGTGGGATGGGACATGAGCTGGTGGAGAAGAAATGGGGGAGGAAGATGGAGCATGGGGGGAGGGGGCAGAGGCAGAAAGTGGAAGGGGCGGTGGGGGGGACAAGCACGCTGAGACTCAGACACGGGGGGACAGGGAGAGAGGAGGGAAGAAAGCTTCTCGGATGATCGACCCTAGAAGCACTGTTAGGGGGTTCTTCAATCTCTTGAAAACCTAAATGAGATGTAGGATCGTGGACCAAAACCCATGTCTTAGAACCGAACAAGAATGCTGGCTTCTGCCTGCCTTGGATGAGCAGTCCCGCTTCCCTGGCTGGTTTGAGGCCAAAAAGCCACAGGAAGGAGACGCAGAGGTGATGGGGAATGGATGCATAGGGAGCGGCCCCCACAAGAGCGTCCTCCGCGGAAGCAGCGGAGGTGTGAGCAGTGGCCTGCGCTAGGGAGGGTTGGGTGGGCCGGCACCTCGCGCGTAGAGGACGCGGGCACTGTGCTGGATCCTAGGGATGCTTATTCCATTGGCCTGGGGTGTGCTGTAGTCTTTTTTTTTTTTAAACTCCTGCGTGAGTCTCAGGGGCAGCTAGGGTTGAGAACAGTACTCGCAGGATGGCCAGGCAAACTCAGCACTCTTCTGGGGTGCTCGATGTTCCACCCCTCAGGCCCCATCATTTGCCGTTCTTCCTTCAGAATTACAGCAAATTGTGCGTAACTTTCACTGAACACCCATCGAGTTTTAACCCGTCCCTTGGGATGGGGCAGAAGAAGGACAATTGAATGAGTTTTGGGGTTACCTTGAATTTTAACGAAACAGGTCATTTCCTAAAGGCAAACGGAAACCTTCATGGGAAATATGTATTTGCTGTGCTTTCATTAAGAATGAGACACGTGTAGGGAGGCTGGGAGAGCTCAGCAAGTTGAGCACTTGCCTTGCAATCATGAGGTCCAGGGTTCGATTCCCAGCCCTGGCCTGTGCACACCCATACGCTGAACTATGGTGCAACTGTAACCAGGATGGCTCAGTGGCGAAGGTTCCTGCCTCCCATGCGGGAGGCCCCCAGTTTGGTTCCCGCCCTGTGTGGCCCCACATCCACCTGTGTGGAATGAAACCACGTCACAACTAATGGTGAACAACTATGGAGACTGCTCTGGGCCCTCCCCCTTCTCTCTCTCATCTTCTCTTAAACACATTTGACCTGTTGCACATGTGATGTCTGAAGTATAGCTTTTTCTTCAGTGAGCTGAGCTTGGCAAGTGTTTTCAGTGCTGTGAGCCAAAAAGGCCCCCCACCTTTTTCTGACTCGTCCACCAAAGGAGCGTTGCCCAGGAGTGGAGTGGGGCTCAGTGACTCAGTCCTTAGCCTCATGGTGCTGAGAGGATGAGGGTCCTGCCTCATTTGGGACAGGACCACAGATGGCCTTCTGTCCATTTGCAAGCTTGGTCCCCCCAGCCTTGCCTTTCCTGGGGCTTCACCCGCTCGCTCACGAGGAGGAGCGACGGGGTTCCATCTCACCCACCACCCAGACTTATGAAAAAGAATATTGAGAACGCATGCCCAGGGCTGGACTACCCGGTCCCTCTGTGCCTGGGATGAGGGGCGACAGTCACTCGATGCATATCTGCAGATCACCGAGGTCCAGGCGCTACCACAGAGGGCAGGAAACCTAGCAGCAGGAGCTCACAGCTTTGAGGGAGAGGCAGACAATACAAAGTAAACAAACAAACAAATCTCAGGTGGCGGCAAATGCCACAAAGAAATGGACATGCTAGCCGCCGAGATGGAAGAAAATGCCGAGGGAAGGATGGAAGGGCTTGCTCTATTGGGGCCACCTCGGAGGTAGCTTTAAAAATGAGCCTGCAGTCAGGGCAGGAGCAGGCTGGCGCTCACTTGAGGGGCTCACCTTACGCAAGCACCTGAGGACATCAAGGCATTCAAGGAAGGGCCTTTGTGACTAAAGTTGGAGGAGAAAAGCAGAGAGGAAGTGGGTGAGGTCAGGGGCCTCCCAGACCAGGGTGAGGACCTGAGACTTTCTTTTTATTGAGCTTTTATATTTTTAAATTCTTTTTTTTTTTCTCTAAGTTTAATTTTTTTATTGTTTGAGAGAAGGAGGGAGAGAAAGAAGGGGGAAGGCCCAGAGCCGTCTCCATAGTTGGACATCATGAGTTGTGACATGGTTTCCTTCCACACAGGTGGACGTGGGGCCGCACAGGGTGGGAACTGAGCCATGGCTGTCCGCATGCGAGGCAATAACCTTCAACGCTCTGCCATCCTGCTGGCTACCACTTGAGCTGCAGTTCAGCAGATGGGTTTGCACAGGCCAGGGCCGGGAATTGAACCCCAGATCTTGAGAGAGCGAGGCAAGCGCTCAACTGCTGAGCTATCTCGGCATCTCCTAGAGATTTTAGATTTTTAGGGCAGCTTGAAGTTCACATCAAAGAGATTTCCCACATCCTACTGCCCTGACACATGCACAGCCTCCCACACTGTCAACACCCCACCAGATGGGACAGTAGTGACAACTGATGGACCTGTATTAACACATCATTATCCCCCAAAGTCCATGATTTATAGTAGTGTCTGCTCTGTAGGAGCTTGAATTTTTTTTTGCCCAACATGAAGAGTAGTTACTGTAAGACGATACATCTGAGCCCGAATCTCTTACTAACAGTCTGATCCCTGTTTTGTTTGGTTTTGTTTTATCCCAAACAGGTAAAATGATCGAAGATTTCTGGGGGGTATCCAGAAAGATACTTGGCGACCTGAAGTTCTTGGAGAGTCTTAAGACCTATGACAAAGACAACATCCCCACCGCGATCATGAAACGGATCCGGGAGAGGTTCATCGACCACCCCGACTTCCAGCCGGCCATCATTAAGAACGTGTCGTCTGCCTGCGAGGGCCTGTGCAAGTGGGTGAGGGCCATGGAGGTGTACGACCGCGTGGCCAAGGTGGTGGCCCCCAAGCGCGAGCGGCTGCGGGAGGCCGAGGGGAAGCTGGACACGCAGATGCAGCAGCTGAACCAGAAGCGAGCCGAGCTCAAGCTGGTGGAAGACCACCTGCAGACCCTGAACGATGACTTCGAGGCAATGAATGCCAAGAAAAACACCTTGGAGGAAAACATCAAGATCTGCTCCGAAAAGCTGATCAGGGCAGAGAAGCTGATCAGCGGTCTCGGGGGAGAGAAGGACAGGTGGACGGAAGCGGCCCGGCAGCTGGGCGTCTACTATACTAACCTGACGGGGGATGTGCTGGTGTCCGCGGGGACCGTGGCTTACCTGGGGGCCTTTACTGTGGATTATCGGGCCAACTGCCAGAAGCAGTGGCTGGCCCAGTGTAAGGACAGGGTCATTCCTGGCTCCAGCGACTTCAGCCTCAGCCACACGCTAGGGGATCCCGTCAAAATCCGGGCCTGGCAGATCGCCGGGCTGCCCATCGACTCCTTCTCCATTGACAATGGCATCATTGTGTCCAATTCCAGGCGCTGGGCCCTGATGATTGACCCCCAGGGGCAGGCCAATAAGTGGATCAAGAACATGGAGAAAGCCAATAAGCTGTCCGTCATCAAGCTCTCGGACGCCAGCTACGTGAGGACGCTGGAGAACGCGCTGCAGTTCGGCAACCCCGTCTTGCTGGAAAACGTCGGGGAGGAGCTGGACGCCTTTATCGAACCCATCTTGCTCAAGTCGACGTTCAAGCAGCAAGGGGTGGAGTACATGAGGCTGGGGGAAAACACCATCGAATTCTCCAAGGATTTTAAGCTCTACATCACCACCCGTTTGAGGAATCCGCATTACCTCCCCGAGGTGGCGGTGAAGGTCTGCCTCCTCAACTTCATGATCACCCCCCTGGGCCTCCAAGACCAACTCCTCGGCCTCGTGGCCGCCAAGGAGAAGCCAGAGCTGGAAGAGAAGAAGAACAAGTTAATCGTGGAAAGCGCCAAGAACAAGAAGCAGCTGAAGGAAATCGAGGACAAGATCTTGGAGGTCCTGTCCCTGGCCCAGGGCAACATCCTTGAGGACGAGACGGCCATCACAGCTCTGTCTTCCTCCAAGCAGCTGTCGGAAGACATCTCGGAGAAGCAGGAAATTGCGTCGCTGACGGAGCTGCAGATCGACCAGACGCGGCTGGGCTACAAGCCGGTGGCGGTGCACTCGGCCACCCTCTTCTTCTGCGTCTCCGACCTGGCCCACATCGAGCCCATGTACCAGTACTCGCTGGCCTGGTTCATCGGCCTGTACACGCACTCGCTGGCCCACAGCGAGAAGAGCGAGCAGCTGGGCCGGCGCATCGCGCACATCCTGGACCATGTCACCCTCAGCGTCTACAGCAACGTCTGCCGCTCCCTGCTCGAGAAGGACAAGCTGCTCTTCTCCTTCCTGCTGACCATCGGCCTCTTGAAGGAGAAGAAGCTGGTGCACGAGGCCACGTGGTACTTCCTGCTCACCGGGGGCGTGGCCCTGCACAACCCCTTCCCCAACCCGGCTCCGGGGTGGCTGTCCGAGAAGGCCTGGGCCGAGGTGGTGCGCGCCTCGGCGCTGCCCCAGCTCACGGGCCTGATGGAGCATGTGGGGCAGGACCCGCACGCCTGGCAGCGCATCTATGACTCGGCCCGCCCCCACGAGGAGCAGCTCCCCGGGCCGTGGAAGGTCCTTCAAGGGCTGGAGAAGATGGTGGTCCTCCGATGCCTGCGGCCCGACAAGATGATCCCGGCCACGCGGGAGTTCATTGCCCAGCACATGGGCAGCCTGTACATCGAAGTGCCTACGTTTGACCTCCAGGGCTCCTACAAGGAGTCCAGCTGCTGTGTGCCGTTGATTTTCGTGTTGTCTCCAGGCGCAGACCCCATGGCAGGTGAGGGCACGAGGCATGCAGGGGTGACAGTCGCATGCCCCTTCAGGTGGCTTTGAAGGCCAAGCCGTGAATAGGTTAAGGCGAGGCTGGGGTGACTGAAGAGGTCTTTTCCTGCCTACACGGGCCGGTGGCCACTCGGCTCCCACATTGCAGGGCTGGCGATGTGCCGGCGGGTAATGGGAGCACAGGAAGGCCAGCGCATCCGGGCTTTTTCAAGAGAAACCGAGGAATGCAGGAGTCACCCACTTTCACATCTTGAGAGCTCATTCGCCTTTGTTCTTAAAACCTGTGAGGGCCACCCCAGGGCTAGGTTTCACCTGCTGCTGCTGCTGATGTTGTCACCTTTGTCTGCAGCCATTTTCTCAGGCGATTGTTTCTCTCAGCTGGACTTTTCGCTCCCTTTTTCATTTATTAATTAAAAATTTTTTTTAAATAGTTAATACTGCGTGTAATTAAAAAAATGCATAAAGGTATAGGATGGTGGCTCTTCCAGGGCCATTTTGCCCCCATCAAGGGTCATTTGGCCAAGTGGGAAAACATTTTTGTTATCACAACTCGGAGGGACTAGTGACATCATGTCATAGCTCGAGGCCAGGGATGCTGCTAAACATGCCACAGTGCACAGGACAGCCCCCCACAACCAAGGGGGGTCCTGCCCGAAATGTCAGTAGTGCCGAGGTTGAGAAACCCTTGTATCGAGTCAACTGTCCACCTTCCTCCCAACCCTCCCAGAGGTAACCACCACCCTCAGTTTGCGAATCTTTCCAGAAATCGTTGGTGCCTTTTGAAGGGTATGAGTTGTTCACAGGAATAGACTCATTTTTTGTTCTGTGGGGCGAATCTCAAAGTTTTCTTTTTTTCTGTTGCTGAATGAAAAAAAGAAAGAAAAGAAAGTACCAGAAATGCCAAAGGCAAGGCTGATGTTCTGTGAACGTGGAGGGCTCTGACAAGAATCCTGACCCAGATCCTGATCCAGATAGAGAGCCAGCCAGCACCTGCCTGTCGAGGGAAGTCAGGGGACGGAGCTGACATTCACTGGGACCCTCATTATCCGGGTTCCCAGACCTAAGTGCAGGTGTCAAACGTCAATTCGTGACTTCTCTCTAGTACCTGTGCCTTTTCCCTGTGTCCTTTATGTGGCGGATTGAAACAAGAGAAACTAGCGGAACCGGGAAAGGTGAAGAGAAATGGGGGGAAGGTTGGAGTACGGTCTGTATGTAAAATGCTGATAGGCTGGCAGAGGACTGGCCGCTTACCATCCAGGGCTGTGGGTAGCAGGCGCCTTCTCCCCTTTTGCTGCTGGCTGGGTCACATTGCAGCTTGGACGACTTCCCAGGAACCGTCCCAGGTGTTGTGGTCCTCATAGTGCCTCCCCTGTGGGCACATACTGTCTGGTTATCTTTCTGCTTCTGATGCAGATTGGTCAGTGGGCTCAAGCGTTGTCCCCGTGAACCATGTCCCTACTCCTCCACCACCTCCCCCGCTGAGTTTCCCACCAGCCTTTTGTTGAATGTGATTTTTCTCGGTCTTGGCCACACGTCAGAACCACTGGGGAGCTTTGAGGAAAACCTCCCTGCCCTAGACATGCCCTTGACCAGTGAAATTCAAATCTGGGCGGGTGAGACCCACATGCTGTGTATGATAAAGCTTTTTCGGGTAACTCCAGTGTGCAGCCTGTATTGGGGAACCCCTGACCTAATGGTTTTTGTGGCCCTAGAAAGCCATTATCCAGATGCCTTATTTCATTAGGGGTTGCCAAATGGTGGTGTTTTGATTTGGTCATTCCTTCCGTATTCTTTTGCAAAGAAGAGTTTTTCTTGGTCGTCGCTTGGGTTCACTAAGAGTGTTCCCAACAGACAGGCAGAAACGATGTTTGGTTCATTCTCTGTGTTTACCAGTTTTCAGAGTAATGAACTGGTGCCTTAGTAACCCCCAACGTCCCTTAATCACTATGATTATTTTTTTTAAGATTTATTTTATTGTTTTTGACAGAGAGAAGGGGGAGGGCCCAGAGCCGTCTCCATAGTTGTACGTCATCAGTTTTCAACATGGTTTCATTTCACACAGGGGGGCGGGGGCTGCACAGGGCGGGAACCGGGCTGGGGGCCTCCCGCATGGGAGTCATGCCCCCTCGAGCCAGGGGCTGACCCGGGGGGCGAGAACTGAACCGGAGGCCTCTTGCATGGAAGCTTGGCCTGGCAGGAACCAACCTCACCCCACCCCTCCACATGGGAAGCACACCACAGTTGAGCAGATGGGACCTCAGGGCTGCAAAGCAAGCGCTCAACCCACTGAGCCATCCCAGCATCCCCCCCCCTACCCCCCGCAACACACACACACTTTTTTAAGGCAAGCAAGTTTATTAAAGAGACCTGTCAGGCTGACTCCAAAAGTGGCATTAGCCCCCCACTTTTTTTTTGTTTGTGTTTTGGGTACCACTGTGAATGCATGGATTTTAACATATTGGATGTTTTAGGTATGCTGAGGTCTTACTCCCCTGCCACCATTGTCCTTTTCGATGCTCAAAGGATTCAGTCTCTGGCCTGGGAGCACCTTCCGCATTTGCTATTAGCTTCCTTGCTCTATCAGCTCTATATATGCCAGGCTCCTCTTGTACAAACACTTCTCCAAGGAACCCCAGTTCTCTGAGCAGGTTGTGGTATCAGACCATCACCAGGGTGCTAGGGGAGCCCATCACTCCTGGGTGGACCATGGACTGTAGATCTTTTTTTTTTTTAAGATTTATTTTTATGGTTTTTGACACAGAGAGAGAGATACAGAGACAGAGAGAAGGGGGAGGGCCCAGAACAGTCTCCATAGTTACACACCATTGGTTTTTCCACATAGTTTCATTCCACAGGTGGGCGGGGGCTGCACAGGGCAGGAACTGGGCCGGGGTCTAACCCCGTGAGAACTGAACTGGGGGTACTCCCCAGCTCAGCATATGGGTCCACACGGGCCAGGGCTGGGATTTAATTCTTGGTCCCCGGGGCTGCAAAGTGAGCGCTTGACCCACTGAGCCATCCCGGCTTCCCTGGACTGTAGATCTTGTTTACTAATTCTCCTTTGAACACTCTCTAGCCTGTCCTTTTGATCAGTGCTGTGAGTTTTCTTAATCTTCCAGGACAATGCTTTCCATTTCTAAAAACTTTGTTTTGTTCTAAATCCATGTTTTTTCTTTTCCTTTTTTTATTTTGTAGAACTCTTACGTTTTATAATGCGTTGTGTTTCTTCCATAAGGATTTTCAGATGTGTTCCTTGTATAATCTCTTTCAGAGACTCTGACTATCCACTAGGGCTGCCACAATAAATACCAAAGGCTGGGGAGCTCCTCAGACAACAGAAATGCATTTTCTCTTAAAACCAAGGTCTCGGCAGGGTCGGTCTCTCCAGAGGCCTCTCTCATTGGCTTGTTCTTGGCCTGTCTCTTCTCTGAGGTGTCTGTGTCCTCATCTCTTCCTCTTGTAAGGACACCAGGCATATTGGATTAGGGCCCACCCTCATGACTAATAACCTAATTTTAACGTAACTTCCTCTGTGAAAGACTCTGTCTGTAAATACAGCCGCATTCTGAGGTTCTGCAAGTGAGGATATCCACAGATCGACACCATTCATCCCATAGCAGAGACTATTTGTAATCCTTGGAGCATTCTCCTGATTGCTGTATGTGCTAACTATCTCTAGTCCTGATGCATTTCCCCCTGTACTGGGTAGTTTTGCACTGTGACTGCACAATCACAAGGTTGTGCTAGTTTGTGGGAGCGTCACGTACCCTGGGTTTTAGGCATGCCCCCACAGAACAGCTTGGCACCTACCAACAGTGCAAACCCCCAGGGGTTTTGCCCTCCTGGATCAATTTTATGGGGAATCTCCCAGTTTGGGAATTCCCCACCACTGGCGGTATTGTCAAGTCCCACCCCTCGTGGCATCCGGTGTGGCCTTGGTGTTTTTCATTGCTCACTGGAGTTTTTGTTTGTTTTACACCCAGGCTACAGGCCAGCAATAAGTGTCCACGTTGCTTCTTGGGTCAGTCACCGAATTTCTGGCCTTCCTGAACCGAAAGTGCAGCTGTGGGAGGATCCTAACTTTTGCTAAGTGATGCCTCTCTCCAATGCACAAAGTCCATCCTCTAGACTGGTTAAATAAACAAAATGTGTTGTTATTCAGTGGTGAAATACTACGCAACCATGAAAAAGAATGAGGCCTATATCTATCTCTCTATATATGTGTATATAGATAGATAGATAGATAGATAGATAGATAGATAGATATAGATACATACACACACACATGTGGAAAAGATAGCGCAAAAATGCCAATGTAGTTAGTATTCTACAATCTATGTAAGTATAATGGCATATCTGCATTTATTTAAATGCATCAACTATGTCTGGAAGGATTCACAAAAGCTAGTGACATTGCTTGCCTCCAAGGCAGACAGATAAGTGAGAGAGACTTGCTTGAAATTTCACCATGCAAACTCCTGCTTTCCCTGGAAAAATACATTTGTAGAAATACAGTTCTTAGTCCTTTGGTTATGGGTGCTCACTGCTCTAGTTTTGAGTTCCCTCTTCGTTTTTGGCACTGGGGGATTTCTCTTTCTTTCAAACTCTGATTTATCTTTCACTTTGTGTCACTTTTTTTTTTTTTAATCGAGAATGTCTGAATTCAGAGCAAAAAAGGACTCAATAGTATCATTCATCACTTTACCTAGGAAGTCTAAAGCTTCCCTGGAAACTTGCTTATTTTTCAATTAACAGAAACCAGTGAGTTCCTTTCTGAGTTCAGAATTTTAACATGCTCTTTTTGTATATTGTTATTGTCATGAATACTGTGGTCTTTGCTGGCTCATTTTTTTCAAAACCTCTCTTTCGTTCCTGGCCTCAGGACTGCTGAAGTTTGCAGATGACCAGAACATGGGAGGTGCCAAAATACAGACCATCTCCCTTGGCCAAGGCCAAGGCCCCATTGCGGCCAGGATGATCCAAACGGCCATCAGAGAAGGGACGTGGGTGGTCTTACAGAACTGCCACCTGGCCACAAGCTGGATGCCTGCACTGGAGAAGATCTGCGAAGAGGTGATTATTCCTGAGGCCACCAACGCCAGATTCAGGTGAGACATGCCCCCATGCCACCTCTCACCCTGCCACCCCGCCACCGCCTCTGGGCCCCAACCCTGAGCTTCGGATGCATGCCGCTGGTAGGGAAGGCAAAGACAGACAAGATGCAGCTCCACCAGAGGAAGCTCTGGGTCTAACAGCAGGCAGCGCACCGATGAATAATGTTCATGTTCTGAGAAGAACCGTGGAGCACAGAGGAGGGAAGGGAAAGTCAGGGAAGGCCCGGAGGATGGACAGTTGCCCGGGGCTTTGAAAGATGAAGAAGAGTTTGCTGGGAAGGGTGCTCCAGGCAGAAGGGACAGCATTTGTAAAAGCAAAGGTGCTCATGAAGGGAACACCGAGGAATAATCCTAGGAGTCTGGGGGATATGGTGTGAGAAGTTGTTGGGGGAAGGAATAGGCAGTGTGTCTAGGAAGGTGGATATGATGGCAGCAAATGACAAATTATTTGTCTTTAAAAACAAAAATAAAAAACTCACAGGTTGTGCAGACACCATTTTTCTTGGGCTCCACGGAATTGTAATCAACATCAGATATAGCTATGTGTTGTTTTGTGTTTGTTTGTTTTGCTTTTAATGAACTTTAAAGTTCAGCAAGCTTGAGCCTCGGTTTTTTTTGCACTCACAGAGTGATGAGGTGAGCCAGACAGACTTCAAAGCCCTTTCAACTCAGACGCTCAGTGATTCTCTCTTATTCTAGGCCAGGGGTCAGCCGATGAGGGCTCGTGGGCAGATGTAGCCTGCTGCCTGCTTCCGTGCGGCTGTCTAGCTAAGAAGAGTTCTCACATTTTTAAGTGGTTGAAAAAAGTCAAAAGAAGGACAGGATTTCATGACGCATGGAAAATGATAGGCAACTCAAATTTCAGCATCTGTGAATAAAGTTTTATTGACATGCAGCCACGCTCACATACGTATTGTCTGTGATACAGTTCAAGCTACCAGTAATAGTGACACGGACCATGTGGCCTGCAAAGGCTAAAGACATTTACCGTTTGATCCTTGAGCGGAGAAGTCTGCCAACTCCATCTCTAGGCAACAAAGCTTGCTGGTTATTTCCATTTTAGTCATGCCTTCCTGAGAAATGGGAAAGGGTTTGGTGTTTCCAAAGCCAGATTAGGCCATTCCTGTAAGACTCACATAAGATTTGTGTGAGAGTTTACGGAGTGGTTCATCCGTTTTTTTCAAGAATTTCATTGGGTTTGCGATAGTGAATTGATGCATGGACCATCAACGACACGCTCAGTGAAGAAAAAGTGATTCGCGCCTACATTTAAGGTATTCTCGAATATGGTCTCAACCCGAAAGTCACGAATGTGACATCAACGCGTGAGGACGATGAAGCACAGAAATGTTGGTAGTCCATTGCCACAGCAGAACAGCGGTCCTCGTGGGCGGTCAGCCTCCGTGTGGGACGCCTACAGGGAGGGGTGGGGACTGCGGTGAGCTAGAAACACACGCCCGGTAAACGAGAGCAGCCACTCCCGAATATCAGCTGAGTGTGGCCACCTAGGCATGCACACCTCTTGTGACCAGATTTCCTGATTATTTCAAAGGAAAGACGGGAACTGGGAATTTTAAAAGAACGCCCTAGATTTTTACAAGTCGGCCACTGGTTCAAAAACATGTTACAGCGCTGTGTTGGTGTGCGTATGGTGTGAGCTAACCATCACCCACCAGCATGCAGGCTGAAGTCAGGCCTCCGGCCACCATTGTGGGGCCCTTCCCACCCCGCTCAGCCCTGTGACCGCAGCAGGCTGCCCTCCACGCCTCACCACACCCCCGACGTCCCCAACTCCCGGCGGCTGCTCAGCCCATGTCCTGTGTTTTAATGACTGTTCGCCCCCAAACCCACCTGGTGGAAACCTCTCTAATGTCGAGCCAAAGAAAACCTGCAAAACGCAACAAAACAGGACGCCACAGTGTGTATATAACGTGAGCTCAGGTTCCGTCACATACAAACGAATCAAAGCCTAGAAGACCAGATGCCAAATGTTGCCAACCTGCAGGAGGTGGTAGAACTGTCATTTTTCTCCTTCTCTATACTTTTACATGTGCCCCCCCACCCCCATATACACACACACCTTTCTCTTGTGGGCAAAGATAAACGTTTGTGTCTTAAACGAAGAAATCTTCCGTTTCCTCCAGGCCCGTTTCAAAGGCCGTTTCCTCTACGACAGAGGTCAGCAAGCTCTCTCTGCAAAGAGCCGGACAGTAGATATTTTGGGCTTTGTGGGCCACGGTGTCTCTGTGGCTACTATTCAACTCTGCGTGAAAGCAGCCGTGAATTGTACCTCCGTGAAGGGGAGCAGCCAGCCAGGTTCCGAGGAAGCTGTATGTGCAGAAACAGGCCGTGGCTTGAGGCAGCTCCCTGGTCATGGTTTGCAGACTTTGTTCTCCCCAACCCATCATTCCTCTCATTCCTGCCCCCCCTCCCTGCAGTCTTGATTTGGTAATGCCCTGTGCTAGAGCATTCTGGGTACTTGTCTTCCCTCCCCTGCCCAGACCTCTTTCCTCCCGGAGCAGCAAGGCTGTGAGTATCTGGAAGCTGGAAACACTGCTCTGCTCATCTCGGCCCGTCCTGCGTGCCGGGTACGGGACTTGCCCATAACCGGTGCTCCGGAAGTCCAGCGTGGGGCGTGGGGCGTGGGGGGTGGCTGAGTGTGGGGATCAAGACAGTGGCCTTGGAGTCAGGGAGCCCCGAGTTCACATCTCAGTCCAGTTGCTTCTAAAGGGTGTGTCCTTGAAAACTACGCTTGGAGTCTCCATGCCTCTGTTTCCTCACTGGTAAATGGTGACCCCCAACCCCTCCACATAGGGCGGCTGTGAGAACAAAGGTAAATGAAGAACAGTACGTTCTTCTTTTAATTTTTAATTTATTTTATTGTTTGAGAGAAGGTGAGAGAGGGAGAGAGAACAGGGGAGAGAGAAAGAGAGAAAGAGAGAGAGAGAGAGAGAAGGGGGAGGGCCCAGAGTGGTCTCCATAGTTGTACATCATTAGTTGTGACATGGTTTCATTCCACACAGGTGGATGTGGGGCCGTGGGGGGTGGGAACTGAATTTGGGGCCTCCCTCATGGGAGGCAAGAACCTTTGCCCCCATCGCAGGGGTTACCAGTTGCTCCACAATTCAGCATGTGGGTTTGCACAGGCCGGGGCCAGGATTCGATCCCCGGACCTTGTGGTTGCAAAGCAAGTGCTCAACCTGCTGAGCTCTCCCAGCCTCCCAAGGACAGCCAAGTCTTAGCATGGGGTTTGGCATCTAGTGGAACTTAATAAATGGTAGCTATTATTATTACTTTTTAAAATTTAACGTGTCGTGTTGCTCTAACTAGTTAGGTCTGGTGTTCTTCCAGACTCTGGCTCACCAGCTATCCATCTGAGAAGTTCCCAGTCAGCATCCTCCAGAACGGGATCAAAATGACCAACGAGCCCCCCAAAGGGCTCCGCGCCAACCTCCTGCACTCCTACCTCAACGACCCCATCTCGGACCCCATATTCTTCCAAAGCTGCACCAAGGCCGTGATGTGGCAAAAGCTGCTGTTCGGCCTCTGCTTCTTCCACGCCGTCGTTCAGGAGAGGAGGAACTTTGGACCCCTAGGTAAGAGACGGCCGAGCGCCCCATGCCTGCGGGCGAGAGCGGCGTGCGCTCCAGTTTGTACTCGGATGGGGTTGCCAGGAAGAGGCGGTGTTGAGTAGGGTTCACATGGTATTCGGGACACACGTACACTCACCGTGACGTGTCGTTTGTCTGAAATGAACATGTTACCGAGTGTCCTGTGTGTTTATGTGATAAACGTGGCAACCCCATAACCAGGTCAGCGTCAGCGTCAGGGAAAGAGGTATTGCTCAGAAGTCACAGGTCCCCTGATGACTGAAGTGATGTGACAATGACATCCTTTGGCGTCTTGTACTGTCTTAGGCACAGTAGCCATTCTCCAGGCATGTCACCAGGTAATCTGTCACATTGTAGGGAGCTCTCTTTACATGTGCATCACATTGGAAGAGATACAGCGGGGACATTTGTCTGTGCCCCTGCTTGGAAATATAAAAATCAATTCCTTTAGGAACGTAACCATCCGTGCCCTAATTTAACTCCCAACGAACCTGATGCTCTTGCTTGAGCA
The DNA here is from genome assembly GCA_004027555.1 of Craseonycteris thonglongyai. Lineage (NCBI taxonomy): Eukaryota > Metazoa > Chordata > Mammalia > Chiroptera > Craseonycteridae > Craseonycteris > Craseonycteris thonglongyai. The sequence continues at coordinate 155,254 of PVKE010000160.1, read as the reverse complement.
GATCATCAAACTACTGGTAGCAAAATAGGTCTCGTATTATTCTTTTGCTGCATCTTTAATTTGAATGTGAATCTTTATTTTTTTTAAGATTTATTTTGTTGTTTTTGATAGAGACAGAGACAGAGAGAAGGGGGAGGGCCCAGAGCCATCTCCATAGTTGTACGTCATCAGTTTTCAATGTGGTTTCATTCCACAGAGGTGGGCGGGGCCGTGCAGGGTGGGAACTGGGCTGGGGGCCTCCCGCATGGGAGACACACCCCCTTGAGCCAGGAGCCAATCCAGGGGGCAAGAACCAAACTGGGGACCTCCCACATGGGAGGCACACCCCACTTCAGCAAATGGGTCTGCCTGCATAGGCTGGAGCCGGGATTCGATCCTCAGTCCCTGGGGCTGCAAAGCGAGCGTTTAACCTGCTGAGCCCTCCCAGCCTCCCCATGAACGAGAATCTTCCGGGAGAAGAGTGTGAATTGTTTCTTTTGGGCACAGGTCCTACCACACCTTGCTTTCTTGCCTAGGCCCAGCCCACAGACTTGTGCTGTTCATCCAGCCCCACTGGGCATTTATCATGATACCCTCAGAGAGAGTTTCTTCAAGGCCCACCTTGACCATGAGGAGGGGATTCTCAAAGCACCCTCAGTCCTGTCCCTGGCTGTAGATATTGCTCTCTAGCTCTGCTTGGTGTTGTTCTTGGAGCTCCATGCGTTGCTGTACAGTATTCCAGCCGGGGAGCACAGTGCTCATTCCACATGTCCCAGGACGTTACCATCTCCCTTAACAACGGGGAGATCCATAAGGACACAGATTTCAGAATGGATGCTTTCGCAGGCGGAGCAGCTCCCGTGTTGGCTGTAAATGTCAAGGCCCGTAGTCGTCTTGGTGCTTGACGTTCATGGGGCTCAAAGAGGCTCTTGATCTCAGCTGCTGAGACCAGCTGCCTCCCCCAGTGGCAACGGAGAGCCCCCTTCTTTTCTGCTTCGTGCAGGTTGGAATATCCCTTATGAGTTCAACGAGTCCGACCTGCGGATTAGCATGCAGCAGACCCGGATGTTCCTGAACGACTACAAGGAGGTGCCCTTTGATGCTCTGACCTACCTGACAGGTATTTGTGGGAGGAGCCTCTCAGCCTTGACCTCCAGCATCATGTCCACCCCACCCCCTCCTCTGCTCCCAGCTCCTGCCATTTATTCTCACTCATTCTTTCAAGCTCTTACTAATGCTGGCCACCATGTTGGATATGTTGTAAAAAACAGCAACAGCAAAATGAAGGTCTAATCCCTACCCTCACATGTTTCACAGGGAGAAAAATATTCCTTCTAAATGACAATCCAGTGATAAGCTCACCAAGAGAAGCACTTTATGAGGTAGAAAGACAGCCTGGTGATGAAATCTCAGGGATGGGGCAGGAGCTCATCATGGGAAACCTCCTACAGGCGGAAAGATGGGTTCTGAGGGAAGACTGGGAGTCTTAGAAGTGGAAGAAGAAAGGGGCTGGGCAGTAGGAGGGAGGGAGAAGAGAAGAGGGACCTTGAAGTGAAAGCTTCCTGCTTTGTGTTAAAACCATCCCATCAGCAGAATCTAACCAGCAACCTTTTACTGGTCACTTCACACATAATATGGAAGAATGTGAGTGTATAAAATAAAACCATGGCCGCTGCCCTCAAGGATGAACTAGAGATGTGCTAAAGGAATTCAATGCCTTGGCCAGAAGTCCGAATGCAAGTCAGCAGGGACACCCAGCCTCTTTAAGATCACACACAGGTTCCTTCCTGAACTCCACGTGTTAGGGGTTTGTCTGGACACCCCACCAGTCAAGTGGCAGCCACTTTACACATTGTTGATGAAAGAAATGTCCAAATCTGTAGAAAATTTTAGTAAGGACGTATGTGAGCCAAGCAGAGGCTATGCCCGGTAGCAGATCTCACCGACCTGAGGAAAATGCTTCTCAGGAGGACAGTTTGCAGTTTCTTTTATGTGTTTGGAATTCAGGAGGGAAGTTGAGGAGGAGGATGTGAAGGTGGAAGGAAGTAAGGCAGATCGGGTTGCAGGACAGTTAACATGATTATGTGCTTGAGGGTGGTGGCTTGCTTCAAAGGTGGGTGAACCTAGGTGCACAGAACAATGGATGGGCGGGCTTCAGCAAAGATAAACCTTTTACTAGAGAACTTATAGGCCTGAGGTGTGACTACCCATGTGACCTGCCCAGTTGGGGATTTGTGAAGGTGGGTTCATGCCAGGAATTCAGTGGGGCCAGGGTGTCCAGAGAAATGTCACCTTCCCCTGTGCTTGGAAAGGCAGTAGAAACAGAGATAGAGGATGGCCACTCTCTATTGATGCTTCCTGAAGACGAAGGTCTCCTTTGAGTCCTATCAGCCTAATGAGCAGAAGTCAATACCTTCTTAATTGGGTCCCCAGCCCTGGGGCAGGAAGAGGGAGAGTTTAGGAGATGGAAGGTACCTCCCGGGCCCCTGTACACACCTGTGCTCTTGCTACAAAGAGTAGACACAGAAGGAGTTGTAAGGAAATACACCTTCCTTCATAAACACAAACCCAGAGCCCATAGGTGTCTGTCCCCTGAAGGGAAGTTTGCTGAAGAGGGGGTGGTAGCAAGACCTTGCGCTGTGACTTTGCTGTGCTTGGAATTTATCTTCACTTGGGGTCCTTCTACCATGGTCACACCAACGTCAAAAGTGAACCACTCTTCCCTTAATACTGTAGCCCTAGTGCTGTCAGAAACCACCTCACAGGGGCGACAAGGTGCAGTGTTCAAGCAATACTTTGCTTTAAAGGCATGACTGGTGAGCAAAGAGAGCGTCAGATATCTAGATGGTCCGCCGTAAGGTGAGCAACTCCCATAGGGCTCAAGTTACTGGGACATGTGAGCTCCCCTAGTCCCCTGACCTCCCCCCTTAATGCGCCACCTGGATGCTCCTCCTAGACATTAGACCCTCAAGTCAGGACCAAGACAGACTGAGGCTTCCGCCCCCAACTTGGGTCACGCTTCCTGTTTCTTGTCTGTAGACCTGCCTCCTCCTGGAATGGTTGTGCTAGAAAAAGACACACACACACACACACTGTGGAAGCTAGAAAATGTGTCATGGGGGTTGGTAAGGTAGACTTGACGTCTTCTCCAAAGAATGACCTAATTCTTCTTGTAGAAACCTGAGTCTCAGAGAATGATGTTCATGGTGTGACGGGATGGGGAAGGAGAATCATATTCCAACTCAGGATATATAGTAATAGGATAACCTCAGCTTTCTGGAATATACAGATTTGCAGAAGCTGCAATAAATGGAATGCTTGCTGCATGCTACGCTTTGTGCTACATGCTTTATAGGTGTTATTAACTGCAACCTTGTAGGGTGCCCACTATAGTTATGTCTATTACATGGGAGAGGTTGGAATCCAGAGATATGTACGCACACACACCAGGAAGATGCCAGAATATTAATAGCTACGTCTGATGGAATCATTGGTGAGTGTCTCGCTTTTCTTTCAGTTTATCTCTGTCTTCTACTTTTTAATCGGTGAACGGGGATTATTTTTGTAGCCGCCATGCTACCAAAAAGGCCTGGTCTCATCCCCAGCTCAGCATCCCTGGGTCCCAGCAGAGCCCTTTGGCTCAAAGCATCTTCTGCTTTTGGTTGATGACCAAGTTTACAATGACCTTCTCTGGGCTCAACTGCTTCCTCTGCCTGTTGTCCCCAGGGGAGTGTAATTACGGAGGCAGAGTGACCGATGACAAAGACAGACGTCTCCTGCTGTCCCTTCTCTCCACATTCTACTGTAAGGAAATCAAGCAGGACCATTACTATGTTGCTCCTGGAAACACTTACTACATCCCTCCCCACGGCTCCTACCAGGTGAGGGGTGGGGGAGGGAGAGCCCCCCGCACCCCAGTAACTAGGGGCTGCAATGTAGGCAAAGAGGGCTGAGGTCGCCCTGTGCTTGGGTCCATAAACTATTTCCAATATTCCAGAAAGCCTACAAGAGAGACATTACTGTATAACGAATGCCTGGCATTTGGTAGACAAGGTCTTTCAAAATATGGGGTTCCTCTGGGGGGAGGGGAGGGGGGAGGAAGGATGTGAAGATGATGCCTTGGTAGCGAACAGGCTGGAAATTGCTACTTGAAAACAAAAGGTGGCAAAAGAGGGAAGGACAGAAAAACTGGATGGGAGAGGGAGGCAGGAAAGAAGACAGGAGAGCTGAAGGAAGGGTGACAAGGGTCTTCTTTTATTGAGCTCCTGTTCTACACCATGACCTCGGTCCTTTATAACCTCATTTGTCTTCCCACTGAGAAGACTATGAAATGGGGGCCTCAGGCTCAAGGTCACAGTTGGTTTGTGTTGGGGCCAGGCAGACCCAGCTCTGTCCAGAGAACGCAGGACAGCTCGGGGATGTGTTGGCCCAGCGCGCGCGTGTGTGTGTGTGTGTGTGTGTGTTGGGGGAGGGGGGTGTGTGTCCCCTGCTTGGGTCCGGGCTGGCGAAGCCCCGAGGGATCTACCTGCAGGACTCCCGGGGACCCACGTGTGTGTCAGCTGGAGCTTTCCTTTCCAGTCCTACATCGACTATGTCAAGAGCCTGCCCATCACAGCGCACCCGGAGGTGTTCGGCCTCCACGAGAATGCCGACATCACCAAGGACAACCAGGAAACCAACCAGCTGTTCCAGGGGGTGCTGCTGACCCTCCCCAGGCAGTCCGGGGGGAGCGGCAAGTCTCCGCAGGTACCGGGGCTGGAGTGCAGCTTCCCAGGCAGCCTTCAGTGGCGGGCTCGCCACTGGTGGGTGGCGACCGAGCAGGCGGAGAAGTGCAGGCCTGGTGACCCCCGAGGGAGGGCGGATGTGCCCAGCGTCCTCAAGCAGGGAGCGGGAACAGCATCGGTGTTTCCCCGATGTCAGCTGTTCCCGTAGAACCTTCTGGATTGGCAGCTGTCTGAGGTTCTTGGTCTCACACGCTGGAAGAATGAGGATGTGGACGGCACAGGACAGGCTAAGCAGTTTATTGGAAAGAAGGAAAGCTCTCTATCCAGAGGGGACTCCCTGGAATGCCTACACTATGACTACAAGCTCCTGTTTTTATACCTTTCCTTGTGCCGAAGGCTTTGTTTTTATCTTTGGGTTGACTTGCCTGGATGATCCACTTCAGTGAGTTTTGACAGAAACCACCAAAGCTCTTGGATTTACTGTTAAGCCTTATCTCCAGATGCTGAGCCTGGCTGATGGGATTGTCCTTGCTGACAGGGGTCTGGGTGCCTTAGGCCTGGCATCGCCTAGCTTGTCTTCCAGCACCGGTCACCTGGCTCCTGAGCCCTAGGCTCACATTCCTTAGATACGGGCATCAGGGTTCCTGAGGCCCCTGACTGCCTAAGTTTTGCTAACTGTCCTGTCTCACACCTATCAGACATATTTTAAAGCCGGCCCTATTGCTGCTTAACACCATCACTTCTAAACACTGCACTCCAGTACGGCAAGGGGAAGCCACTACCCTTGCCATGAAGTCTCAACAGCCACAGCAAGAAAACAGAAGCGAATCCTCTGCCAGGTTGTCCCCAGCCGGTGCGGCCGCAGCCCGGCTGCTGCCTGGGAGAGCGGGTGCGGTCCGTCGCAGGGTGGCAGGCAGCACTGCCCTGAGCCTTGGTCCTGGACGGGAATAGAAAGAGGACGATGGCCAAAACTTGCAAAGACCACCACGTGGTTCAACATTATTTGCTTCGTGTCCTGGGAGCGCCTGGAATTGTGCTGGGTGCCTCTCGTGGTCCGTCCACCCTCCTCAGCCTACATACAAGCACAAAACAAACCCTGCAAGCTTTGAGGTGTCCGTGGACCCGGGGCCAGAGCTGGATGCAGAAGCGCTGGCTCCTGACGCCCCCACACCCCCTTCTCTCCCATCCTTCCCTTCCCTTCTTCGCCTTCCCGCCTCCCCTCTCCATTGCGGGCTTTGCACATTTGGTCTGATTGTGTTCATAGTGCCAGTAGTAGTACGAGGTGTGAGGATACACCAGCCCGGTTGGGGGGTGGGGGGTCTCAGGTTAGGGGCAAGACTTGCCCTGACAGTGAGAAGTGGGGCAGGAGTGGATGTTCCAGCCTCCCACAGCCCCAGGATGGCAGAGTCCACACCGGTGCCCTCCCTAGTTGGCTACGCCCACGGCCCTGGGCCCCTCTTGCTCCGTGTTGAGGAACGGCCGACTACCTTCCCAGCTGTCCCTGTCCCTGACACTGAGCGAGAGCTCCACTTGAACCAGGAGCTGGTCCTAAGGGGCCAGCTTCGAGAGAGCCATGGGAGTCCCACCTTGGAGATGGGAGGGTCCCAGGCTGCCCTGAGGCCACCCGGCTGAGGCTGAGCAGGGACTCCCTGGCTGGCCCGCAGGCCCTTGCTCCAGGTGGGAGAACAAGCTCTCACTGCTCAGTGAGCCCAAGGGTGAGGCTGAGGCAGGGGGCACTGCGTCCACTCCCAGCCCCTCCCCTGCAGAAGTCCCCGTAGGAATGATCCCTCTAAGGTCCAACAGAGCGTGTTTAAAAAGGCAAAGCCTTCAGGTTCATACAGAGCCACCGACCACAAGCCTCTCACTCATCTCTCTCCTGCCCTTCCAGGAAGTGACTGAGGAGCTGGCCCAGGACATACTCGCCAAGCTTCCCAAGGACTTTGACCTGGAAGTGGTCATGAAGTTGTACCCTGTGGTCTATGAGGAGTCTATGAACACTGTCCTGAGGCAGGAGCTCATCAGGTTCAACAGGTGGGTCCCTGGGCTCGGGAGCTGGGGTGGGAGGGGTGGGAGCTCAGGGGCAGCACCTGAGACAGGGATTACCATGCAGAGGACGTGGTCTGCCCCCCGTGGGGAGGGCTGTGTCCCAACATGAGCTGGCCCCGCTCATTCCTTCTGTCCATTCTCTCCCACCCATTCATGTGCCATCCGCAGTCAGGTGAAAGCCACTGCCAAACAAGGCTTACGCAGTAAAAGGAACCATTAGATGCCACTCCAAGCCCCACGCATGTGTTTGCATCCAGCCACATGACAGTCTTGAAATATGCGCACTTTAATAATTCCTCTACCACCATTTCACAGATGGAAACACTGAGACCCGGAAGGCTTAAGTCACCTGTGCAGGGTCACATGGTCACTCAGGGGGCAGAACTGTGTTTGAACCCAGCCTGTCTGGTTCTAGAGCCCATGCATTTGGCCACGGTGTGAAACCAGGGTAAACGTAGCAAGGGGAAGAGAGACGTTCATCCCAGAGGTAGAGGAGGGGGGTTACGGGCTGGCCGTGGGGCTCCCTCCTCCCTTCTCTCATTACTAGAGCGGAGAGCCCAGTGGGAGTATCTTTTTTTTTTAAAGATTTATTTTTATTGTTTTTGACAGAGAGATACAGAGAGAGAGAGAAGGGGGAGGGCCCAGAACAGTCTCCATAGTTGTACATCATTGGTTTTTCCACATAGTTTCATTCCACAGGTGGGCGCGGGGCTGCACAGGGCAGGAACTGGGCCGGGGTCTCACCCCGGTGAGAACTGAACTGGGGGCACTCCCCAGCTCAGCATATGGGTCCACATGGGCCGGGGCCGGGACTCGATCCTCAGTCCCTGGGGCTGCAAAGTGAGCGCTTACCCCACTGAGCCCTCCCGGCTTCCCCGGATTTTCTTGACTGACTTATAAACGGTTAAAACTGAAGGGCTTCCAAACACCATCTAGCCAGATGAGGCAACTCATCGCTTCTGCCTCCGTGTGTACAACGTTCTTACTGCTCCAGATTCTCCACCCATTGCTGTCCCCAATGGCCTTGTTGGCTGTTGCTCAGCTTTAGGGACAGCTGTGACTCAGAAGGATGAGGGAACTGGTGGGATGTCATCTAAGAATTCCTTGGCTTCTCCAGTCTTAGGGTTTCTCTTTAGAGTTAATAGGCAGTTGGCTTTATGGGAGCCAAGCAAATATGGGCTGTGAGCCCAGGATTGGGCACCGCCGTTGAGCGTCAGACACCTTGGCGTGATGGTGTGCAGTCCTCATTCATCCAGACACCAGGCATAATGGCTTCCATTCCCTGTGAGGTCACTTGGTGGTTGCAGGGCCTTCACTAGACTAGCCTTTACTACTGGCCATTGTAATACAAGAGAACAGGGTAACAGCCATCTTTCTTTCTCATGATGCTCAGGATTAATCACAGCAGGCAGTACTCTAATGTTCCTCCCTCTTCCTTCCTTTCCTTCCTTCCTTCCTTCTCTTTCTCCCTCCTTCCCTTCCTTTTTTCCTTTCCCTTCCCTTCTTTTCCTTCCTTCCTTCCTGTCTTTTTTGCCTATTCACCCAGTGTTATGAAAAGCCCCCAAATGACTACGCAACAGTTTAGCTCCCAGTTCAGGGGAACCATTATTGTGTCTTTGGGGGGGAAATGTTCCTTCCTCAGGATCTAAACACATTTAAACTAGCAGAGCTCCTAGTTGCAAGAATAGAAAGAAAACATGTGCAGCTAGGTCTTCAGGTGTGATAGTCAGAAGTCAGTGGTATAATCCGCCAGATGGTAGCTTTGCCCTGGACTCCTCAGCTGAGCATGTGCACCAAGCATCTGAACCTGAAATGCCTCTTACTATCAGTGTCTGTTTAGTGGTTACACATCGGAATCTCTTTCTTGCGTTTGGTCATTCTTTTTGATTTTTTTTTAAGATTTATTTTTATTGTTTTTGATAGAGAGAGAGAGAGAGAGAGAGAGAGAGAGAGAGAGACATAGATACAGAGACAGAGAGAAGGGGGAGGGCCCAGAACAGTCTCCATAGTTGCACACCATTGGTTTTTCCATATAGTTTCATTCCACAGGTGGGCGCGGGGCTGCACAGGGCAGGGACTGGGCCGGGGTCTCACCCCGGTGAGAACTGAAGTGGGGGAGCTCCCAGCTCAGCATATGGGTCCGCACGGGCCGGGGCCAGGATTCGATCCTCGGTCCCCGGGGCTGCAAAGTGAGCGCTTAACCCACAGCCATCCCGGCTTCCTCGCGTTTGGTCATTCTTGTGTCCACCTGGGATTCCATAAATCTTTGGAGATGACACGCTCTCTCTGGGGGCAGAATTTTGGGCACAATCAGGTGCATTCCCTCTGGGGCCAGAGAGAGAGAGTCGGGACCATGGCACCCCCCAGGCTGCCCTTCAGCTGCCTTTTTATCAGGTAATGTGCCTCACAGTCTATAAAAAGAATAGCTTTGGACCAAACCCTTAAAGTTGCATTACCCTTTGATGCCAACAAATATGGATAAAAACACTTAAAACTGCATTACCCTTTGACCTAAAGATTCTAATTTTAGTAAGAAAATCATTATACATTTCCACCAGATTGATATGAATGGAGGTTCCTAGCAATGTTGTCTACAGTGACAACAATCTAGAAATAATGAATTTCAGCATTAGGGGACTAATGAAATAAAATGGAATACCTTGCAGCCATTTAAAAAGGTGCTTTAAGTCTCTTGAATTGGGAAGATCCCTATAAGCTAAGAGAGAAAAATAGATTATATAAAAATGTGATACAGTACGGCCCCATTAAAAAAAAAATGACTTGTGCTTACCTACAGAAAAATCTGGAAAGAGACATATCCATCAAAGTTATCTTTAGGTGGTGAGATCACGGGTGGCCTAATTTTTTTCTCATCTCTGTAAGTTTTCTGCCATGAATGCATGTTAATTGTCTGACCTGTTCCAGGAGGTAAAAGTAACGGGAGGCTTGGAGTCCATGTCCTTGGGTCAAATGAGGCCCCAGCACAGCCGGGCTGAGCTGGCTCCCTTGTCCTTACAGGCTGACCAGAGTGGTTCGTGGAAGCCTCATCAATCTTGGCCGAGCCATTAAGGGGCAGGTCCTGATGTCCTCGGAGCTGGAGGACGTCTTCAATAGCATGCTGGTGGGTAAAGTCCCAGCCATGTGGATGGCCAAGTCCTACCCATCGCTGAAGCCCCTGGGGGGCTATGTGGCTGACCTGCTGGCCCGCCTGGCCTTCTTCCAGGTACCTGGGCACCTGCCATGCTCATGTGAGGGGTTATTCTGAATGACAGACGATATGCAAAGGGAGTAGAGGAGGCAGCCATGCAGCATCCTGGGTTGAGCTCCTACTGGGAGACAGTCTTCCCAGAGTTGAAGGAAGGCTTTTCAAAGTTCTTGAAACTATAGCCTATGGAGGCAAGAGTTGGGACAGTCATAAATGTCATAAACTGGTTGCTCATGGGCTGGATTTGGCTAACAGATATACAGAGGGTGCCAAAAAAATGCATACACATTTTAAGAAAGGAAAAACCTGTATTAAAATTGTAATATCCAATATGTACAAATGACAAAAGATGACTGCAAGTCATGTTTGACTTCCGTAGTTACAAGTGGTGCTCAAAGTGGTGACCATCAGCATCCAGACACTTCTGATTATGGCGAACTGCTGCTTGAGCCACGTTGACCAGAGTGGCTACTTGTATTGCTGTGCGTGCTGTTTCTATTGACTATGCATCTCAAACTTATCACAAATGCATGCAGTTGTTAGGCATGTTACAGGTTCTGTTGCACACTCACGCCCCCATTGTTGTACTTCCATAATGTTCCCGAATTTCAAATCCCACTTCAAAATGGTCTTGTGCTCCTCGAATGACTACTGTGCTTCCGCCATTTTCTCTGTCTGTCCTGCCTGTTGCGTGGTCATGCTAGCATTCGTTTGATGAACGCCATCTTTTGAGCAAATGCCACGCTACACATGGCTGCTGTAATTCAATTCAACTTTGAAAAGCAGTACATAGATAACATCTCTTAAAATGTGTAGACATGTTTTTGGCACCCCTGGTATTTGGTTTGGCTACCTGGTAATTTAAACATTTTTGAACTAGCATGTAAACATTGAATTATTACACATAAAAATCAAGATGTTTGACCTTAAAAAAAAAAAAAATAGGAAGACCTGAAACAATGGGCCTGCATTCCCACTTGGCAACTACTGCTGGGTCAAGTGGCTACCACTCAGTTTAGACAAGGCACCCATTCTCCACTGCTTTCTAAGGTCTTCCAGCTTGCACCTGTGCTCTTCTGAAAGCAGGAACATATTATTTCTCTGTACTTTCATTTCAAAAGAGGGAAAATACAAGTTAAACCAAGAAGGCTGCCTGTTCCAAGGAAAATGAGGAAAAGCAGATTTTTTAATGGGATATGTTTACATTTACCTGCCTTGGAACTCTTTGATGTTTGGTTGATTTTGAATTTTTATTTCCATGGCTCTCCAGGACTGGATCGACAATGGGCCCCCTGTGGTCTTTTGGATCTCTGGATTCTACTTCACACAGTCTTTTTTGACGGGTGTCTCTCAGAATTACTCCCGGAAGTACACCATCCCCATAGACCACGTCGGATTTGAGTTTGAGGTAGGAGTATTGTGGGCCAACCAGGGAAACTCCTGTTGCTCTTTTCTTTATGAGGCCAAACATTTGGATGCGTTAAGGACCAAATGCTTCTGAGATGGTCCAGAGGAAGCGGTAGTATGAATTCAAGTGGCTCCAAAAGCTATTCCCAACAGAATTGGAGGGTTCCCAAGGCTTTGATTCTGTGTATATAAAAAGGTCTCTTTCCAGAGAAAAAATCTGCCACCATCATACAGAAACACGAGAGACTGCATTTGGGAGAATGTTACTAATCTTCGGTCATAACTTTACTCTGGCTTGGAGTAAAGTTAAATGGCCAATAATCGAGCATCATCCTGTCCATACCAAATGGACAGAAAGGTGTGAGATGGACTGTTGCATAGAACATTCCAGAATCTTAAACTCTGTGGAAACATCCTTTGAGATTTAGTCTGGAGATCACAAATAGGCTGCCCTAGGTCTCAATTTAGTTTATGAATAAACTTACGTGGATGAGCCTTTGAAGGTAATGTTAAGTCAAAATTAATATAATAATAAAGTAGCTGAGATAAACATTGAAAAAAAGATAAAATCATCTTTTTTTTTTTTTTTTTTGCTGTTAAACTGATTATATACCTAGAAATCCTAACAGATTCTAAAAACATGCCTATCAGAATTAATAGAATTTGTAAGGTGACTGGATACCGGTTAACTATACAAAAATCAATAACCTTTTTAGGAAAAGTATTCATAAGCACTTAGAAGTAGAAATGGGAAAAAAAATGTTCATTCAGAAAACAAAAAGATTAGAATTTGAATGATTTTAAATGGAGCATGTGTTCTCTAGTTCACATAATCCCCACCACACCCTGTTCTACACCTTGACCACCTTCTGCACTTACCTGGGAACTTGAGTTTACCAGCTCTGAATCTAGGCTGTGCTGTGCTGGAGGCTGGTTATACCAACTCCCAGAGCCCATTGGGGCTGGTTGTAAAATAGTTGATAGCCTGAAACTGACCATGGTGTGAGTCTTTACACCCCAGTGACAAAAACCACAGAGAATTCTTTTGCCAGCATGCATCTGCACCTGACCCCTCACTGTGTAAATCCAGGCCCAGAAAGGGGGAGGACTATACTAGGTCACTGAGCTAGTTGCAGCTAATGTGGCCTCCCAACTCCTACTTCAGTGCATCCTCTGTGCCTACTGTCTAGAAGGGCAGCACGCTAACTAGAAATCATACCTGACCCGCCCGTGTGTGGCAGGCAGGAATGTTATCCCAGAAGCCCTTGAGTGTCCTAAGAGCTGCATCCTGGAAAGGCAGACATTGCAGTCGGGTTGCATGTCTGCAGTCTCTTACTGGTGCCCCATTTAGGAGAGTGGCAGATCACGGAACCCACATCTTCTTCCCCTCTTCCAGGTAACGGCCCAAGAAATGGCCATGGAGCGGAACCCAGAGGATGGGGCCTACATCAAAGGACTCTTCTTAGAAGGTGCCCGTTGGGACAGGAAAACGATGCAGATTGGGGAGTCTTTCCCCAAAATCCTCTACAACCCACTGCCCATCATTTGGCTGAAACCCGGGAAGAGTGCGACGTTTCTGCATCGGAACATTTACCTGTGTCCAGTGTACAAAACGAGTGCCCGGAGAGGCACCCTCTCCACCACAGGCCACTCCACCAACTACGTCCTCTCCATCGAACTTCCGACAGACAGGCCCCAGAAGCACTGGATCAACCGGGGGGTGGCCTCTCTGTGCCAGCTGGACAACTGAGCGTGCCTGTCCCGGCACAGACAATAAAAGGCAGTTCATTCTCCACTACGAGCGAGCTTCCCTTTCTTGAGAGGCACGTGGTGTGATGACCGCGATAATGACAACAGGAATATTAACAGAACACTTCCTGTGAGCCAGGTAGTTCAGAGCAGCCCTATAAAGGAGTTAATTAGCATCCTAGTTTATGGCTACAGGTACCACACTATGGAGAAGATACTTAATACCCTCCCCCCACCACCACACACACACAAATCAGATAGCTGCTGAAATAGGGATTCTTCAGCCCAGTCCTTCAGCCGCATGCTAAACTCCCTTGCACTTACTTTTTCCTTATTATCTTGCGGTAACCAATGCCGGGTTCTAATTGCTTCTTTCTTCGTCTGTTCACATGGGCTGACATCGGGGCTTCTCGGAGGTTGAAAGAGGTTTGGGTCACTTTTATTTCTTACGACTCTTTCTATATTTAAAATGCATGTCTCACCACCATCTTATGTGGTAGGTATTATCATTTTCTCCATTTTAGAGATGAAGAAACAGAGGTTTAGAAAAGTAACTAGCCCACAGCTAGTCAGTGGTACCCAAATGCTTCTCTACTAGCCCACACAGATGGGCGGGCATTTCAGGGAGAAAGGAGACCTTGAGAGAACCAGGATTTGTCGCACGCCTATTACGTGCCATGGATTGTAGCCCTCGGATGCCTCGCTTGTTCCTCGGCTGGGCGTGATTGTCTCTCCCTCTGGAGGCTCAGAGGGAGATTTAAAGAACTTGCCTGAGATCTTCCAACATTGCAGAGCCGAGCCCTCGCTGGCTCTAGAACATGAACTTTCCAGTCTCATAATGCCTTCCTGCTGAGGACTTGGCGATGTTGGGATGTAGAATCTCAGATTAGCTTCAACCATGTCCAAGAAATTTCTAGTTCACCACGACTTCTTCCCAGGGCCAGCTCGATGTAAATCCTGAGGGGAGATAAAAATCAAATTCCTGATGTATGACTTCTCAAGTAACTCTGTCATGTAGCTCTTGGGCTCGCAAAGTGGCTTCATGCAGGACATTCCACTGGATAGTTCATCACTGAGAAAAGACATGAGGCTGCTTAAGTCTTACCGTGTCTGGCCTGGCTCCCCTGCTTTTTCACTGGAAGAGATGCCCTGACTGCAGAGACTTCTATTTCTTCCGAATACAGAAAGCATCTGAGAGTCACATAGACCTGCTCCACAACCACGTCTCTTCATGGGAACATGGCGCTCATCGGATTCGGATAGAGGACTCTGAATTATGAGATCAGCAAATCATCTAAGCGATCTCATAGATAAGTGCCAAAGGCCAGCTGTCCTAATCTTGTTGCGGGGAGGGGACCCTAATGAGACAGAAGGACCCAGTTTCCTACAGCTCAAAGTAGGTAGGTTCATAGCTATCTTTTTTCCCAAGAAACACAACTTCTGCCTTGGGGTGAAAGGACATCAGAATGGATGGCTAGCTGGAACTGGCTTGTTGTTCCAGAGGAAATCGTTAGTCATGCGAGTTGGAAAGATTGGTCAGGATCCCAAACCCCTGAGTCTTGGACTGGTTAGGTAAGTCACATTGCAAGCTGCGGGGCACTAGGAGAACTGAATTTTAATGACAGTGATCTCACTCCTGCTTCGACTACAAAAAGCTGAGGGAGGCAGAAACTGGCTGTTTCATTCCTCTGGGGTCAGGGGACAGAATGTTTCTGTGCAATTGATTCCATTTTTGTAATTTTAGGAACTTCTTTCACTTTGAAAAGATTGCCACAAGTTTGAGGTCATTTTCTGCGGGGAATGATGTGGTAATTAGTTGGCATTAAGGAGCAGTGTGTTCCTGGGAAGTCCTGGTGAGTTCGAGGCTGGCACGCTGGGGTGGAGGCGGCCGCTCAGCAGATGGCATCAGGCAGACCTTGCCACCAAGTCCACCCTCGCTCTTGAAAAATCTAACTGCTGGGGAAAGAGCTTTCAGTCCTTGTCAGAGTTGGAAGAAAGTTTCATTGAAAGAGGGATGGAGGGAAGGTAGATCCTGCTTTTACAAGACCAACAATGGTGATTTTATAGTCTTGGAGACAAAAACGGGAAAAAGAAAAAGCTATTATACACACTTAATAGGTTACAATGAAAGGTTTGGAAGTAAACTGACAATGATGCTTCTGGGTAATACTCGTAGAATACACATCCTTACAAAGGAAGCTAGGCATATAAAGTATTTAGGTAGGATTCCTGGCACACAGAAGACAACTCAGAGGCTAAGTAGCAATTAGATGGACTTCCATCTACGGGGAGGCTGGGTGGGAAAGGCGGTTTCTACACTCAATAAAGACAGAAATTGCACGGAAAGGAACAGCAGTGGAGCTGGGCAGACCATGTCTTACTGGGCCCAGCACAACCAGTTCTGATGCCATGGCAGGAACAGATCAGTTTCCATGGCTGACCAGCAGGTGAAGTGGCTGGCTTGTGTTCACAGGCCGTGTCTCACGAGAAGAGCACAGAGACATTAGAACCCCTTCCGGGCAGGGAGATACTTCCACGGCAAGACCAGCTGGAAGGAGAGTGATGGGGCAGCAGATGCTTGTCTCCCGGTTCCAGTTCCTCTGGGTATGTGCTCACCGAATGGTCCCCACACTTACGAGCACATTCACTTCCCTCGTCTCCTTCGGCACAGGCCCAGGGCTGCGACTGTGTTAAATATGCACGTTCTATTACACCGCTGATACAGTACGATACATTAGAGTATTATGATAGTACATAGAGTGTCGTGACAAACCCTGCAGTACTTACCCCGAGCATGAAATAGTGCGCCCCTGCTGACAGCAGCAGGTTTGGAGAGTGAAATAATAGTGCTTATTTTGAATTAGAGGATCTGTGTGATCTGGGAGTCCCTAAATCTAGGCCTGGGCAGGAAGTTATCAACTGCTGCTTGGGCGGGTCACAAGGCCCCTATGGACAGAACACAGAGAGACCAAAATCGATAGAGGTTTGTATTTATTGGTGATACCCATCCACTTGGGAAGTGAGAGGAAATGATTCTGATGCACAAGCCATGGGAAACTCACCTGAGCCCCGACGTGTGGGGGTGTCAATTCTTTGTATTTTTGTCTCTCCTTGTTCCACTTCTGTTTAGACATAATTTGAAGACCATCTTGGCCTTTGCACATTCTAATTATGTTAAGGTAAAATGCTCGCAATGAATGCGGTATGAGTTTCAAGTGGGCCTTTCAGATCTTAAGTGCGTGCTAAGTAATGATGTGCTTTGAGGTAAACATACCGTACATGTTTCTTTGATGAAGACACATGCCTTTGTGTCTCTGTATGTCAGGTGGGTCTATCAAAAATTTCCATGAAAAACCACGATCAATCCAACAATGAACTTTGTAAGGGGAGTTTATCTGAAAATTGGAAGGGTCAGAAAACCACAAAACATGCCCAAAAGCCCAGTTTTAAGCAAATCTATAACTTGAAAAAACACAAACTAAAAATACTGAGGGCGGTGCATTGTTTGAGAACTTGCAGCAACTGGGTAATTTCTTGGTATCAGCTGGCGCGTCTAGCGATGGCATTCCCATGCAAAGCTATGTCACTCTTCAGCCCTCCTCCCATAGGCCCAAGTCCCATTTCCAAATGATGCTCCAAGGAGGATGGAAGGTCCTTGACCTTGAGGATGGGTGTCATCCACTCAGGCAGCAAGACGGACAAACTGAGCACATGTCATGCGGTGAGTACTGGTATTTGGGGTTTTTTTTAAGAAGATATTTGAATTTTGGTCCCTAATCCAGTAGAAAGGTTTTGTCATCTGGTTTACATTCAAGACCTCGTTGGCTCATCATCCTGAGAAGTAAACTTCCTTCTGGGTTAGGAGACCTCCTCGTGAGACTTGAGATATACCGGTTTGGAAAGTTTCCTCAGCTTTTCCTGGCTTCGAAGTCCCCGGCCTTGTAGTGGGGTAAGGCCCATTGGAGGCAGATGAATCTGAGTAAGAAGAATAAGAATGATGATAATAATATTAAGGAGTACGATTATTGCCGCATATTACTCTCACAGAGGACGTACAAGAGACCACACTCACTGCCAAGCGCTCCTGCATGGACTCATTAATCCTTACAATCATCTCGTAAGGAAGTATGTCAATATTTATAAATGAGAAAGCGGGAGGCTCAGAAGTGATAGCTCGCTCAAGAGTATACATTAAATGGTGGAGCCAGGATTTGAACCCAGATCTGCCTGAGTCCAGAGCGTGTGCTCTTCTCTGCCATGTTGCCTTCATGGCCACAGATCACAGTCAGATGAGCGTGGGGAGGAGGTGAGAAGGAAAGCGTGTGTACTAGGGACGCTCTGTGCTGAGTGGCAAACTAGGACCACTGTGAGAGCCGACCAAAAGGGCACTGGTTAAGTTGTGGCACCATCTGGTAACGGGACACAAGGCAGCCACAGGAAAAGACGGAGGCAGGGCTGTCCAGGAGACAAAGTGAAATAAGCAGGCAGTAACCCGCGTGCCCAGAACCCCACATACTTTAAGAACATGTATGCGTATGAGCGTAGAAAAAGACAATACAGATATATTACCAAACTCTATTAGGTTCAGCCGATACAATATAAAATGGCCATTTTTTTGTAGATCAAGAGTAGCATGGTGGCAATGTCACATGGTCCAGCCTAACAGTTATGGGGGTCACTCCATAGGGTGTGAATTTTTGACCATTTTTCACTTTCTACTTTATGCATTCCTTTAATGTTGGAACTTTATTCTTTAGTTAACAAACCTGTCTCATATGATAAGGAAAATAAGTCTTTCCATAAAAAAAAAAGTGAAAGGCAGGAGAGAAAGCAATGCAAATGGGAGGTGGCTGTCCCTTCCCTGCATGGGGGCACGGGGACACTGAACGGGGAGGAGAGCAGGCATTCGTCGATGACTTAGTTTGCTGCGATGGGCTGGTGGCATGCAAGGAGAGCTTATTCCCAGTCGGCCTCCTTACAGGAGCTCTGGACTTCGGGGCGGAGTCTAGCCTTCTTGGTACATGTTCTTGGAAATGACGGGGCAGGCCAGGGCCCACCGCATGTAGCTGGAGTCGCACTTACAGGCCTTGGGTACGGAATCCGGTAATGCAGCGCCATCTCAATCCTGGCCGTGCATTCGTCTATACACTGCTTAATCTGGTCTGTGTCTGTGAGCTGGGAAGAGCGGGAAAGGGGCCGTCACACAGGACACGCATGTTTTCTGCAGTCAGTCAATGACCTGCCGATAAGCTGAGCTAGCAAAAGCACTTCATATAAAACGTGGACTAAACTTTTAAAAATTATTAAAATTGGTAATGCAAGCACGTGGTAAACAAATAATTCGAATGCACGAAAGGGTATCAAAGAAAACAAGAAGTCCCCCTCTTACCCTGCCTCCCAGTTGCTGTTCTCAGGGACAGCTATTATCAGCAGGCTCTTATCTGTCCTCCCAGGGACAGTCTATGCACATAGGAGCACACATGTAAATACTCAGAGAATTTTTCTCACACAAACGACAGCTCACTTTGTTGTGAAGCTTGCTTTTGCCACTAACAACCTGAAGCTTCTTCTGTTTACACATATAAAGCTGCCCCATTCTTTTTAACAGTGGCACCATATTCCAACATAAAGGCTGTATTATAATTCAACCGATCTTCTACTGATGGAAATTTAGGTTATTTCCAGTCTTCTGCCATTATAAACAATTCTGTTATGGAGCCCTCTATGTTGTTTGTTTGTTTGTTTCTTTCTTTTTGTTTTGTTTGTCTCATATGCAAATATATCTAAAAGATAAATTCCTAAAGAGAGGACTGTAGGGTCAAAGAGAGTATGTTCATGCATTTTTAACTCTCACAAGTGCCCCTCTAGATTCAGATTCCCCACTAAGGGGCTGCACCAGTTTATATTCCCCTGAGCAGACTATGAATGAGATTCCCACCAGCACCCAAGAAGAGCTTCCTCACACCCTTCCCAAGTTGATCCAACTTTAAAGTAAACCAGTTGTCTCAGCGAGTGCTGTCTAGACACCCCTGGGTGAGAACCAGGGAATGAGTCACCTCTCATTTTGAACTGTGAACCGCCCTGCTCGTTAGTAAGGGGAAGACATGGCTTCTGAGATTCCAGAACAGTCAACTAGTGGAAGTCCAGTTTCAAGTAAAGGAGTGAAAAGTTCACTCGGAAAACCAGAAAGCCAGGTGGAAGGCAGAGAGCTTTCATGCGGAGGATGGAAAATGAGTCAGCAGGCGGCTCTGTCAGAGCTGGGGTTGCATCAGCCGAGACGACACCCACAGGGACGTCTGGGCTGCAGTGACCTGGGACGTCCAAGGCCACCCGCGTCCTACGGCACCTCCTGGAGCCAAGGAGAGTTCTGGGAACTGCGATGCGCAGAACCTCAGCTCTCTGACCTCTGTGCTTCTCAGAAGCTGTTGCTCTGATGTCCCCCTTGGGAACAGATGTCCCTGTCCCTTCCCATTAGGGTTCAGAGCAATTCCTGAGGCATCGCTGGATTATTACCAAGCTCTCACAGCAGGTGAGGTCATACGAAAGTACTTGTGTCTGCTCAAGGGAGGGGGGAGAAAGAGGCCCCCCGTAAAGCTGTGGTTGAGGGGGTCTTGGGCTCTGGGGGCCCCTGCCGTCCCTTTGAACAAGTCGGGATTAGGTTTTCCAAGTCCAGTCATTCAGAGGCTGCCGGCATGATTTCGCTGTGGCTACATACCACCTCTACTAGCATCCAACTTCTTCTTGAAACCGGCTCTCTTTTCAGCACAGTGTTTGTGAAACTGCCTGATGTTGTTTTCTAATACATGGCAAAACAGGCACGTGTCTTCTAATGAAGAGCCCATGGCGCTCCCCCTACAACAAAACCATCTTGCTCATGTACTGTCGGGGGCGCACGCGCTGCCGCCCGGCTCAGCATCAGAGGCGCAGGAAGGGCTGATGGCAGCTGTAACTCAGAACCCAAAGGGGTTCTGAGCCGGAAGGAAGCTGGCGGGGCGTACGGGCACACGCTCCTGTGCCCTCCCCAGCAGTGCCCACGCACTGCCAGGCCACGGCGACCGCTTTATTACCCGGGCAGAACAGCCCTGACTCGTGAAGCTACAGACAAGGCACAGCCGTGTAGCATGAACAAGGTCGGTGGCTGCTGCAGGCGGCTCTAGAGGAATTCAGGCCTTCATGATGGGGTCCGGGGAGGGCAGAAAAGCTGCGGAAGGCTTCCCGGAGAAGGTATTTGTAAATGCTCGTTCATTTGTGACAACCACAAGGCAGGGCCCGGGGAAGAGGCTGGCAAAGCGCAAGACCCGGTCTGTGCACTGGAGGAACTGGCCATCTGGCTGGGGAGACCACACCAACGTTAAGCGCAACCCATTATTTAAAGGATGCGATAAAGACAGAAACAGCACCTGGAGTACTTGCTTCCATCCCCAGGTCTGGGGACACTGGGGTGGTGGGTGTGTCCACACCAGGAGCAGGAATGTCTGCAGGGGTCAGAGGGGCTTCGTGCGCAGGTTGGCCTCGGAGGCAGGGAGCGCTCAGGGATGCTGAGAAGGGGAAGGTACGGGGGGTGGGGGGTGGGGGTGGCATTTCTTTTGCAGCACTTATTCCAGTGGCCCCTTTCCTTTTCTTTCCCTCTAACTCTGAAACACCTCTGAGGGGCCGTGTCTTGGTGTTGCGCATCTTATGTCCCCACCTTCTGGTGTGTGGCCCACAGTGGGCACCCCGATCCTTGCTGAGTGAAAGAGTGAGGGAAAGGCATTGTGGAGTGGTGACAGGAGCCATGACAGAAGTGGGCAGGCTGGGGAAGGGAGGCCTCCTGGCGGGGAGCCGAGCTCTCTGCTGGGCACCCCTGTGCTTGGGGGGATGAGGTCCCTCCGGGGCCTGGTGAGAGGCCGAGGCTGCAGGAACGGGAGCTGGGATCAGAAGGTGGCTGGATATACTTATTTGAATAGTTTATGAACTGGAAAGAAAAACAAAATGTAGGTGCGCACCTCCTGCAGGAGTGTCGGGCAGCTGTCACCCGTACACAGGACGGCCCGTCCCCTGACAACTCCCACCGCCTCCTGGCCTGTGGGGCCGACTGAATATCGAGCCACGTCCCTGCGGGACCAAGAACCTGAAACCGCGGGAGAAGGAAACCCGGCCGGGCCCTAGGCCCCTTCCCGCCCACACACTCGGCCAGCGTGGCGTGCTGCTCAGGCCTCTCAATGTTAGGACAGAAAAGGAAAGAACACACCAGACACCGCTCCCCGCCCCCCAGGATCTGCAGCTGAGCCCCACTTACATTTCTGTTTTTCCTGAACAGCGTCCTGGCTTCGTTTACGATGTACCGTTTCTCCTGAGCCGTGTCTTCCACTCGCCCCGACGCCGCCTGCCACTTCCTTGCCAGCCTGAAAATCCGGCGGTAGAGGCCAAGAACTTCTTGCCCTGTCGCTGTGGTCATCTTCGGAGCCGCCAAAACAGAAGAGGGAAGATCTGCATGAAAAACCCATCTTGACAGCAGGCAGCCAGGCAGATGTACAATTTTTTAATTTTTTTAAAATCGAGTTCTTTAATGCGTCTAGAAATAATTGTTGGTTCTCAACAAATGTCTGGTGGCCCTGTCACTGGAGTGGCCCTGTCACCAGAGTGGCCCTGTGGGAACGCAGGTCCCTCCCATCTGGCCCCACACGTCATCTCTTGGCCACGTCGCCCGACAGTGCTATGTGGCACGATGGCCGTTTTTACAACATGGCAAACCCCAAATACACACGTGCTAGTCTTTAAACCCATAACTTCTTTACACGGCATCTTAGGAGTGATGTGTTTCGTGTGTGTTCTGGTAACACTGTATCACTAACCTGAGAAGGCGCATTTTGAGGAACTGCATTTTCTAGTATTAGTGAGAACTTGGATTTAATGCAGGCAGGGGCTGCAAACTCAAGTCTCTCCAGGGCCTGGCAGGTAAGAAAATGAGAGGACCCGGCTGCAGGATGGGGACAGTGGCCAACTGGAGAGACCATGTCCCCTTAAAAGGGGACAGCTGCCACTCGGCCCCTGCCATACATGAGGGCCTCAGGAAGCCAGGTTTCCTGACAGCTTAGCAATAGGTCCCTGTCCAGATTTTAAAAATATAAAACCACAAAAAAGACACAAATTTAATTTTGAAGAAGTATCATGAAGCCCAAATGAAACGTGCCTGCAGGTTCCGTTCCACCCAGAGACCGTTAGGTTGTAACCTTAGTTTCATCATAACCTTGCGGAAAATATTTTAGTTTCCAAAATTGTCAGTCTACCTCCTTGTCCACGTGAGAACCGTACAGTCAGCATAACTGAGACTCTTCACGGTGACGGAAGGTCTCGTGGCCCCTCTGGGTGCTTACGCTGAAGCATCAGCTTTAATTTTAGAGGATGCGGCTGAGACCCGACCTGCGTAGATCCCGAAAGCTGTTTTCTTAAAAATAAAATTCCTGTGATCTTTACTTTTATTATGAAATATTTCAGATACACACGCACACAAAAGGTACAGAGGGTAATACAATGAGCAGCCAGCTGTTTACAGGGGACCTTGAGGAATACATTATATAGATAATTGCAACAAAGCCCCATTGTACCTCTGCTTCTCTAAGGAGCCACCATCCTGCGTTTATCTTTCTCACACTGATCACCACATTTAACATGACATAGTGTTGCTGAGCAGCTTTAAAGGCTTTCTGCAGGCATTGTCTTTCGGCAGCGTTTTCTGCCCGTGTTTGTAAGCTTCATTCACGCTGTCACATGCAGCTCTAGCTGACATGTTCTCTCTCCTGCACTTGAGTCCACAGAGCAGGGAGATCTCTACTGTGTATCCTCTGGCTGACGGCTGGCAGGTGTTTCCTTTTTCCTTCACTCCATTGCAGAAACGTCAGCCCATTTCTTGACTATTTACTTGTATGTCTAAAAGAAAGTCACCAAAGGGAGAAAGTCCCACCCCTGGAGGACTCTGACTGGCCAGACTGAGGAGGGTGAAGGCTGATGTGCCCTGAACAAACAGGCAGGCTAGGAAGAGCGGGCGGCAGGCAGCAGGCGGCAGGGACAGGCACTGGGACATGTCACCCCGAGTCCGGGGCTTTCCTCAGATGGGCTCGTCAGGATCGGGAAGGAGGTGCTCACTGCCCTTTGGGAACATGACCCAGCTCCGACCCAAACAGGAGGGGTGATCCCGACAGGTGCCGACAGTGTGCTTTAGGGCAGAACTGAGTTCATGAGCAGTTAATGGGAGCTGGGAGGAGGTGTGTGTACCTAGAAATTCTAGTTTCTGCAAGGAATTCACCCTACGGAGAATTTCTCTTTCCAATACGACTGGCTGCCCTCCTTATCCTGACCCTGGTGACTTCTCTTGAGCAATGAGAAGCGAACCAAGGCTTCACCCAATTCAGAAGTTCACAGGAACTAAAGTTACCTTCAGCTCTGATGCCTGTGATGCTTCAGAGAGAATGCTTAAAAGGAATTCATAAAAACCAGGAGGAGAACATCATGGTTTGTGGCTAATCGTTAATAGAAACCCAGATGAGACGATGACATTTTTCCTGGTAAGGAAACAGGTTTCTGAGTTTCTGGCTCTCCCTAAAATTCCATGGTTTCACATGAAAATCTGTGAGTCAGTTCCTGTGTGGGGCAGGGCGTCTGTAAGTAACTTCTATTAACAATTGCTTCACTTCCCTGTCGTGAGCACAAGGCACTGCCTGGACGGTGTGACACCAGAGAACACAGGAGGGCAGGCACACTGAAACAGCAACAGCTTTCTGCGACGTCCGACTTTAATTGGTTTCCTCCTGCCATTCTTAAGAACCTCCCGTGAAACTGTACCTGATCATACACCATGATCTGATCCACAAGCCCTGTAATTAGGGTACTCAAGGTAACAAGCAGAACTAACAATTGGTACTTAATAGGCCTATTTTAAAAACACTTTAATTAATGTGTTAAGTGTTAGGAAGAAAACTGATCCTGAAAGGGAGGTGAGTGATGTGACCCAGAAAATCCAAATCTTGAAGATTTCCAGAGGGAAGGGTCTGAAGCTATATATACTCCAGGGTGTACTATCAACAAGTCTAGCCTACCACTTCTTTCCAATTTTTTGTGCACAAAGGCAAGAAAGAAGAAGAAGAAGAAAAAGCTTTTGCTCTTTTCTCAGTAAAATCTTTTCGTTCTTTGAGGGAAGTAATCATGTTCTCACCTTAGGAGTACATACCTAAGGTTCCCTCTGACTCCCTCCCCTCTCCCCTCTCCCAATGTATGAGATCTGTCCCTGTTTACCCTTCCCAGGGACGCTTGCATTTCTTCCTTGTAGCACTTACCACTCAGTAATGGTTTGCTAGTATCTGTCTTCCCCCTAGACTCTAACCTTTATGGGGACAGTAACCACATTCATCTTATTTTTTGCGGAATTCTCAGCTCTGCATTCAACAAATGTTTGCTGGATAAATGAAAGTCTCTCATGCTATGGAAAGAGAGCTTGTGATTCTTGACACAATATCGACCACATATAAAAAATAAAAGTAAAAAGCTCTTTTCCTTTTGGTTTGTATTTTTGCCTTTGTTCCTTGGAAGCAAGTTGTTTAGAAAAAGTGTCTTCCCTAAGGGTCTTCCTTCCTGGGGATTTGAGGGCTTGGGACTAACATCCAGCATCTATTCCTCTAAAACTGTCCGTCCTTCCGAGTTTCAGGGGTTGGTCTGAAGCTGTGGGGACTGCCGGGGTCTTCCACATGGGCGACCTCAGCAACATTCAGCTGTTACAGGACCACAACGGAACTGCAGCCTCAAGACCTCTGCAGTCTATTGCTACAGAAGTTTTACAGTTCAAGTTTTATAACTTGTAT
The DNA here is from genome assembly GCA_004027555.1 of Craseonycteris thonglongyai. Classification (NCBI taxonomy): domain Eukaryota; kingdom Metazoa; phylum Chordata; class Mammalia; order Chiroptera; family Craseonycteridae; genus Craseonycteris; species Craseonycteris thonglongyai. Next base: position 130,310 of record PVKE010000160.1, on the reverse strand, counting down.
TCTGAGATAGACATTTCTTCAAACTCCGCTTTTCACCTCAACCCCCAAATCCTACAAGGAGGAAAGGCAAGAGAGATGAAGTATAGCTGAAAGAAACTGGGACTAGAAATGGCCTCTTTTCTTAAAAATTGTACCCCATGTATAAACGCAAGACCAAGATAAAGGGTTGCCAAGCACCTACTGTATGCGGCCTGTGCCACTAAGAAAAGGCGCACAACTCCGGTGTCCCAAAGATTGGTTGGCGAGTGATTTCTGATATACAATACAAATGCTTTTTTTTTTTAATTCTATAAAATTTGTTGGGGTGACATTGGTTAGTAAAATTAGACAGGGCTCACGTGTACAGTTCTAGAATACATCACCTACGTGTTGCGTTGTGTGCCCAGCACCCAGCAGATACTTCTTTTCTGTGATTCTTGTGTTTTACTTAATAGCCCATCAAATGCATGATTTACAGCAATTTCAACTTTGTAGTGACATGGCTTCCTTTAAATAAGTCTATTACAAACATCTTTAAGCTCGTTGAAACTACACGTAAACGACAGGAGAAATGGTGGGGAGTCTGAAAGGCACGCTGGGAGTGGCTGAGTCCTCACTGGCTGCCCTAGACCAGCGTCCCCCACCCACCCAGCAGACACCCGCTTACAGCGCTCAGGGTTCTGGGGAGCACCCTTCACAGCCAGCTGCTGCTCTGTAGCAATTTCACGGTGTCTTCCCTCTTCACTGAAGTCCTGGAGGGCAGGGACTGTGTTTTGCTCATTAGCATAGTAGTAATAATATGCTGTTAGTAGTAGTAATAATAATAATAAGCTACATGTGCTTTGCTAGGCACTGTATATATAACTCCCATAATCACTGCAACAATTCAGTAAGGTAGCTACTATACCATTATCTCTTTTTACAGAGGAGAAACCTGAGAGGTTAAGTCACTTGGCCAGGGTCACACAGCTAGAAAGTGGGGCAGGGGCCAGGACTCAAACCCAGTCTAGAGTCAGAGCCCAAACTTTTAATCACTGAACTGGCTGCTCGACCTTAGTACATGGGGCTGAATGTCTGTTGACTGCTTTACAGACTTCTATCTCTTCCTACAAAGAGCCGAAGACCACGGTCTTGCACCGTGACATGAATGAGTGACCGCTCTGTAAGGGTTCTCACAGCCCATCTGCACCACTCCTTCCCCATGATGAGGATGCTGTTGTATTGGGCTGGACTGCTCTGCCCTTCCGTTCCCCACAGCCCCCTGTCCCCAACACTCCAAAGGGCTATAGGCCTGCAGGCCTGACACTACTGGGGAGCGAAAAGGGGGTCCTAGGGAAAGTCACCTCACTGGGAGACATGATCATAAATTCCGACCCGGGCTGGTCACCGTGGGCGGTCACGCCCTAGGCCTACAAGCTCTATACTGTTTCTGGGCATCTAGGCTCACACACCCGTGGAGTAAGCCACCCCCCTTTAGCACGTGTAATCTTGTTAACAGTCCCCAAACTCAAACCCCCCCACCCCCACTTCCTCCCACCTCTGTGGCAACTTCTTCAGCTCCCTTAATTCCAAATGCGCAAGCAAAGCTGCAAGACTGTCCCTCTCTAGAGCACTTATCTTGCTTCCCAGACACTGTCCTCAGTTTGGCTCAAATGACCTCTTGGAAAAACTATAGGTTTGGGCGTCTCTTCTGTGGACAGTTCCTGCCCAAGCCTCCACCCATCCATCCATCTGTTCGTTCGCACTGTCAGCGCACACCAGGGGCTAGGCACCTGCGGCTCTGAAGGGACACTGATAAGCAGCCGTGGCCCCTGCCCTCCCACAGCTTGTACTGTTGGGGGCCACAGGCAGACGATACACACGGAAATCTCAGAGGATGAGGCCAGAACGGATGAACGAGCAGAGGTGGTGGTGGTTTTATTTGGGGGAGTCAATGATGTGCGAGCCAGTCCTGAACGCTAGGGAGGAGCCTGTGATGAGAAGTTAAGAGGAAGGTGGTGCCAGGACAGGGAACAGCAGAACAAAGGCTGTGCTAGGAGAGCTCATGGGGGAGGCCAGGTCGCAGGTGGGCGGAACAGCACAGGTGGGGAGGCCAGGCCCTGGGAGGGAGACTGGTCTGTAGTCTGAGAGACAGTGGTGGGCTCTGGGCAGGCTGTAATAGCATGGTCTGACTTCTAGCTTTTCAGGTGTGCTCGGTTTCAGACTCAGGAAGTAGTTACGGTGCTGCCAGTCCTGCAGATGGTGAAGTCTTGCCTTACGCAGCGGAACGGACCAGGAGAATTGGGGTTAGGAGCCAAAATCGCTGGATAATGACTTCCCTGACTGTACGCTTTTTTTATTTTGGAGGCAGTAATGGGGACTTGTAATGGGTAATGATGAATCTTCTAAAAGAAAAGAAGAAGAAAAAAAAAGATGCAGCCCCAGCTTCTCACCTTCCCAGAGAGCCCGCTCTGCCGGCACGTCCAGATCGAGCATCTGGAGGGCTGGGGGTGGGGGTGGGGTGTTCCTGGAATTAGGGCCTTCACCTTTCCCCCCACCTTTGGAATACTCGGGGGTTAAGAGCAGAGATAATTCCTGCGCCCCCCCCTCCCCCACTCCCGGGTAAAATTTGTAGAAGTATGATTCTGGTCTCAGGAATGTGAGAACTCCAAATGTTGGTCTCAGGGGGCTTTTGCCTTCTACTGAAGACAAAGTCTTGCAGAACAAACAAGGGACAGAAGAGGTGAGGGACTGAGGGCCAAGCCCAGCAAGGAAGGAGAGAGCTCTTCTCATTCTTTCAAGACCTGCCCTGGGTGGAGTTTTGTTTCTCATCACATCCAGTGTGACGCAGTCAACTTTCTCTCCTGAGTATTTTGTTATTCTAAGGGGTGGAAGAGGGTGGAGACTGTAAAACACCCCCAAAAGGAATCGCTGTCTTGTGCGTGTTGTACAGTAGTGGCCTGTGGCCCTATCTCCTTAGACCTGGGACCCTTTCTTTTTGACAAATGACAGTCCCAGCTCACACAACTTGCCCTTTGGCTTCTCCCAGCACTTTTCCTGGGTGCCTTCTTCACACAGAGGCTGGGCAGCATCCCTGACACGATGTATATTCCTGTCTTAAGGTTCATCCTACTGTCGGATTCACCTTGTTTCCTCTACTGTGTGTTTCGTGGGGGGAGAGGAAAGAGGGTTGGGACCATGTGCCTCATTTCCACGTGTAGGCCTGGTGCGGAGTTGGAAATTGAAATAGATTTGTTAGAAGAATAAAATTTACAAGCAGAAGTCACCACTCAAGGCCACATAAGATACACAACCATAAAACGACCCTCAGCCTTCAGTTCTCTTAAGGCCAGTTAAGGTTCATCCACTGGAGTGCTTCTGTGTGAAGCTCAGAACCACACATCTAGGCAAATGGGATTCTGCTACTTTTTTTCTTGGGGAAAAAAAATCCTTTGGGGGAGTAAGGTTCATTGTACCCAAATGATGAGAGGTCAAAACTAACGCAGAAAATCATAATTTAAAGTTCTGTCATCTGGAAAAATCTCTAGGGAACTGAAATGCTTACAATGCCAAAGCAAACAGATTTCCTGGCCCCAGATGGCGGAGCCGAGAATGACTATCTGGCTTTTAGACATTGTTTTTCCACGTTTGTAACGAAGAGGAGATCTAATACAAACAATGGACTCACGGATTCTGGGGTGCTCAAACCTGCGTTTAAATCCTGACTTGGTCACATTGGGCCAAGTCTTCCTAGGCTCAGTTTTTTAAAATGTAAAATGGGGTAATGAGAGAACCTTCTCCAAAGAGTTGTAAGGATCATTCATGAGATAATCGGTGTCAATCACTTAGCACTGGGGGGTTAACAGAGGCAAATGTTACCTGAATAGGAGGAAGTGAAGGGGGCCTCTTTGATCTACGCTGTGCTTTGTCTGCTGAGGGGGAAAGGAATGTGCAGCCTGTTGGCAACTGCATGGCTTTGCGGTAGTAATGGATTTTCCTAAAGCTGTTTCCCTGGGATCATTAATAATCGCTGTACAGTAGAGGGCTATTGTTCTTCAGTATGCATAAAAATCCCTGTTGGAAGCTCCCCTTATCTTCAGACCACAGAGTACACTTCTTACTGGAAACACAATACAGGTGCCAACACCCAGAGCTTGCCTGGCTTCTCTTCCGGTCTCTTCTGTTATCGCTCACTCCTCGCTTACCCTCCTGTACACTTCTCTCCTGGCTCTGCTATACTCCCTACCTTCTGGGGTACAGCCACACCTGGTATAGTGCCATCCAGTACCTTTCAGGCTACCCTGTGCCTACACCTGTCCTTTGTCCTGCCACACACTGACACACACACACACACACACACACACACACACACACACACACACACACACACACACAGTACCTTTCAGGCTACCCTGTGCCTACACCTGTCCTTTGTCCTGCCACACACTGACACACACACACACACACAGTACCTTTCAGGCTACCCTGTGCCTACACCTGTCCTTTGTCCTGCCACACACACACACACACACACACACACACACACACGTCTTCTGTCCTGGATTCGGTTTTTGGTTACTAGAATCCAAAAAAGGCAAGTGCAATACCACAGGTTTTGCACATCTCAGGATATGCTTGTGTGGCATACTTAGTCATACCACAGCTATTCTCTGAAACAGCATCTTTTGACACAGAAAGTGACAATACAGTGTGTCAGAGATGGGGGGCAGGGAGGAGAGGGTAGACTGCATTTGAATTTTACCTAAAGAAAAAGGACTTGGGTTAGGCTATGCAATATAGGACATCTTCAGGCCTCAAGGAAAAACCAAAAGTACTGAGATCTGGAAGACGTCTCACTATCCCGAAAAAGATCCTGTGAGGTTAAGTTCTGTGCATTCTAAATGTACCAGCACAGGAGCACAGGCAAGATTGTACTTGTAGGGGAACTCCAATCAGGCTATTGTAACCAAGAGATATACAGCGATTTTCCCCTCAGGGATAGAAATTCGAAATGAAAACCAAGTTTCGGTCCCTTACATCAAAAGAAATGGCAGTTATCTGTTTCCCCATCTGAGTGTTTTGAGACAAAGATAAGGCAAGGGGTCAGTCAGAGGTGGTGAGAACCAGTTACCACACAAGTAGGAGGTGGTATTGGAGGTGTGTGTGTGTGTGTGCTGAAACTAGACAAGAACTAGGTCCATGCTCAAGGTCAATCACAGCTATTCATTCACAACACCCCAGGCCTTCCACGCTTCATAGGAACTGGGGGGGGGGGGGAGGGTGTGTGTGTGTGTCAGAGAACACAAATCACTTACATTTAACATTTAAATCCCTCCTTTGTGATCACTTCCTAAGGAAACGAATTAGGAAACAGAAAGGACTTTTGGTTATAACCGCAAATACACGGAGCTTCTAGCACCTGACCCTTGATCCAACCATCTGATAACCTCACTGTGTGCAGGGGTCCCAGCCTTCAAGACAGTTCTGAGTACCTTCCGACTATCAGATGAGTAACTCTCAAAGGGGCCACTCTTCTCATCTGTAGAGGCAGACACTTACTACGCACAGTTCCGGACAGCAGGAGCAATGACTGCCCATTTTTACGTGTGTGGCGTGATGGGCACCCAGAGTACCTCCAAGTTCCATCTTCAGTGTGGACGCAGTCTATTTCTGTGCCATCCAACAGGGTAGCCACTGGGCACTTAAAAATATGGTCAGTATATCTAAGGGACTGGCTTTTAAATTTCACTTAAGCTAACTACACGTAGCTGCTAGTGACTACACGTGGACAGCACCGCTCTAGAGCTAGAATTGCAAACCAGATGCCCACAGAGGTCAAGCAGGCAACGGAGAGGAGGCTTTTGGCAGAACTGAGCCTTGAGCCTTGTACCAAAGGGGGAAGCGGCTCATTGGCGCCAGTGGACATGGGTGTGTGTATGTGTGTTTGTGTGTGTCACAAGACTCATTTTTCAGAAGCTGAAAATCTATGTTTTGATGTCCAATACTTAAATATTAGCAAGTAAATTTGAAAAAGAATTTAAATCACTTTGTGGGCTGAACGGTATGTTTGCAGGCAGTATCTTGTCCTGCCAGTTTGCTATCTCTGGCTAGACTAACCTCTTGGGTAGAAAGAAGAGGCCTTTATCCAAGGCCACTCTGCTAGTCAGTAGCAGATACCAAACTGAAACCCAGGCCTTCAGATTCTCCTGATACTCTTTCCTGATTTTATGTGATTGACGGGACATAGATTGCAGTGGCAGGGCGGCAGCAGCGGGGACAAGGGCCCCTTTGTTAGAAGCTGTGGAAGTCTATGGCTGATAGGTTATGAACCCAGCTACCTAGCTATAATCGCAGGTTGGGTCCTATGAGCAAGGCTCTGTACCAGGAGCCAGCAGCACACAAAGAGCTAATCCGTGGGGGAAGAGTCCTAAACACCTGACAAGCAGAGTCAGGTTTGCTATCATGGACACAAATCACGTGGGCACAAGTCCAACGAGAAGACCGTGTAGCAGAAGCTGGCTAGGGAGTGGTGGGTGGAGTCTTACTGATTGTGAGGGTCTCATTATTCCAGGATATTAAGGGGTGGGGGGGCTCCTTTCATCTTTGAGGCCTTGTCCATGTCAAGAGTTCCCTTTGCAAGCTGCTGCTTAAAGCCCTCTCAAGTTTAGGGTCCTAGGTGATCTAGAAATAAACCCCTACACTTATCATCTCTCTGATTAGTCCCCTGACTTGCCTATCTAACCCCTCAACATCTTCATCTGGATGGTTCACAGACTTACGGAACCTAGTGTGTTCAAAAGAGAACTTACAGCATTTCCTTCCAACTGCTGCCCCTTAGGGAGTCATCCCTGGCTCCTCTCTCTCCCCCATACACTACACATCCACCTGACCAGCAGGTCCTGCAAACTCTGCCAGCACACTACACGGGGAATTTAATTCTCTCCCTTTTCACTGCAACGACCCCGGCACTTCTCCCAGGCCTGCTGCAGCAGCCTCCACCTCTCTCTATCCAGCAGCCACGAGCGATTTTTAAAAAAATAAGTTAATTGGGGGGGCATTTCTCACTTGCCGGGGTCTTCCTTCGTGGTGTCACTTCTAAAGCTCCTCCTGGCCGCGCATGAAAAGTCACGGAGCACGAATCTCTTGCGCATCCAGGTAATGAGTGAAGAAGCTGGGTCTTCACCCTCCTAGGAAGGGTTCTGGCTCCTCTACGGGGCCCCGTGTGGGCCAACCTTCCCCGGTTACACGCTCTCGCCCTGGAACTGCCCCCCCTTCCTCCTGGTCCATGGAAGTTTCGGGGCTCCAAAGGCTTCTGAATAGTTCCACGTGGGCTCCAAAGCGGCACGGCAGCGCCCCCAAAGCCGGGGCTCCCCTTCCTGGGCCTCGGGCCGCCTCCCTGGGGGGCACGGTGGCGAGGCCCGCCCGCGTTGACACCCAGCCGCCCGCGCGAGGCTGGGGTCACACAAGCACGTCTCCTAGCAACGCCGCGCCCCCACCCCCGCCCCCGGGCCGCCAACCCCTTCCCCCCAGTCTCCCGCGCCAGGAGCCCGCGTCTGCAGCCCCGACACTCACTGTGCGTCAGCGCTGCCGTCCCCCACCCGCAGCAGCGCCGCAGCCCCGGGAAGCCCGGGAGGAGCCACGGCGGACGGAGCTCGGGCAGGTCCGGTAGGCCAGGCCGGACCCGACCACTGGGAGGACCTCTGTGGGAACAGGGCCCCCAAGTCGGGGGGAGTCTCGATCCTCTACGAAACTTCAAACCCTAGCCCGCCCTCCGCCGCCCACCCCACAGTGTGGACAACTTCGTCCTCTCTCGGTTTCTCGTTACCCCTTTCGCTATCTCCCCCCCCCACTCCAACGCCCCCAAATGGTCCAGTCCAGCGTCTTCTAGACCACCCTTCCCGTCGCTACGGCTTTGCCCTTACTTGGCGGCGGCTTCGTACGTGCTGGCGTACGTCGTGACGCAACTCCTACGCGTTCCGTCCCCGCCCCTCGCCTAGTCTCACTCCTGGAGCCCGTGGCCTGCGGGGTTACCGGAAGTGATGCTGCAGGAGGCGATGGAGGGGGCGGGGCCTCGGGGCGGCCGCCGCCGGTGGGCCGTAGATGAAGAGGCGGCGGCGGCAGTGGTGGAAGAAGAGGCGGCGGCGGCGGCGGCGGCGGCGGGGGAAGGGAGCTTGGAAACGCGAGCGGGGATGGTAGGTGGTTTGGACCCGCCGGGCCGCCGTCGTTTCCAGAAAGGATTTGACTGGAGGATCCTCTGGAGCAGCTGTGAGTTTGGCGCGGGGGGTCGCGGAAAAGGGGGGGAACATTGAGAGCTGAAGGGGCGGGGGTTGGGCACCTTCGAGACAGCGGGGTGGCAGGGGAGGAGTGGGAGTCAGCGCCTTGCCTGGACTGGTCCCTCTGGAAGGGGCTGTGAGGGGACCCTGTGGCGTGTCAGCCGCAGGGCTCAGAAAACTTACCTCCTGTCCCTGCTCCCCACCGCCAGCACCCCTCCACCCAGGGCCTGGGGGCCGGAGCTGCCCCGGACGGGGTGCAGACTCTGGCCCTATGCCCCCGGGTAAGCGCTGTGAGGTGGGAGCCCGGGCGGGAGGTGGTGGGGTGAATCCCCAGCACCCTCCGCCCTCATTTCCTTCCCCACCCCCATCCTTCTGTTTAATCATTAACAGCCCTGGAATTAAGGGGCTCAGACCTGCAGGCCTGTCTGTGCACCTTTGCTAGAAACGATAACCAGCTGCGCCTGAGGTAATGGGGCTGCATCCTGTATGGGAAGTGGGACGGGGTGACAAATGCATGGTGTTTCCATTCCCCTGCACCCCTCAGCCTCCCCTATACACGTCCCTCGTTTGCTCTTTAATTCTCTGTGACTAGGTGGTAATCGAGGTGTGCGTGCGTGTGTTTTGTGTTTCTTTTTGGTACTTGGTACCGTGGTTACCTCTTTGGAATTTGATGTTCAGCCTTCATCCCAGATCTTAGCTGCAAGCTTTTGCAATCACTTCAGTTACGGGCTGTGGCCCATTGGGAGCACCTCCCGATTCTGATGAGCATTTTCTCCTGTGAATACTGGAATTCCAAAGCTCTTTGCAAGGATTCCTGAATGGTATCATAGCCCAGGAATCAAGGTCTCTTACTCTAAATACTTTCTGTGTGAGGAATTTGCATGTTGTCAACTCTGTCCAAAATGACTTGATGTTAGATTAATTCTGGGTTTCTGCGTTTCTCTCCACCCACACTTCAGGATGCACTTCAGAGAACAGAAAACCCCACATTACTTTTTTTTTGTTTCTACAATTGGACAATAGCCCTTTTATCTTTTTCTCTGTTCGTGTGTCTGGCACACAAGTCTTCAGTGACACATTTGGCTTGTGCTAATTTCCATCTTATTTAGCTGATTGTTTGTGTATGAGTGGTTTTAAATGAGAAAATGGGATCTGCTTAAGTTTTGTTTTAAAGAAGAATACAAACCAGTAACAGATGTGAAAAAGCATTCGAAGAAAGCCAAAGGTGATTGGAAAGAAGGTCTCTTTATTGATATTCTGTTGGTTAAAAAAAAAAAAAAAATCGCCAGGTAAGCATGTTCCTTCAGCCAGTCAGTGGGATGTCACAGTGAAGTATAATGATTCCTATTTTGGGATTGATATTTTCTTTGGAAATCCTCTGTTGAATCTGGGAATGTTTTCTGAAGAACTTGAAGAGATAGTATCTAAATTTTTAGAGATCCTTTGATTAGAAAGTGCGTAAATCCTGGCCCCTGTAACTGAGTTTCTATGAGTATTACTGGAAGAATGATCAGAATAGGTCCCATCCTACTCATCAGGGCTTTCGGGCCTGATAAGACAGAATATTTAATGCTGTGATTGTACAAGTAGCAGCATGTTTAGGTGTTTCACAGAAATACAACAAAAGAGAAGAATGACTGCGGTTCTTAATTGATTTGGAACCACTGAATAAAAGATCCAAATTTCATTCATTCAACAAGCATTTATTGACTGGCTACTAAGTGTTAGCTAGTGTTTCAGGGACTGGGCTTATTACAAAGGTGAACATTCTTTCAGGGAGCTTACGTCAGAGTAGGGGTGGGGGGTGGGGACAGATAATAATAAGCAGATTAATGAGATTTGATGCATGCCCAAGAAAACACGAGTGATGTGGTAGGAAGTGATTGGGATGTAGTCAAGGAACACCTTTCTGAGGTGACACTTAAGCTGAGCTTTAAATAAAAAGCAGCCAGCCCTGCAAAGATAGGGCAGCAGCCTTCTGGCTCCTGGAACTAGGTATAATAGCTAGTGCAGAAACTGGAGTGGTTTTGGCAAGTTCTAGGGCCTGGGAAGAAAGCAGTGGGGTGGAGAGAGCGGGTGGGAGGTGGGGAGAGGAAGGGAAAGGGGAGGCAGCAACAACCAGGACCTAGTAAGCAAAGGGCAGAATGGAAGACTAGGTCAGAGAGGTAGAGGCCGGGCTCAGGATAGGTAGTCAAATAAGAGCAAGGAGAAGGAAATAGAAAGTGATGCTACTTTTTATTTATTCTGTTGCCTTTCCTAGAGTCTTATCACTTACTATTTTGTGGGTGCTGTTGGACTGTTATAATCCAAAAAAAGAAAAAGTCACCCTGGTGAGAGGGGGAGAGGAGACGGCTGTGGGCACCTGAGTCTTTTCTGGCCAATACCAGTCAGGCTGTGTGTTCACAATACAGTGGGATGGTCAGTTGAAGGCGCACCTTTTTCCTTACAGGATTTGACTATACGCTGCTATTTAAAACTGCGTAATGCATACCCCAAATGTGTTCTAGCATATGAATCCACCATTGCTTCCAGCTGTGTATAAACTTAGGGTGGAAGGTTTGGTGAGTGGTGATAATATGCCCCTGTCGGTCTATAAAGATGATAATCAGGATCGAAGTTGCTTTTGGTAGGGAGGCAGGTTTTTATGTTGCAATAGTTCTACTCATGTCTGGTCCGCCTGATGACTAAAGGCACTCAGCTGAGATGTGGGTTGGTGCTAAAAGTTCACTCAGTGGATTACATTAGATAAATGACCACTGTGGGCCCAGTCCCTCTGTGTCTGTATCTTTGGGCTGGCATGTAACCAGTGGATGCAACCTACACTTCTTCACTGGGGCCATTCATCTCCAGTAGTCAACTCCTTTTCAGCCTCACCGTGACCAGATTGTCCACTTGAAAGGCCCGATCAGAACTCCTCTTTGATTTGGCCCTCTTGAGCCAGGTCACAGTGGGCTAAAACAAAGAATATGCCATTTCCTTCTCTTGAACCCCACAACAATTGACTGGTGTGTTGAGTGAATTGGTTCTTTGAGACAGGCAATTGAAAGACTGAAATGTCATTTGGGCAATATGTAGTAAAGTCAGTTTAGAAATGCTAATTTTCACATTTGAAAAAAAATGAATCAGAAATTGAGTTACTTGCTACCTGTTGTAGGTTCTAGTCCTTGAGTTGCATGGGTAGTAGATGGATTGCCAGAACTAACTTGAATCACCCTTCCTGGCCTGTCCAGGGGGTCATAAGGGGCATGATTTCAGCCTGGTACTGAATTCCGACTTGAATGCACGTAGAAAGTCTTTCAGTTAGCAAGCAAGTGACCAAAGTGAACTGCTAGGACTAGGCAAACGATAGATCCCACCTCCTATACCGCCGAGTAACTCAAAGGGATGGAGAATTGATAGTGATTCTCCCAATGTATTTTTGGCTTTGGCCTAGGTTACAGAATTTTGGACTTCATATTCTGATGCTGGGCTTCAAATGCTCTAGCCAATAGATAATTAAGCTGTCCACTATGCATCTTCATTTCAATGGTTTATTATAATTCAAGTATGAAAATATCCTGTAGGCTGACATTTCATCAGCCAATTTGGAGACTGGTGGCTCTTTTCTAATTTCTGGAAGGGGGATGGATGGGTAGGAGGGGAACTTGAATGCAGGGAGAAGCCGTTGACTCCTACATAAGCCACTAAATCTGTTTAGGGAAAGAGTTCACAATCTAAATGAATTCAGACCCTTTAATCTAGGTTACCAGTGGATTTGTTTCTTAAACTTGGGGCGCTTTTGGACAAACTTCTGCAAGGTGGGCAACCTGGAAGAGCAGTTGATGTCACTTCGTGTTGGAGTTGTCAGTGTTTTGCATTGCATTTGATGACGAAGTTAATCTGATTTTGCCCGTTTTGATGGATGTGTGGTGCTATGGGGAGTTAATTGTGCCCTGGCTGCCAGTTTTGAGGTGAAGCTGTGGTAACTCAGATCAAAACAATGGTAATTAAGTGGTAACTCCTCTTTCCCCAGCTCTTGATTACTTACAATTACCTCTTTGTGTCTATTTACAGATGTTGATACCCGTGAACCAGGATCACTTCTTCTAAATGTTGAGACAGTGTTCTGAAACTCTGTGCTCAGTAGAATAGGATTTTTAATTGAGTTGGAGTCTTTGAATTCAAATCTAGTTTCACAAGTTCTTATGTCTGCTTCTTTAGGTAATGGAGAGTCCTGTTACTTTTGGAGGAACCAGGAGATTACCACAGCACCTGATCATTTATGATCACAAACTACAATTTAACAGATTAATTTAGTGAAATAGTGAGAGAAAAAGTTGTAAGTGTCTCAAACTCTAATTCTTTGAAGTTAAACAATATATTGAAAAGAGGCAGTGGGAGGGGCAGAATGCCAACTCATCTGGAAAATGGTTACAAATGAAACCTTATTTAAATACCATACATCAGGATGGGGAAGCTCAGTAAGTCAGTCTTAGGTGGTGATTAGCTTTTGTTGTGGCCAAATGAGCCTCATATGGCCAGTGTCCCATACCAGCCTGATTGTGCGGGGCGACCAGCATTCTGTTGTTGACACCTTCTGGTGCCCTGTGAGCCGTGCTGTGCTGTTGGTTTCAGGCTTACTTGCAGCCTGGAAGCTTAGGTGGCAGTGTTGAGAAGCCTCACCCATGTTCCCATGCTCTACTCTGCTGCAGGGCTTCAGCCTCAGGACCTGAGGATTGGAAATAATTCCGTCACTGAAGCCTGCAGATCCCGACCAGATTTGCTGACTGAAGGAGGATCTTGGGTATCAACCCTGCATAGGGTAGAACTTCTCATTTTTGGAAAATGTTTAGCATTTTTTTTTGTAGCCACTGCCCCTGTCTCTGCCTGTCTGTCTAAGAGGCTGTGTCGGGAAGACTTGCATCCTTATGTGATTAGCAGAATGCTTCCACCCTAGCAGGACAACAGTTTGGCTATAACTTTCTGCTGTTGTCTATGGGTGAAGGGTTTGGACTCTGCAATGTTTGGCTAAAGTAGGTTGGTGTGTGGCCCATCATTTTTATTCATAGCAAGACTCAAGTCATGGCATTTACTACATTGAATGCAGTTAATTCCTCTTCCTCCTGACTAGGTAGAAGCAGGAAGACGAAGACCCTCACAGAACTTGAGGCTGTTTGGTCTGATGCTTTTGCAACTTGGGCTGCACAGAGCCCTCTCGGGTCGTTGCTAGAGTGTGCTTGTGGCAGGGATGAAGGGGTTTTGCTGTCTTCCTTCCATTTAACTCCACCGTGCTTCATGCTGCAAAAGTTCAATATCCTATCTCTTGGCCTTCCCCATAAGATTTCATTCAAACAAAATGTTCTGAGGCTGCAAACAAGATGAAAAGGAGTGACTTGGTAGGGAAATGGAAATAAATCTAGAGAGGTTCGTAAACTTGCTCAGAGTTGGAGCGAGGGGCTGACTGCTGTAGGACTAGAAGCCGGTCTTTCCATTCACACTGCCTCTGATATGTCACCATTGGCATTCAGAGTTTGAGTTTAATTGCATCCTTGGTGTTTGGTCGTTTATATTCTGGGTTCTTTTCTCAAACTTTTTGCCCCAAACTACTGCTCTTTCAGAGAAGACCCCTAACCAGCACTGAAGCATGTGCGAGGTGAGGTTAATGGGATGGTCCTGGTAAGTTGCTGGTCTTTTTCCCCTCAGAAGATGCTGGAAGTGACGATAGTATTTCCTCAGGAGTTGAGACTTTATCACTCCAGATTCTTAAGCTACACTGGTGGGCCTGCTGTAGAGCAGGAGTCCTCAGCCCCCAGGCCGTGGACCAGCACGGCCCGTGGCCTGTTAGGAACCGGGCCACATAGTGGGAGGTGAGCAGTGGGTGAGTGCAGCTTCATCTGTATTTACAGCCACTCCTCATCTCTCACATTATTGCCTGAGCTCCATGTCCTGACAGATTAGCGGTGGCATTAGATTCTCACAGGAGCGCAAACCCTGTTATGAACTGTGCATGTGAGGGATCTAGGCTGCACGCTCCTTATGAGAATCTAATGCCTGATGATCTGAGGTGGAGCTAAGGCGGTGATGCTGGCGCTGGGGAGTGGCCGCAAATACAGATGAACGTGAGCAGAGAGGTTGGACTACATTGTGTTGAGTTGCATAATTGTTTCATTATATTACAATGTAATAGTGATAGAAATAAAGTGCACAATAAATGTAATGTGCTTGAATCATCCTGAAACCAGCCTCACCCCCACCCCCCTACCCCCATCCATGGAAAAAATTGTCTTCCACAATACCAGTCCCTGGTGCCAAAAGCAGGTTGGGGACCGCTGCTGTAGAGAATGCCGATGCCAGACACTGACGCGAATACTTCCTTTTCCCAGTGACCTGCCCTGGAATCTGAGCAGGAAAGCCCACGTGCACCTACTGACAGAGCACCTTCAGGACAGCTCTGTGGAAATCACTGTAGTGGCCACGTTCCTTTTTATGTGTGACACATGTGTGTTTGGTGTCTACTTGGTGGCCACCTAGTGGCTGCTCTTTAGGTAGGGCCGGCAGGTTAGGAATAACACAGCGGTGAGCGTGTGGGGCTCCAGCAGCCTGGGTCCTAGGCGGCTGGGCCATTGTCCCCCGTTTTGACATTTCTTTCTTCTAAGTGAGAGGAGGAATTCACGAGTGAGGAATGATAGAACGAATGCTCTGTGCCCATTTTTAAGAATATCTCCATGGTTCTCCTGTTAAGTCAGCTTTTCTTTGAGATAACTAGCCACCTTTCCAGTCATTTAACCAAAGCAGTTGGTTATACCTGAATCCTGTGGTAAGGAGAATTTTGCTTGGCTTCTCCTAACATTGAAAGAGAAAAGTCTCAAGAGCTTTCTAGAGGCATTTAGAGGGGTGGGTTTGGTTGTGGGGGGCGGGCGGCGTGTGGGAGCAGGCCTTTGGGAGGAGGTCAGAGGAGGAATCCCCTCAGTGGCCCACCTGAGAATGGGTGGAAAATGCAAACAGTGGTCCTTGCTGGGGGAGAGCAGTAGGGGAGGAGTAGACCCAGGGAGCACCATTCACAAGGAGGGGCTGGGGGCCTGTGACGTTGGGCCACAGGGTGGCCCTGACCGCAGATGCTCTGTCACGTGACTGGAATTTGTGTTCCTGGTTGCGGGGGTGGGGGTGGGTAGGGGTGGGGTTGTGTGCAGGGGCACAGGCGGGTTTGACCACATCGGTCTTCAGGATGGACCCGTCCGTCCATCATGATGGGCTGTTAGGGCGTATTGACTGGTCTGACTTCAGAAATCTCTGTCTCTTGACAAAGCAGGAGTTGGTAAACACGAGGGAATGTCACGTCCCTGGATTCACTTGAGTTTGGGTTAAAGTACAAATATGAGGTGGCGGCGGCTGTCATTTAACAATGTCAGCTGTCCACAGGGAACCAGATATATGTAAACTACAGAGATAATTCATGGTTCCCTCACAGGAACTGTAGTAAACGTGAAATAACCACAACTGACATCAGTAGTTAAATCAGTTTTGACTTCACACTCCTACCTCATTCCATGCTCTCTTTAGCAGGTCACATTAGTTCTGGTCTTCTTTTAGGAGACGTGTGTCTCTACCGGGTACTTGTGGATCCACCCACAGGACCAGATATCCCACGAGTGCTGAAAACGTCAGTCATGCCCAGAATTGGTGACCGCCGTATACTTAGTGATTTGATCAGGCAGGGAAGTAGCTTCTAAGGCATTAGGTTGTTTTAAACGTGGACCTCTTTTTGTATGTGTGTGTGGTTATTAACTATGTTCTCACAATTCTCTTGACACCAACTGCGTGTCCAGCAGTTCAATTTTGACACAAATTGCCTGGAATTAGTGCAGACCCCACAGGTTAATGACTGAGGCTCACAGGCTTGGCCCACTTGCAGGCACCAGCCACAAGTGTCAGGTCGTAGCCCTCTGCTTCTTGCACTTGTGCCTATCACATTACAAATTTAGGGGGTTCCCACAAACCCCTCTTCCAGCTTCGATAAAGCACTAGAACATGTGAGTCCACAGAACTCTGGAAAGCATATTTGGGATTAGAGTTTCGTTATAAAGGATACAGCCCAGAAACAACCAAATGGAAGATACGCACAAGGCAAGATATGAATTGGGAGCACCGAGCATCCATGACCCCTCTGGGCATGCCGGTGTCCCAGGACATTCATGGATGTGATCACCAACCCTGCAGCTCCCCAAGCCTTGCTTCAGCTTCAATCAAGGCTTCCAGATGTAGGCACAATTGATTAACCATTGTCAATTGATGATTAAGCTCCAGCCACCCTTCCCTCCATTGTGTGGTGGACATGCTGCTTGCTGAAAGCTCCCACCCTCAGGTCTGGAGCCTGGTCCTTCTGCAATGGCCAGCCCCTCGTTTGAAACTGAGGGTCCACCCTGAACGACATACTTAGCGTAAACTCTGGGTGGTCCTTACAAATAACAAAGGACACTCCCTGATTAGTAAGCAAATTCCAAGGGTTCTAGGAGCTCTCACAGGAACTGGGGACAAAGACCAGGTACAGTTTTTATTGTACCACATTAATACTCCAGTTTTGAATCCCATCGGTAGTAATGGCATAAGGCTACCCAAAGCCGATTTAGATCCAGTGTGTCCAACCCCTGGCCAGCAGGCCGCGTGGGGCCCACCCAGGACAGCTTTGAATGCAGCCCAGCACAAATTTATAAACTTTCTTAAAACGTTATGAGATTTTTTTTTTTTTGCTGTTTTTATTTATTTTTCTTATTTTTATGTTTTTAGCTCATCAGCTATGGTTAGTGTCAGTGTATTTTATGTGTGGCCCAAGACAGTTCTTCCAATGTGGCATAGAGGGTAAGGTATGCATTTACTGTTCATTTGATGGAGTTTTTGTTTGTTTTTGTCAAAGTGCAAATTGAGTAGCTTCCGGTTACACAGGAGTAAATTCTTCTCTTAATCAGCATGAGATGGCAATCCCAAAATGTTATATATTCTTGAACTTCACAGGTGCACTAGCCCTAGACCTCTATAATGTAAGAAATGAATTCACTTAGTAAGAAAATCGGATATACAGAGTTCATTTTTCTTTTTTTTACGGTGTAACTTTAAAAAGAGTCGGGTGTACACAGTGCATTGGTTAAGGCAGGGGTCCCCAACCCCCAGGCCAGGGACCAATACCTGTCCATGGCCTGGTAGGAACCAGGCCCACACAGCAGGAGGTGAGCGGCCAGTGAGCTCACGAAGCTTCCTCTTTACAGCTGCTCCCCACCTCTCACATGACCGCCAGAGCTCCGCCTCTTGTCAGCTCAGCCGCAGCATTGAATCAGTTGTATAATTATTTCAATGTATATTACAATGTAATAGGAGAAATAAAGTGCACAATAAATGTAATACTCTTGAGTCACCCTGGAACCAGCCCTCCCTCCCCATACCCCCTTCACCCTCCCTCCATGGTAACATTGCCTTCCACAGAACCGGTCTCTGGTGCCCGTAAGTATGGGGACTGCTGGGTAAGGGCATCTGCCTACAGTCTGTCTGGGTTTGAGTCTGAACTTGACCACCTACTTGCCCTTTGACTTTGGAGGAGCCCCTTGACGACATTAAGGCTTATTTCCTTGAAGTCTTTAAGTGACGGTAACCACAGTAAATAGGTGTGAGCATTCAGTGAGACTGTATTGGAAGGATATGGCAGAGTGCCTGGCATGTAAATAAACATTTAATAACACTAGTCACATGTTAACTACGTGCATATGTAGCTAGACTCACCTGGATTGTCAGCTCCCAAGGGATCGGGAACTTTATCGTTTTCCCTCTTATAAGGGGATGTATGGGACAGTATATGAAACACTGCTAGGCAGGCAGTAGACATAGGTTTCCTGTCACTTGAAAATAAAACCTGCTCTGGGTTTCTGGAAAATATAGGAGTGACTCTGTAATGGAAACTTGTAGCTTGTTTCCAGAGCTGGCCTAGAACCCAGGGATGGAAAACTCTTCCTCCTGAAACTCTGCAGAACACGTGTGATGTAGTGGTGGGAAGGGGCTAGGATGTGGCGGGACCAACAAGTGGGAGACTGAGCCCCAGGAGATGTTCCTGTTTTGGCCGAGTGCCTTGCAGTTCAGTGAGTTGGGCAGAACCACACGAGACTCTGGGAAGGAAACAACAGATTTATTTCAGCTGGTCCAGACAGTCCTTGAGCGTCGGCTGGGCGGTACCATGTTGTGTGTGAAAAGCCCAGACCCACCAGCAAAGGGCTTGCCGTCTGCTTGAGGGTCACGTTTTGGTGGGCTCCCCCGAGACCAGGTCTCAAAACCTCCCTGTGCTCACCCACCTGGAGATCCTCCTCCAGTGGGACCATCTCAGGCTAAGCCCTAGATTCTAGTCTGGACTCTGCCACCACTTACTGTGTGGCCCTGGGCAGGTGACAGCCCCTCTTTGAGGCTTTTTGCTTAACTCTGACTTAGAGGATTTGGGACTAACTCACTTTCTCAGTGTGGCTTTAGTTACATTTTTCTTACATGTGTTGCTGGAAAGAACACTCAAGAGTGTGTTTTGTCCTGTTGATGGTACGTGAGATGATTGGGGGTGGTACTTGGATGAACACTTCTTGTTTACTAGTTCTCTATTGTAATGTGTGTTAATGAAAACACACCTAGCATGTAAGGCCTACGACTTCTTGGATAGTAGTGCTTAGGATGATATTAAAGTGGATGTGATTATTTTTTGTTAAAGCTTCTAAAATATTAGGTGAACAGTAGTTGGGGTGGTAAGTGAGTATGTAAGATTGTGAGTGTTGTGCAGGAATGGTTGATGCTGATAAGTTCTGAGATTCAGTAAGTCTGGTTCAGTGGCCACACCTTCACGAAGCCTATGGGATGGGCACAACAGTAGAGAAGGCCCACATTGGAGTGGATTTAAAGACTTGCCAATTCACGCAAACTGACAAATTTCTATTTGTACACTCATGGCGAAAATACCCATAAGTAGACTGTGCAGAATTTAAAATAACGTAGGTGTTAGCTAACGTGGGGGCTTTGTTTTTAGTCATGAAAAATGGATGTTGCTTCTTCCTCTTTTGCCTTTAGCAGTCTCCCCACAACCTGGCTTGACCTGATTTTCTTTCACTCTTTGGTGTTAGAACTCCCTGTGGTAGGAGTTAGGGTTCTGACTCGTTCCATGGGGAGCAGGAACGCACGCCTGTGCCTGCAGAGGAGGTTCCGAAAAGCTGAGACTCTGCCCGCCTCAATGACTTGTGTGTTACTTCTCTCTGGTAGTTTAAATGGACAGTGGGACATGTGCCCTGGAATGAAGTTCAACACCAAGGCAAGCTTTATGTAAAATTGCTCTTCGCTGTCTGTCCTATTGCTGATAACAATATAGTGGGGTGGGGGTCTTGAGAAGTAAGACGAGCAGTGGTTTGAAACGAAACAAACTGTTGTGGGAGGTGCTTTCTTTTTAAGTCAAACCCCAGAATAAAACTGAAATCTCGATTGTGTAATAGGAGCTAAGAAAGCTGCTTTCACATGTAGTCTATGGTTTCTTGAAAAAAATTTTCAACCCTTAATTACCAGTACCTGTGTTCCTTTGACATTGTGTATGTTAACACTGTCATCTTTCATTATCTACATTTGGTTGTTGGCATGTGTTCTGCAAGTGATTTTGTTCTATAATTACCTCAGCATAAAGGACCGTGCATCTGATAGTAAATTATTTAATGTTTCAAGTTGTAGTTTTGAAAAATTGCTCTAAAGATGGTTCTGAGTCTATTATCTTTCTACACCATGCATTATCTACTCAAATTTAGGTTAAAATAGCAAAATGGTGACAAAGGTATAGCCCAAGATTTTTCTTCTTCATTTATTTCATACAAAGTTTCTACATGATTTCATAATGAGAACCTCTCAAGGGTTTTCCCAACTGAGGTAGAATCTAATGTTCCAAGCCATAGGCCATCCTACTTCATCAGTTTTGGTCTTGTCTCCTGAAAGAAGTGGTGACTTCTGTCATTTGGCACATTGGGACAAGGACAAAGCCTACCTAAGGCTGTATTTTGCAGGATTAAAAATCTGTCTTCTCACTACTGTCTGATATTGGCCGTCATACTTTGGGTAGACCTACAAGACTGCCTTTTGCAGGATGGATAGACAGACGTCAGGTTTCTGAACCCGCCCATTTCCCTTTGTGCATAGATTAGTTATTCCTAGATAATTGCTGGTGAGTGTGGGGAAATTCTTTCAAAAGGGGATGGGTAGGGACTGTGACCTTTGTCCTTGGTCTGCACACTAGGATTTGCAAAGCCAGAGCAAGGTGGTTTATATCCTGCTCTTAGGAAGTCACCTCCAGATCAATGAATCTTGGTTAAGATCTCTTATGGGCAGCTGAGTAGTTGGGCTTTTAAACATGAGAGCCACATGAAAGACTGTTCTTTCCCAGTCATACAAATAGTTATCTCCACGGTGGTATAAACTCCGTTGAAGTATAATCATTCAATGACCACTCAGTTAAAAAGATAAAACATGATTTTAGAGTCAGAATGAGAGATGTACAGACAAGAGTGGTGGAGTTCAAATCCCATCCAAGCCCCATTCTGATGTGTTTCTAGCACCACTTACTCAGGTCTTCTCATGCTAGACTAACCTTTTAACTCGTGTGGAGTCTTTTCACTTCTAAAATAAAGCCCTTTCAGGATCTTGGAAACTTGAAGTTTCATGGTATTATAACTTCAAATTAAAAAAAATAAAACAGAAATGTGCAGTCGAAGACTTTCTCTAACTCCTGACTTTAAACCTCCTTAGGCAAAGAACTCAAATTGCTTAATTTAACAGAACATTGGCTTTTCTAGGTTTCCAACTCACAGCCATTGGTTGCCCTGGCAGAAAGATACTGAAAAGTTACGCAACAGGTAATAATCTGTCCAGTTGCCTTTTCCCCATTTGGAAGGGAACAGTTTTTCCTTCCCTCTGGGCAGTTTGACTTGAGCTCGATTTCTGATTTCTAGCTTTACTGTTTGTGTGCTGTGCTTACATTGACTCATTCACCACCAGTTCTGAGGGTCCCCGGCTTATAGGACTGTGGCTCGGCCCGCTGAGGCAGAGAACCTTCTGATCACAAGAGCAGCTTAGCAGAACAGAACTTTTACAAGCACACTTTCAATAGCACCCAGTGTTTCCAAACAGGTACAGGGTATTTTCCCAAAAGCACCAGGTTCTGGTACTTCTCATGTTAGACTTCTGTGAGCAAGGAACCAGCTTTCCTAGGCGGAGTGTGGGTCAGTCACAGGGGGCTTCTGAAACTCAGAACCAGTGTTACAAGCTATGAAAATTTGGCCTCCACATCTGATGCAGCTGCCACTGCTTTCGAGTTGAAGTGCGTGTAGTCGGAGTTTTTCTTAAGAAGTGACCGTAGGATCGGGTACATGCATTTCAGGAACAAGAAGCTTGTGTGTATGTTGCTAGCTATTCATCCCAGTAAATGTGAGAGGCTGTTGAGGATCCTATTAAGGACCTCTCTGGGGTGGTAAAAACACATACCTGATGAGTGCAGACATAAGAACAACTAGAAAATGTAAGGTCAGTGCTCACAGTGTACGTGCCGGAGGGTAGAGAGGCTGGAGGTCAGCTGGACGGGGTCAGGAGAGGGGTCCCGGGAGCCACAGCCCGAACTGGGCTTGAAAGTCCAGCACTAGTGAGTGAGGAGGTAACAGCACGTGTGAAACTGCACGAGGGGCCGTGACATCTTGGGGACGGCAGGTGTTTGAGGATGCCTGAGGATCATGGAATGATGGGGAAGAATGAGAGTCGGTGAGGCCAGATTCAGAAGGGCCTTGTAGAATGGCCTGTTGACTTTGGATTTTGTCAAACTGTTGACTTTGGATTTTTAATATTGGGTAGGTAAAAGAGAAACTGTTAAATAATGGCATACTCACATGGGCCATGTGCACGCCTGTGCATGTGTGTGTGTTAGAAAGATTCCAGTGGCAGAGACATTGGAGGGAACAGGGTATAAACCATCTGTGAGAGTACTGCAGTAACGGTGGCAAAGGCCAGCACTGTGGAATTGCTGAGGGCTCAGAATGGACAGAGTTTGCCTTAATCTGATGAAAGTTTATTGCTTGCACATCCCACGTGGGTCAGTAGGCTGAAGGGTCCTGCTCCATGCAGTCATTCAGAGGCCCTGGCTGAGGTAGGTTCCACTGTCATGTACTGTCTCGGTCACCGTGGCAGCTGAAGAGATGGCTGGGATGCCAGGTGCCAGCTCTGTGCCTGGGCTTGGAAATAGGCACATCTCCCCACCTGACTAAAAAGAGGCTGGGAAACTATGGGAGCAGATGGGATGTTTAGTAAGCTGCTCTGTGCAGGGACTTGAGTAAGGTGTTTATTTCTGAGCTTCACTCCTCAACTGAAAATATGGAAACCAGTGATACCAACCTCATGTGGTGGCTGTGGGGAGTAACTGCCACAGGAGCTATAAAAATGCCTCAGATTGTGCCTGGCACAGTAAAGACGTGGGAGGGAACCTTACGTTTGATCTTGAGATCTTCTTACTACGGGTCATGTCTAATTAGTAGGGTATAATCAAATTTAGAAAAAGGCAACAGCATAAATTAGAGTGCATCATAGAAGCGAGAGTAGTTACTGCTGCAAGAAACAGATGTTGAGTCATACGTGTATTTATATGTATGTGTTTTGGTCAGGATGCAAAATGTGTTTCTCACTTAAGGTTACACTTAAAGTTTGAATGACACTGATGCTGGTCTAGTCTGATCTCTCATTTCGCAGTGACAGAAAGATGAGTCTGCATACCAGACAGAAAACCCCCCACTCTGTTGCAGGATGCTTTTCAAAAAGAGGCAGTTTAAACTTCCCTGTTTTATTTTAAAAAGTGAGCTTAAAAAGCATCATCCTTAATTTTAAGAGTAAGACCTGGCTTTGAATTTTTGCCTTGCCACTTGCTAGCTGTGTGCCCTTAGGCAGGTTTTATACTTCCTGTGCCTCAGTCTCATATGTAAAATGGTAATGATAATCCATACCTACGGCATAGGGTAGTATTGTTGGATTAACTGATAAGTGTAAAAATGTTTTGAGAACAAGGCTGGTACCTAGTGAGTACTTGTGGATATTGCCATGTAAAGGCTGCTAGTACTGTGCTTGTAGGTAGATTTGTACAGTGTATTAGGTACACAATAGGTGCTTATTTTTCATTTGCTCTTTAGGAAGTGTTTGTTAGGTGCCCATTAAGCCCTTTCACGTTACCACATAACTCCCTTCCTTCTTGGAACTTGTAACCTGAGATGCTGTCACTGAGACAACATGCTCTCTTCTCCGTGCTTGTCATTTTGGACCTTTGGACTGTGTGTTTGGAAGCCACTGATGTTTATGTTCCATAGGAGTAAATAATGTGATGCGTCCATGTCTCGAACACATAAGAGAAACAGTGCGCTGTCTATTATAATAAAGCGTCATAATGTAATAGACTGTTTTTTTTTTAATTCAGTCAGGAGGACTTAGGAATGAAATTTTTCCTTTCTGAATTAGAAAGAAGGAACTGTTTTGCCTGGAAGAAACAAGTGACAGAGTTGTTTTGGAGACTGTGAGATCAGTAGTTGATGTCAGCAAACTGCTGTGCAGCGACCGGGCCTTTTGCCTGAGCTGGTGGGGTGGTGGCACCCCATGTTGACAGTCCATGGGTGATGCTGAGCAGTGCCCTGGGTGGACAGGAGTTAATCCTGGCAGCCTGGCAGAAGTGGATTTGTTATATAATTCATGGTACCCAGAAGCCCTTTGGGGAGGTCTTCATTATCTTATTATCGTGACAGTATTCACCTAGGCCTGAAGATGAATTTTTTGTTCTCCTCTAGTTCCAGCAGAGCGATTCTCCTCACCAAAAAGTGTGGCAGCTTCCTGTTAAATTCCTGCATTCACTTTTCTTTTGAGACAAGGTATGTTCATCAGGAATGGATGTTAGCAATCCAGAGATGTTTCAGTTTGTGATTTATTAATAGCTTAAAGGTTTTTTGTTTTCTTTTTCCTGTTAAACTGATTTCTGAAAAATGAGTCATGGTCAGGGATTCAAACATTTCCTCTTCGGCTAGCCTCAAAAAGAGGTTTATTACCGTTTCCGTCTTGTCAGTGGCTGTTGGGATTCTTTCGTGTGGGCTCTGTCACCGCTGAGACAGAGGCCCAGGGAGTGTCACCTCTGGTTTTCTATTGCCTGACACACGTGGACTCCTTAACTCTACTGTGGTGCATACACATCCACTGCTAAACAGCCCTGCACTATTTGTTATGACTCACGCACAAGTCATGTGGTGGCGTGATTCCTGTCCCCGGCGACCAGCTCTGAAACGTGTAATTTTCAGCATATTGTGTGTTAAAACAAACTTCTAATTCTGGCTATTTTCCTTTTTTCAAGGTTAGACCTAAAAGTGGAAGCTCTATTTTTATAAAACACTCTCCTAGAAAAGTCACTGGTGTTGCCACCCCAAATATGACTGGGCCCAGGGCCGGGGAGGGAGAGCAAGAGGTGGCCGTGGGCCCTCCAGCCAGCAGAGGTGGGCTCTGCCCTCCGCTTTCTTGGCGGGTGCACCTGGCTTTCCAGGCCCCGGTTAGGGCTTCAGGCCTTGGCGCTTTCTTGCCGTCCTGTGAAGTGTAGCCCATTGTCTCCAGTGGTTCAGAAGAGAGGGGAGGGCCTTGGTGCTCCACAGCCATCACCCTCTTTGACAGGGCACCAGCTTCAGGCCTCAAGAGTCCAAAGCCACGCAGTCCTCAAGCGGTTCTAGGCAAGATGAGTGGGATAAGGTGCCCGGAGCTATAAAACTGGTTGAGTGCTTTGTGCTCAGTGAGTGTGATTCAGAGAATCACAGAGCTGCTGGGTTTGGGTCTGGCCCCTCCAAACCTTAATGGCTTGCCTATGCTAATTGAGGTGGAGAAGATGCGGGCTCAGACCCGTCCCAGGTTTCCGGCCTGATTGGGGCTCCCGTGGGGCATCCTGGAGCACACACAGCCACGCCTTCCCTCTGGACTAGCCCTTGCTAACAGGCGAGGCGAGGGTGCTAGCCGGTATTAATGTGAAGTTTTCCAGGGGCCTGACAGGACGAACGCCTGCCAATTGTTTTCAGCTTCAGGTTTTGGCTTCTGTTTGATGTGTGGAGTCGGCTTGTGGAGTGTGGAGAGAGGAGCCATAGATGGCTGGCCGAGAAGGGTCAAGAAGAAGCTGTGTGGTATCACGTCATCTGAGAACTGGTGAGATAGGGACTAATTGGAACACTGAGACAAGCCTCTGCTCTCTCGCTCTGCAGGTAGCATAGTGCTACAGGCAGAGGAGCCCGGGAGAAGCTGGGCCTGAGGATCCAGCTCCATGAGGTGGAATTAGGTGCTGCATCCTGAGGGCTCCGCTCCCTTTATTATATATTTGATGTATTCGGTAACGTCATATAATTAGAATCGGCCTGTTAAGAAAGTCCTAAGGAAAAGAAAGTACAGTTACAATACAGTACATATTTATTTAAAAACCATCCACATGTAAGTGGATCTGGGTAGTTCAAACCCATGTTGTGCAAGGGCCAGAACTGTGCTGGGAACAGTGCTGAGGATGTTGGACTCGCTTGTTTATTGAGTTATGAGGGAATGCATGGGAAGTGCAGGCCCTGGTGCCTTCCAGAGAAGTGCTCAGTACATATCAGTGATTACTATCCATTCACTGGGTAGTTCCCCCGCACTCGCTTCTGCATGACGATACAGCGAGGGGCACAGGACCGGGTAGGACAGATAGGACCCGTGCTCCTGCAGCACTTACCTTCTGGTGGGGGGAGCAGACAATAAATAGGGTAACAGATAAGGCTTTCAGAGGGTATCCATGCCGTGAAGAAATATAATTCTGTGCCGGATCAGAGTGAGTGGAACTTCAGATTGGCAGGGCAGGGAGCATATCTCAGCATTTGAAATGACCCATCTGATACGAAGGAGCCATTGCTCATGGTGGCCCTTTGATTTTCCCACTTTTCAGGTTAGAAAACGGAGGCACAAGGCGATGAGGTACGTGCTAGGAATGGCTAGAGCTGGGCCCGGCAAACCCAGTCATTCCGCATCCAAAGCCGGTCCTGTTCTTTCCAGAAGGCACAGGGCGGCACTGGAGCAGCCACCAAGGGGTGTGGGGGGAGGGGGGTGTTGGAAGCGAAGACATGAACAAGGATACAGGGCTGATGTAGTTTGCAGAAGTTGCATGTAATTTCCTGGATCCCCAGTCATAGGATATACAGTTTGACTGTATGAGTGAGTATGTGTGTGTGTATGTGTGCACACGCATGTGCATGTGCATGTGCATGTACACAGTTTATTTTGGGGTCCAATATGACCAGAAGAGCTCATGGTGCTGCTGCTTTATTTTAGGCTTTTCTCATAGTGTTTCTTCTGGAAATAGGACCTAGTTGCCTGGGTAGTTTTAATAGCATTGCAGTGGCCATTGGGTGGCGGTGATTCCAGCAGCTCAGGATGCCCCGGAAGTAGGCGGGGAGTGGGCCTGAACAATCAGATGTCGGATGCCAGCCTGTCATGCCCATGGTGCCAGCCGTTGGGTATGGAGCTGCATTTTGATTTAATTATTTGCTTAGCCTTACATATGTTAATGTACCCTTTGGCCATGTTAGTGTACATTTGTGAAATAAGAGACTGTTAAAGCAACCGCCAGTGTATTTTCAATGGAGCTACACCAGCGTGAGCGTTTCCTGTGACCAGCTTCAAAGCCTGGGTGCTTTCTAAACAGGCTCTGCAGTGCTTGAGACCAAAGAGAAACGGTTTCAGTGATAGTAATTGAAACCAAGAGGGTAGCCAAGTCCTGGTCAGATCTGGTCTTTCAGTTTCACAGGATGTGGTTTCGGTCAGATACCTGCTTCAGCTGGAAGATCGATGGTACTATTAGTACACAGAGGAGGACTTCCGGGACAGCCTTTCTCATGGTGTCTGAGTGCCCCGGGGGAGGTTCCTCCTTGGGACTGTGAAGATGAAGAAATGTGTGCAGTGGACTGAGGCAGCTGCAAGTGCTCCGAGATCTCTCTGCTTGGATGAGGCCTACGTTTGTAAAAATTGAAATTGGGTAGGCTATTTTATTTTAGCTCATTAGTCATCTCATCTTTTAAATAGCATCCAAATGGTCTGACCAGTTGTAATGGAATTTTACAGTTTGAACGAGTTTGGGATTGCTGGTCCTGGTGTTCCGCTAAGGGTTCCCTTGACAAATTGGGTTGAACTTGTGGCCCAGTAAGTCAGTCCTAGATTATGAGTCCAGGTATCATGTCTTCTCTCTTCTTTACTCTGAGTAGAAGAGACCTAAGTGATATACTGCCTCTTGGTAAGGATTCTGTGCTGTGACAGAAAGCGGGACATCTGACTTATACAGAAGGGAGTTTATTGGCTCCCATAGCCGTGGAGTCTAGGCTTTGATCTGACAAGATAACAGTTGGATTCAGGGTGCAGATAATGCCTTCAAAATTCATTTTCTCTTTGTCACTTAACAGTGATTTTATTCTTGGGTCCTACAGGCATTTGAGTTGAGGCCCATCTGATAAGAAGAGACCACTTCATCCTCACAGTGGCCCTTTGATAGGCTTTGTTGTTTTCCCTGGTGGCTTTCTGGTAAGATGACTGTAGCAGCAGCCCCATCTTCCTGTGTGTTTAGCACTTACAATCACTTATGTCACCTTCATGTCCCTGACCCAGTCATTGAAGCCGGGGCATGAGGCTGTCGTGGGCCTGAGTCACATGCGAGCCTCACCAACCACTTGGCCAAGAGTGAGGTAGACAGGTCTTCTAATAAGTCTGTGGGCTGTATCATAAGCTAGTTCAGCCTGTTAATCATGTCCAAGGGTCCCACAGTTCTGGTGTGAACAAGCTTCATGCTCTCAAGGAATGTGATTCCCTCCGGCTCTGGCTGGTCTGTGGGCCAGACCCTTCCACCCCCGATGCTAAACCTGGGTAGCAAGAGGGACTGGACTGTTACTCATTGGATTGTTAGGGTGGGGAAAGGTTAATTTTCTTCTAAAAGAACAAATTGGGGAAATTTAGATATAACTGAAAGATGTTTTTAGGGTTCATCTCCTGCTGCCCCTGTCATTTTTAACAACACTGTGTTAGAATCCTTGCTGCCAGAATCACTGGGCTTGTCAGCCTTTTTGGCATGACGTAAGAGTGAGCCAAGCAAGGGCCTTTCTTTATCTGTTTTTCATCCTCCTTCAGCAGTCTGATGTTTTCCCTTAAATGTAGTATCTTAATGTGCTTTTGATAAGAATCTGAAAGAACTGACCTAGTTGGCGAATATCACAAGATGGTTCTGGGGGAAGCACACCCCACCCATATGCTGCCATTGTTTGAGTAGATACTACTTTTTTGGAATTCACATTGGATTAAATATGTAGGTGTGTTTTTGTTTATTTGTTTTTTTTGTTTTTTTTTTGTGTGTGTGTGTGTTTTTTTTTTATTTATTTTATTGTTTTTGAGAGAAGAGAGAGAGAGAGAGATACAGAGACACAGAACTGAGCTGGGGGAGCTCCCAGTTTAGCATATGGTTCCGCACAGGCCGGGGCCGGGATTCGATCCCCGGTCCCCGGGGCTGCAAAGTGAGCGCTTAACTCACTGAGCCATCCCGGCTTCCCCTATTTGTTTGTTTTTTAAGATGTATTTTATTGTTTTGACAGAGAGAGAGAGAAGGAGACAGGGAGAAGGGGGAGGGCCCAGAGCAGTCTCCATAGTGATACATCATCAATTTTTGACATGGTTTCATTCCACACAGGGCAGGAACTGGGCTGGGGGCCTCCTGCATAGGAAGCTCTCCCCAGTTCAGCATATGGGTCTGCATGGGCCGGGGCGGGGATTTGATCCTCAGTGTCCAGGACTGCAAAGCGAGTGCTTAACCTGCTGAGCTATCCTGGCCTCCCAACATATATAGGTTTTTGCATACCCTTTAATGCATTGGTTTTACTTCTAGGAATTTATTCTCAGGAAATAATAATTATAAATGTTTTCATTTTAGCTTCATGTCCAGTTTATTATCCCAGTGTTGTCTATAATAGTGAACTATTGGAAGCAAGCTAAATGTCCATCAATGAGCTTGAACTGACACATTTTGGTGCCCCCATTGAATGGAAAGCTCATCTGACTATTAAATATGTTTTAATGGAGTCTCAACTTTCTTGCACCCCTTTTTCACTGCAGCACCAAATTTCTGACAGATTGACTAGTGGGCTATAAATAGTCTGCGGGTTACGTGAAATGGCTGGCGCATTAGTAATGATACCAGTATCGCTGCTGAGTTGCTGCTCTTTTCGAAGCGTATAAGACGAGACAACTGCCGTGAAAAAGTGTCAGCGAGCAAGGTTGCAAAACAGAATGTGCAACACGACCCCAGTTTTGTTTAACAGTTCCACATGCGTGACATGTACATGCATGTATTTCTGTGTGCCATTGTGTGTGCTCACAGGAAGACTGCACGGAGAGACTCCCAGATGCTGATGGTAGCTGGTGGGATGCCAGGGGCTTTCTTTTCTCTATGCATCTCTTGTGTTTTCTGAGCCTGACAGAGTAACTAACTGTGGAATGAATGCCTTTGAATTGGGCAGCAGGAGAGAAAGCCCTAGTGGCCTCCCTCCTCAGACAGGCTCACTGATGTGGCTGAGAACAGATATGCTTCGGTTGTACAGGTCTGCCCCCTGCGCCCCCCTTGCCCCTTCCCGTCTGTTGTGCATTAGCAGGCAGCTTCCATCCTGGGCCTCGAGGAAGAAACTGATAAATGTGGCCTTAATGGACTTGGATTTTTTTTAAGAATTATCAAACATTTAAGAGATTGATCAGTTATTGCGTGGTGAACCTGAGGCCTGCATGGAGGAAATGTGTCTCTGGGAACCACATCTAGATGTTTCTACCCATTCAGGTGCCCCTTTAAGAGGTGTAGATGCAGGCATTTGTCATCTTTGTGTTTGGTTCCTTCCTCATCTTTTGACTCGTTGCACAATTTCCTTTCTTGCCATCCTTTTCCTCAGATGCATAAACCAAGTCTCCTCCAGTTAACTCGTTTTCAGTCAGTTGCTGATGACTGAATTCCTGAGAGGGTGACTGAAAAGTGAACATTTGGTGGATGTGGTAAACTGGGTGTTTGAGGACAAATCATCCACAATCAGGTAAACCTCAGGGCTGCCCAGGAATTCGTGCCTCATCACTGCTGCACCTCCTGCGGGGCTTAAGGGGCCATCTGCTCCAATCATGAAACCAGAGCTGAGGAGTGCAGCAGGCACACTGCTCTCCTGATGGTGCCACAGAGCACAGATCGGAGGCAGCCCTCTTGGCTTTCAGCAGGGAGAGTAACTGGAAGTGCTCATGCAGAAGCGGAGCGCAGCCAGCCTAGAACTCTGGTGCCCCCCAGGATGTCCTCTGCACACAAGGGGGGAGTCAGGCCTCCATGTCAGTCCTGGCAGCAGAAATATTCCAGATGCTGGTCAGTAAAGCGATGCGGTGGCCCCTTTGTGGTTACTTGGAGTCGCATGGGATTCATCATGTAGCTCAGCTCTGGAGCCCGGAGAGTGACCAGAAACGCTTTCGGCTTTGGCGTTTGGACACTTTACAGTGCATGGCTGTGTTGGCTTGGTTGTGTTTGGCACGTTGTGTTTGCTGTCGCCTGCCCACACTTGGCTGCAGTCCTCAGGCCTCCGCTGGATGTATATTCTTATTAGTATATTTGAAGTATGCACATCAAGGAATGTTAAGAATACATTTAAAAGAAAAGAAAAATTCCTTTGTGTGCAGCAGGCTGGCCTTCGGACCTGAGATTATTTTGCAGAAGTATAACCAGTTGGTTTATTTTTTTTAAAACATTTTTTCTCTTCCCTCCCTCCCTCTTTCCTTCCCTCCCCTCTTTTGCATGTCTTAGATTGGTTAATGTGGAGAGTCATGTGTTCTTCGGCCCAGTGCTGACTGCAACTGCCGTCTTAGCTTGTGCTGAAGTACATTTTAGGACAAAAAGTCTTTTAAAGGCATGAAAATAGCAGCAGGCGGGTCTCGTTTGCTTTGGCAGAGAGAATTCTGGCTTTCCCTCCCAAGTAGCGCTGGGTAAGACCTAATCTCCAAAGGTGATCTTGTAAGTTCCAAGTTCCAAGCGACAGCAAGCTCTGCATTTAGAGACTTACTCAATCTTTCCTCCTTGGTTCTTGTGCAAGTTTACTTTCTAGGAAGTACTTCACAAAGGGACACCTCCCACTTCCCATCACTTCCTCCCTTCATTCAGCATCTTGCAGCTGCCAGGTGGGATCAGGGGCCCTTGTGGTCTTGCTTTGAGACCCACCCCAGAGGGAGATGGCTTTTCTAGGGCAGCCATGTCAGCCCCTGGCAGCTGGAGAGAAGCCGTCTGAGGATTTCACGGGCTCATGTTCAGTGGCCTTTGGGTATCTGGATGCCATATAGTAGGAAATAAAAGCATGCACCCAACTAGCTCTCCCAAGCCATTTAGGTGAAAGTTGAAAAGATTTGGGTTCTTATTGCTACTATGTGGAAATTGGCTTCTTCTGAAAGAACTCTAGTGAGAGAGGGGTAGGGTGTATCGGTCCATCCCTCAGGAAAGCCTTGGTCCATCTCACTGACACTAGTTTTGGGTGCCAGACTTTGCCTCCTGGTTTTTAGCTTCCCATTTTAGGAGGCTGTTCCCTGGGGGACATCTCTGTGAGTGGGCTTCCTGACCCAGCCCGCTGCAGCCATGAGCCCGCTTGCTCTGCTCTGTCTTCTACGTCAGGGCCCATCGCTGCTCCTGCAGAAATCACACTGAGCTGGTTGAGGAGGGGAGAGGCCCCCATCGAGATTGGAGCAGCCCTGCTCTGCTGACCTCTGCTCTTGCTTTCCCCTGGCGCTATCTGATAGCCTTGGGCAAGGAGCCCAACGGGCCTGTCCTCAGAAGGCTCATATGCTTAGAACCTCCGCTTCTTTGGGTGCCAGAAAGTGAAGGTGGTCTTAGACTTGGAAGGACTAGTGCAGACCCCTCATTTTAGTGTTGGGATCCCAGAAGCTCAGGGTAAGCAACTTGTTCAAGGGTACACATTGCATAGGGAGATCAGAGACCAGAACCACTGGCTTCCTGGGAGGTGGCTCCCCTTGTGGACTCCGTTCCTCTTTTGGAGGTGCTGCAGATGCACCTCTTCCTAGTGGGCTGTCATCACCTCTTTAGGGGGGGACGGGTGTCTCCTAGCATGCCCCATAGCAGAGAGCGGTGGCGATGCCGGTGATGTAGGTAGGACACGGTGTGTGTAGTCAGACGCCTGGAATTGGATCCTCTTTTCTCTGTAGACCGGCCGTGTGGCCTCCTGCCCAGTCCCTCAAACTCTATTCAGCTTGCCCCGGTGTGAAATGAAGATGATATTCTCCCTCATAGGGTCGTCCTGGCTTAAATGTGACCATTTGTGTCAGTCCCCTCAGCAGGTACATGTAATTGAAAAGACACTGTTATTTATAGATGTTTCAAGCGTCACCTCAAAGTGGACCAGCCAGGTCAGCCCTTCGCATCCTTGCTTCCCATTTCCAGCTCTAGTCATTTCAGGACTCGAACGAGACCCATCTTCTCTGCAAAGCTTCCCATGGGTTTCCTTCGAGTCCGATGCACTGGCTTTTTCTGTCCTGGTCCCACTGTGGAGTAGTGAGGAACCTCAGCTTCCTAATGTGCTCGAGCTCTGGCAGCCTCAGCGGTGGTGAGGAGCGACAGGTGCAGCCCTGCGATCCCCAGCGTTGGCTCTTCCCGCCAGCCCCTCCACCTTTCTTTTCCAGTCTCCATTCGTAAGGCGGCTTTGTGTGGTTTGGCCCTTCATCTTGCAGTAGCTGGGCCATCCTGCACGCCGGGCACTTGCTTGGCCATTGCTGCAGGGAGCTTCCTAAGAGAGAAGCAGCGTCCTGATCTGGCTTTGGGGCCAGAGTGCCCGCAGGGACTGTGGCCACCGGGATTGCCCTCGGCCCAGCTGTGCCAGCTCCGGGCCTGGGGCCAGGCAGGCAGCCAGGGCTGGCCTGGAAGGAGGGAGGCAGGAGCAGGTAGAGCTGAGCGAGAGGAGACAAGCGGAAGGACACGGTGCAGTTACCATCTTCTGTGCTCATGCAGAGCCCGCAGCCTGGACGCTATGGAGAGTGGGTTTCTTGGGTTGGGCTTGGTT
The DNA here is from genome assembly GCA_004027555.1 of Craseonycteris thonglongyai. Classification (NCBI taxonomy): domain Eukaryota; kingdom Metazoa; phylum Chordata; class Mammalia; order Chiroptera; family Craseonycteridae; genus Craseonycteris; species Craseonycteris thonglongyai. The sequence continues at coordinate 96,934 of PVKE010000160.1, read as the reverse complement.
TTCCTTTCTTCTTGCCTTTCCTTCCTCCCGCCCTTCCTGTCTCTGGCTCCATTCAGCTCATTCATGCCACTCAGCGGAGGCAGGGGAGCAGAGTCATTTGCCCTGAGGACGTCGGGGTGGTCCTGCTCCCCTGCCTCCGCTGCTGCTGAGAAGGACTCTGTTCTGCAAGAAGAAAGGCTAGGTTCTGTCACTGACTCGGTGACATTAACGTGTGTACTGAAGGCCGGTACGTGCCGAGGGCGCTCCCTGAGCCTGGCATCAGGCCGAGCGTCTCATTTCCTCCCACCAGTCCTTGAGGTCCAGCGGTCCCACTAAGCACATGCCGACAGTCACACAGTTGGTGTCGTCGGTCTGTTGCCTGCCCCCTGAGCTCACCCTCTTCATGACTCCTTAGGTAGTGATGGACCTCCGGGTGCCTCCACTGCCCGGCACACGCAGCTTCACAGGTTGCGCTCATGTGCATTGTTCTGCTTTGGTGACGAACGCAGAGCAGCGTCCCCTAACCCTGGTGCTGTTACGGTGACGTGGCTCTGGGGTGCCCGTATTGTGCCACTTCAGAGACGTTGCAGGAGGACCGGCCCGGAAGGTGGTTCCTTTAACAGGAGAAGGAGTTGCTGGAAATCTCGGCTCTTGTAAGAGATTTGTGAGAGACTGAGGGGAAAGGGGAAGGAGTCTGGACCTGGCTGGAAGCCTGCCTGGGGCAGGGGCGGGAGTGATGAGGTCCACAGTGTCCCTGGGGCGTAGGAGGCACCCACCCGGCTTGCTTTCATTCAGGATGGGTCCCTAGGAAGGCTTGCCCTCGGAGCACCTGGCCCCCGGTGTTTTGTGGCAGGGTCAGCACTGTGCTTCTGCCCTGTTCTTGAGCAAGACCAAGCACTTGAGAGGAGGCTGGAGGCTGGGGAGGCATCGTGCCCGGGGCCAGGCAGCGGGAGCCTGGAGCCCACTGTGCAGAAGGGACAGGTGGGGGCTCTTGCCGGCTTAACCAATGCCATGTGACTTACTAGCTGTCGGGGGCGGGGGCAGTGTGTGCCAGGTACCCGGCCCTGCACTTTCTGACTGGGTCCTTCACTGCAGTGAGGCAGACGCCATCCTGCAGGGTGAGCAAATTCAGGCTTCCGTCAGGGCCAGACACCAGCGGGAGCTGGGCTCGGGGGGTCAGGTGCTGGTGGACTTCCCAGGCCCAGCGTCATAGCGCACGGTGCCCCCTCTGGGGAGCCCAGTCCATGGGCACCTTACCTCCCTGGGTCACCATAGCCAGGCTTGTCTGCGGCTGGGTGGTGGGCACAGACCAGCTGCTGTTCCCTTTCCGCTGGTGATGGACAGACCCGCTGCTCAGGGGTTGTTGTGGTGTCACTCTGGCCTCGGGCCCCACCTGTTGGTGGTCTGTCCCTTGGTGCGCTCAGCATTCTAGCCTAGTAGTGACAGGCATGGTTTCTGAAGCCAGACGTCCCAGGTTCTGTGTGATCCTGGGCAATTGACGGTGCCTCCTGTTTTCCTGCCTTTAAATGGGGCTGTGGTGAGGATACGAGGTGTTGTGTCCGTGAAGTGCTTAGCCTGGCACCAGAGCAAATGTGCAGTAATGGATTGTTGTTATTCGCTGTTGCCATCAGCTGATACGTCCAGGGACTTTCACCTTCAAGATGCTTGAAGTGCCGTCAGCCTGGGACCCGGCTGGGGAGAGCTCGGGGAGCAGAACCGCCTTGCACAGGAAAAGGCAGACATAAGAGAAGAGAGCCTGTGGGGTACTGGGGGGCTGTGTTCACTGCCATATCTGATACGAGCCCCCACCCACCTCTGTACTCGGCTGGACAGGGAGTGGGTGCATTTCAAAGACAGGACCAGAATGTAAGGAAGGGATGTCACCTGCGGGCCGCGCTTGCTGCTCAATCATGTCTGACTTGACCCCCCCCGCCCCCCTTTACCTCATCTGCTGGGCATTTGAAAAGCCTGCAGGTTGCAGCTGGTTCTGCTGTCAGGGCATCACAAGATGCTCTTGCGTGGAGGGCCAGTGTGTGAATGGATTAGGGCCTCTTTGGGAGGCCCCTCTGTTCCTCTCCTACCTTAAGGTCACACCTCCAGGTTTGGAGGAAGCTGGCTGGCAGAGTGAAGCCTCTGCCTGGTGGGGGTGGGTCGGGAGGAGCCAGGAAACACTGTCATCCTGCCGGTCCCGGGTCTCCCAAAGCAGCAGGAGCTGAGCAAGCCCTGGTGAGTCAGCCCTCCGCGCTGCAGGTCTGTGAGCATGTGGGGTTTGAGCGAGTTGGGGCTTTTGTTTCTTCCCGCACGCCCGCCCGTCTTTAGAAGCACTGATCTGGAAAGCAGACTCTCCACATGCCGTCGTCCTGCTTGTTTTGAGAAAATTCAGCTCCGACAGTTGCTTCCCTTGTATGCCGGCCTTCCAAGAATGAACCCGTTACCTTTTACATTTTCAATAGGCTGTGCTTATGTCTCAGCTATACCTCTCTTAGTGCATAAAAGACTCAAACGTGCTTGTGAGGGTCTCATTTTCCACCCTTCCAAGGGTTTCAGTGTGCTGTTGAAGCCGAAGTGAAGCTACTGCTCTCTTGAGGGCTTGTGCAGGCATGTCTGTCATCTCCTCTCTCTGAGGGTGGGGACAGGGACACACCCTGACAGGAGGAGTCACCAGTAGCTACAGGAATGATCCTGGCCTTCACTCAGAACCTGCCCTGGAATTCCTATGGAAGATAGCCCCGAACTCATCCAGGCGAGATCTGGAGGCAGCTAAAGCCCTTTAGGGGAAGTTGAAAGCCATAGCCTTCAATAGAAGCACCCCTACCCTTCCAGTCTCCTCAGAGCTTTGCATGGGATCATGGAAGCTCCCTGGGGCTGGGAGGCATGAGACTGACATCAACCTCGCCCCTTCTCCCTGTTAGACTTCTGGCTCCTGGTCCAAATTTCTGTTAAGTCCAAAAATGCACTTACTATACTAACCTACTGGACATTATAGTGTAGCCTTACCTACCTTCAGTGCACTCAGAACACTTAGATAAGCTTCCATAATCATCAAATGCAAAGCTTATTTCATAATGAAGTATACCTCAGTTTATTATGCATCTCACTTTTGCACCGTTGCAAAGTCAAAAAAAAAAATGGTAAGTTGGGAGCCATCTGTACTAAATTGTAGAAGGATCTTCGCCTGGACTAGTTGAAAGTAAGAATGGGAGTTCAATGCAATGAGTCTGTTATGTATCCGTGCACTTTTCTTTTTCATGTAGCATTTGCCCTGCCATTTAGAGATCGTGTCTGGGTCCCCCCACCCTAGAGACGAGCTCTTGGGGGACTCAGCCTGCTGCTGACCTCTAGGAAAATCACGTGTGAACCTTGGCTTGCATTCTGTGTACCACCTTGCAGAAGACTGGAGGTGGGGAGGAGCAGCAGCTCAGGGGCCGGGAACCTTGGCGTGGACTGTGCTTGCTGAGCAGAGGAGACGTGGAGAAAGGGCGTTTCATGTACTGCATGGGGCATCCCTTGAGAGGACTTGGAAGAGATCAGAGGCCAGTTTCACTTTGCTGGGACCCAGCTTGTAGTCTGAAAATCCTTTACCTCATCTTCAGGCCCTTACAAAACCGATGGTTGTCTTGGATGCAGCCACCCTGTCTCTCTACTCATCCTACTTACAAAGGAAATCTGAAGATTTCAACTTTAAAGATGTGTTTTATTGTTTTTGAGCGAGTCAGAACGGGGAGGGCCCAGAGCAGTCTCCATAGTTGTACATCATCTCTTTTGGACATGGTTTTGTTCCACACAGGTGGGCGGGGGCTGTGCAGGGTGGGAACTGGGCTGGGGGCCTCCAGAATGGGAAACTCACCTTAGTTCAGCACATGGGCCTACATGAGCCAGGGCCGGGATTCGATCCTCTGTCCCTGGGGCTGGAAAGTGAGCGCTTAACCCGCTGAGCCACTCTGGCTTCCCCGGATTTTAACTTTAGAAGACAAACCTTTTATCTGCACCCTCTGGCTTACCTCAGGTCCAGATCACTTTCTTGTGGAATGGCAAGTTGGCAAGACCTATTTCCTTTGGAATATTTCTGGCAAATCTGCCTTGATGCATTCTACACGTGGATTGGCCTCTTTGTAACCATGTTACCTTAAGAATTTTAGGAATTTTCCTTATTGGTTCTCCATATGCACTCTGGCCACTGCATTTCCAAGTGAACGCACAGAGCTGCTGATGAGCAGTGTTGGTGAGCACAGGGCATTGCTCCTGGTGCGTGGGGTGCCCCGTGCGCAGCCCAGGGGCATTGCTCCTGGTGCGTGGGGTGCCCCGCGCGCAGCGCAGGGGCATTGCTCCTGGTGTGTGGGGTGCCCCGTGCGCAGTGCAGGGGCATTGCTCCTGGTGCGTGGGGTGCCCCCTGCGCAGCCTACGGGCATTGCTCCTGGTGCGTGGGGTGCCCCGTGCGCAGTGCAGGGGCATTGCTCCTGGTGCGTGGGGTGCCCCCTGCGCAGCCTACGGGCATTGCTCCTGGTGCGTGGGGTGCCCCCTGCGCAGCCTACGGGCATTGCTCCTGGTGCGTGGGGTGCCCCCTGCGCAGCCTACGGGCATTGCTCCTGGTGTGTGGGGTGCACCCTGTGCAGCCCAGGCCTGGGGGGAGCTGACGCCCCTACCGTCTGGCGGTGACTGCTCCCTCATTTCCTTCCAGGTTGGCTGGCTCCTCTGGCTGATGGCATGTTGAGGCTCAAGGAGCAGTGGCAGCGAGGGCATCCGATCCTGAGGGGGCCCCTCTAGAGGCCGGGCCACCAGCACCATGGGCCAGTGTGTCACCAAGTGTAAGAACCCCTCGTCAACCCTGGGCAGCAAGAATGGAGACCGCGACCCCAGCAGCAAGTCGCACAGCAGGCGCAGTGCAGGCCACCGCGAGGAGCAGCTGCCAGCCTGCGGCAAGCCAGGCGGGGACATCCTCGTCAATGGGACCAAGAAGGCGGAGGCCGCCCCCGAGGCCTGCCAGCTGCCCACGTCCTCGGGCGATGCCGGGCGGGAGCCACGGGCCAGCGCCGAGGAGTCCTCGCTGCAGAGGCTGGACGAGCTCTTCGGGCGCTACAAGGACGAGCGGGAGGATGCAATTCTGGAGGAGGGCATGGAGCGCTTTTGCAACGACCTGTGCGTCGACCCCACGGAATTTCGAGTGCTGCTCTTGGCTTGGAAGTTCCAGGCTGCTACCATGTGCAAATTCACCAGGTTAGTCACGGGTCCTTGACCGAGCTCGCCCGGGCGGAGAGAGTGGCGCCTAGCTAGGACAGAGCGGGGTTGGCTTCGGAGAGCGTGGGTAAGTCTCTGCTTTTTCTGGCTAGTTTCTCCAAAGCTTATCTGAATAGCAGGGCACGGGCCATCTCGGCTTGAAGCTAAACGAGGAATAATCCACACGAAGCCCCACTGCCAGGCTGTGGCCCTGCCTCACCGCTGTTTCTAGCCGACTCCTCTGTAGTTACTGTCCTGCCGTCATGCATACACCAGTCTGGGACACGCCTGTTTCCCTGTGAGGCCAGATCCCCCTTCTAGCTCCTCACATAATGCCCTCGGCCGACCTGTGTGCCCACGGTGACGGCTGGCCCGTTATTGAGCAGTAGTTGTGCATGTAGTCACGCTCACATGTCCCTACAGAGGTCGTGCATGGGGGAGGACATGGCAGGGTCATCCCAAGGTGTGGCTGGCAAAGCAGGGATGATAAAAAAGAATTGACTGAGAATGTTCCAGTTTCTAGCCCCTGAGTAGGTCACCCAGTGGACCTCGGGTGCCTTGTACCCTCAGCGGACACAGCGGTGTCTGTGATACCAACGTGAGACTGTGTTATAAGCGGAAAGTGTCACGTAGGAGTTAGGAGGACGTGCACAAGTTCCGTTTCTTAATAATATGGGACTTTGATCTCTGGTGGCAGTTGCCTGATGGGTGTATCCACAATCTTTGGCTCCAAAAATCTGCCTTGGCAGTCACCAAAAATATTCCTCAAACACCCTGTGGAGAATCACAAGGAAGCAGGAGGAGTCCCTGTCCTGGGGGAGGTGGGGGACGCGGGGTCAGCAGCTCAGTTGCTTCTGAGAGGGAAGTGGGCACGAGCGGGATTCGGTTAGCTTTAGGAAGATGGATGAGTGAATGAGTGAGTCGTTATCAGCTGCCTGCCACGTGCCAGGCACTGTGATGCTAACTTGTTCAATCCTCATCGGGACCCAGTGAAGTGAGGTGGTAGGGAGTCTCACCCTGTGATTGGGGTTCAGCCCATGCCACCATCCCCAACCTGCATCCCCAGAACCGTGCTGCTAGCCTGGGGGTGGCGAACCTATGGCACGCGTGCCCAAAGTGGCACGCGAAGCAATTATTTCGGCACATGGAATTATTGTTTTTTGTTATAAAAACATCCTATGCCTCTTATAGACATAAAAATAATCGATACCTCTATCTCACTCGATGTGTTGGCACGCGAGTCGAGTGAGTATACTCTTATTTCATGAACTTTGGCACTCAATCGCCAAAAGGTTCACCACCCCTGCTCTAGCCCCTGCACCTTGTCACCTCTCACACGCGCCTTGTTTACAGTGACTGATGTGCCCTCCTTCCTGTTTCAGGAAGGAGTTCTTCGAGGGCTGCAAAGCCATCAGTGCAGACAGCATTGATGGCATCTGCGCGCGGTTCCCGAGCCTCTTAACGGAAGCCAGGCAAGAGGACAAGTTCAAGGATCTCTACCGGTTTACATTTCAGTTTGGCCTGGACTCTGACGAAGGGCAGCGGTCACTGCATCGGGAGATAGCCATTGCCCTGTGGAAACTTGTCTTCACCCAGAACAACCCCCCCGTGTTGGACCAATGGCTAAACTTCCTCACAGAGAACCCCTCGGGGATCAAGGGCATCTCCCGGGACACTTGGAACATGTTCCTTAACTTCACTCAGGTGATCGGCCCCGACCTCAGCAACTACAGCGAAGATGAGGCCTGGCCCAGTCTCTTCGACACCTTTGTGGAGTGGGAGATGGAGCGGAGGAACAGGGAGGGGGAGGGGCCGGGTGTGCTCAGCTCAGGGCCCGAGGGCTTGTGTCCTAGAACCAGCAGCAGGGACCTGCCCACCGCCCGGCAAGTGGACCTTTCTGGAAATTACTGAAGATCCGGATATTTTCTACTTTACACCTTTCTCTGCCTTGTATCTGAAAGGGCTCTAAAATGCTGTATCATGTTTTAGGCACTTTCTTCACTTTTTGGTTATTTTGGTTATTTCGGTTTTTTTGGGGGTGGTCCCCCAAATTATTTGAACCTGGCTACATGTTGTGTATCCATTTTTTTTTTTTTTGAAGCCTTCGGATAGAGTGAGCCTGCCATGTCTTGCACACATTAGATTTCTGTTTGGTGAGGGAGGGGTCGTAGGAAGTGAGACTGAATTAACGTCACCGGGTGAGACCGTGCCAGACCTCGGTTTGCGTGTTGTCTCTTCAGGGCAGGTCTGTGCTGTGTGTAGTGCTGTTTACACAGTTGAGTTTAGGTTATGATCATTATTTTTAAAGATTTACAGAGTTGACTAGCAGTGTTCACTGCTAACCACATTGCATTAATTCCCAGGTGATAGGAAGCCCTCCGGGGAGCCCAGGCCAGCTGAGAGGGCGCGTGGCCAGGTGACACCCCCCCCCCCCCCCCCCCGCCTCCCAAGCTAAGTTACCTGCCGCCTTCTTTTCCTCACTTCTTGCTCATTCCTCTTTAGACCCATCGCATTGCGTATCGCGGGCGTCCGTCAGTGGGCTGCACCGTCAGTCAAGTGAGCAGTTTTTTAGAACCTTGTGCTAACTAACCACCACTTAGGCATCGGACGCAGAGAAAGCAGCGCTACCTCAGTTTTGCCGAACGTAGACTTCTGTTAGTTTCCTTTCTTTGATGAATTTTTTTTGTATTTTCATCTTGTAAGTGGAAATACTTTTTTTTCTGTTATGTTTTCATTTGCCTCGGAGCCAAAGTTTCTGTTTCTGGTGGTCGGAACACTGCCTGCCGGCCAGCTGACTTGAAGGAAAACTGTGGTATGGAGCTCTGCTTGAATTTTGTTTTCTTGTTTTTTTGTTATTTTTTTTTTTTAATTTGCTTGAGCATCATCAGCTCACTTGTCTGGCGAGTGCAGGTGCCAGGGCCTGGCCTGAACTCTGCCAAACAAACAGAGAGGTGTATTTAATGGTTAAAACGTGTGTCCTCTCCCTTCTTGCTGCACCCACGTTGTCACGCCCCTAGGAGTTATATTTATTATCTCTTCGTTTATGTCGGGCTCGTTGGGGGTTAACGTGGTGACTGTTTAGGTTTACATGACCCTCTCCTCCCTCCCCTCCCTTTCCCTCCCCTCCCTTCCCCTGGACATGTATAAATACATATATAAGATATGTATATATTTTACCTATATAAAATATATATATATACACATATATGTATCTGTATTCCCTTGTTTCTTTGCCTGCTAAAACTGGCCATAACGGAGGGAGCTGCCTTCAGGATATAAAGTGTGAGAAGAGGTGACCTTTAGGGGCTGGGGGTGCAGAGGCCCGGTTCCCCAGACTCCTGCGTCCTGGCTCCGCAAGGCCCGCTTTGGCCAGACCACCACACTAACTCGGGTCCTCTTGTTTGTCCTCTTAAAAAAAAGTCGCGTCCCCAGAAGACTGGACCGGAAGGGTGGGTGGCGGGAAGGTGCGTGCACAGGTCAGCTTCCCACACTGCAGATTGAAAAGGGAATCTTTTCAATAAAACCTTCTCAAACTGTTTGTACTTTGGAGGTGACAAGAGTATGTCTGTTAAACATAGGGAATTTGCTCCCCTGACCACACCCCTGTCTCCCTCCCAGATACATGTTTCTGAGCCTTGGCAGGAACTGGTTATTTTGAGTGTCTGTCAGGAGGCTGACAGGTGATCCGGGCTCCCGTCCTTACAGAGGAGTTTCTGCCGTCAGTGTGTTTCCAGAACTGACACTGACGTGGAGAACGTAATGGGAGTTTGACTTCTATAATCCTGAACCTGATGGTTCCTTCTAGGGGGTGGATGGGGAAGTTTAAAGTCAGCCGCAGGAGGCTAGCAATACTGCTGGAAAGCTGAGGGGTCTCAGGCCAGGTGTCTGTCTTTGTTCTAGCCTAAGACACAAGACCCCTGTCTAAAGAGAGTTTCTAAAGACCCCGGCTGGTTCTGTGGGCTCAGTGGTAGTCGGGTGCCCACACCAAGTTCTTGGAGAGAGCGCCTTCTCACCCAGCCAGTGCAGCGCCCATGGTTTTTCCCGGTTCTGACTTGGCTGGAGGTTGGGTAAGGGAAGAGGCAGGCTGCTCCTAGCCAGATACGGCTCTTCCTGTCCCGATCACAAGGGTGAAGGGACAGACATGCACACAGAGGAAGGCTCAGGGACCCTGAGAACTGTAGGAACCAGATGCTATCTCTCCCCAGCCTACAGGCAGGCCTGGCATGCATTAGGCATATTACCAAGGGTGGGGCTGGCTTTTTAATGAACTACTCAGCTTCCTCACCCTCCACAGAAGGGCCACTTGTTTATTTTTGGTTATATTTCTAATGATACGGTTGTTACAGAAATACAAATGAGAAGTCAGAAAGGGAGCTGAGTCAGGGAGGGAGGGAGAGACCTCTCAGGTTTAAGGCCCGGGTGCCAGGAATTCTGCCACAGCCCTGGGCCAGCGCCGGCCGGCCTCCCTCCGGGGCACCGAAAAGAAAGGCAGCTCCTCCACAACGGGGTCCAGGGTCAGTGTGCAGGGTTTGCATTTGTACTTCCAGGAAAGGAGAGGCCCCTGCTCTTCACCCCGAAATCGGTTTGCTGCTTAACGACCGAGCAGGAACGGTGTGGAGGAGCCTCCGTGCAGGCCCCTCGGCTCAGACAGGGCCCCCGTCACTGGACAGGGCGGTGTGGAGACGGAGGAAACCCGCGGCTCCGTGTGCGTGGCGGCCCCTCAGCAGTTTGGTAGGAAGCGTATGAGGTAGAGCTGCAGTTCCCCGGTCCCTGCCCAATTGGAGCGCCTCGTTCCCAGCCCCACCTCCTGCAGTGATGTCCACGGTGCCCCAGCAGCGCTCCCTCACCCGCCAGGGGTGCCCACGTCGGGGAGTTGGGTGTAAGACCCTGTACTGATTTCTGGTAAAAACCCAGAGCTGGGTGAAGATCCAAATTCCAGCCAAGCCCCCAGGCCCAAGGAAACCCAGTTGCCAATGTCCAGGGCCCTGTTTTCAGTATTAAAAAGGCGGAAGCCACACAGTGTTGGTCAGTCCCGCGACCTCTCAGGGGCCGGTGCCAAAGTTCAGTCCTCGCGGGAGCCTCCTGGGTGGCCTCCCATTCGGCGCTACGCCAAACGGCATTCAACGGTGGTGGGAAATGACCGGGATCAGGACTTGGACCTAAAAGTTTAGAGACCAAAACAGGCCTGTGCTTAGGACCGTGTCTGGTTGGTTTGCCTCATTTCACATGATGTCTGCAGTGGCGTGAAGCACAGAGGTAGACGCGGTTATGGGAGGAGAGCTGGGAGGAGGCGGCTGCGAGCTTGGCTTCGTTTTGTGGTCTGCGTTCCCGTTTTTCTCACGTCTGTGATGCCTGGTGAGCGAGGACTTGAACATCTTGCCGATGGTCGACGGTCTTCCTTGGGGAGCTCAGCCGTGTCTTGTTTAAACCAGAAAGGACTCTTTGGGGGACAGGTGACATGGGCCTTTCTCCTTGTCTGTTTTCTGGATTGCGTGGAGGGGTTCCTACCCACCTCCCTGCTGTTACTCCCTATATGCAGTGTCACCTGGACCAGGGCTGAGTGTCAGGGTTCTGCAGGTGTTTTCTTCATCAAAAGACAAGACTGATGCTTGAGCCCTGGTTCAGCAGGCAGGATGGTTCAAACAGCGCGGAGTAGCCTTCAGGTGTTGCTCGTTGCCAGCTGCTGGGGCATCACATCCCCCTGGTCCTCCTCTCAGCTCAGCGCGATCTCAGTTACCTGCTCCCACGGCCCACCGCCCCTCCCCACGTTCAGCACAGACCTTGGGTATTGCCAAAGGAAGCCAGCCGGCAGCTGCTGTGGGACTTTCCCCACAACACCCTTCTATTCTGGGAGAAGTGTCTTCCCTCCGCCCCAGCCCCGAGTGCGTGATGACTTGCTCTTGCCCGTTGCACTAATGAAGATGAGTCTGGGTTCCAGAGGGGGATTTGAAGCAATAGGCAAATGGGGCGTGGGTGAATCGGCCCTCCGGATACCCTGCCTTAACCCGCCGAGGTGATGAGCCCGCCACTCACGTGACCCTCCACCTTTGTGGATTCCTCTTGGTGTGTGACCAGTGTGTCTTGAGGTTGTACAGACTCAACAAAAGTCAACACTTGTCTTTGTATTCTCTGCACTGTTGCACTCTCCATATGGCCCCTTGAATATTTTTATTAACTCGTTATACACATTTTTGTCTTTGTCTACATTATTTCTTTTGATGTCTTTTTTTTTTTTTTTTTTTTAATTTGGAAGGTTAACTGCTGTTGGGTTTAATAAATTTGTTTACTTGACTATTGACAATTCTGGAAAAAAATAAAACCAGTGGCTTTATTCCGGGGCACGATTTACCCACTGGGAGCCTCTTCCAGCATGACATTGGATAGCAATTCCTATGCTCTGGAAAATCCAGATAGTAAGGACCCCCAGACTCCAGACATGGGTCTTGCGCTCCCACTCACCAAGCTCAGTGGCCTTCGGGCTCCCAGGACTTGTAGGCAAAGGGCAAATCCGTCCTCACAGCAGGTGATGTGGGCTCCCATGCGGAAAGGAGAGTAAAGGTGAGCGGTGGGCTGGGAAGACGTCTGCGTCAGTCAGGTGGGCGGTGACTAAGGCAGAGGAGGCAAGCTGAAACTGACAGGGGCCACTGCTCTGTGACCTTTGGCACGTCAGTGGCGTTCTAAATTCCCTTTTACGCATCTGTATCAAGAGGCCGTGATTTCTATCAGTGTTAGGATTTAGAAGAAAGTGTTTCTAAAGCACCTGAGACATCGAAGTTTAGGGTTCCCAAAAGGATGTCCGGTGAGTAATGCTGGGAACCCAGAGAGTGGGGGAGGGCATTGGCCCAGTCACACATGACCACTCGCAGGTCACTGTCCCTCTTGTGGACGCAACTTCCCTCTGTGCCAAATTGGGAGATGAGAGACGTAGCCGGACATGATCCCTGATGGTTCCACATGGCTCTTCCATTCTACAAGTCTGATTTGGTAGACCACTTAGGGCCCTTTGCTTCCTTTCATTGTGTTCTCTGTCTGAAAGCAATTGGCCACCAGGGCACTACTGGCCTTCCCAAAGACTCCCAGCCTCCTATTGGCATCAGCTAAAACAGCATAGGTGTGGGATTAGATGTACTCTTCCTTCCCAGCTAGAGAGGCCTTGGGGGTTGTGGCCACATCCTCTCTCCAGGAAAGGCATGAAGCTTTGCTCGATGAACTGGAATTTTCTTTCCCTCATTACAAGGAACTTCTTTGTAGTTAGTTACCAGCTGAGCTCAGATGCACATGAAGCGGGCTTTTTCTCGTGGGAAAGGTAGACCGAAGCGCGTGCTGAGGGCCGGGAGCTCACAGGCCCCTCAGCGCTGGTCCAGCTGCGGCACTCGTCCGGGTCGGCGCTGGAAGTCCTCTAGCTCTGGGTTTTGACCTGGGTCCAGAAGGGTTAGGCTAGTCTGCCTGGGAAGGAGGCAAGGGAGCCAGCCTAACCACTTCCTTTCCTTCTGTGACTTCTGAGGATGCCCTGTCTGATGAAAGCCATTAGGCTCTTCTCTGGATTTACCTTCCTTCCTGTGGAACGAATGTTCCAGCCTTGACTGTCGTGCCTCGGGACCTGAGAAAGTGGGTTCTGGCCGCAGTGCAGTTGGCAGCGAGCGTCCAAGCTCTTGTGGTCTGTGGGCCCTGCCTGTTTCTGGGCGCTACTGAGCAAGTTGCCAGTCGAGAAAAATGTGGAGCTGCCGAGTGGTGTGGAGCTGCTGTGAGAGGAGACAGGTGAAAACATGGACTTGCGTAATAAAGGAGGCGTCCTCTGTTGGGTAAGTAAAGACAATTGGGTAAAATCTAAATGTGTGGGGAAATTTTACCATATGCCAAAATAAATTCCAGGAGGTATGAAGGTGTAAGTATAAAAATTAAATTTAAAAAGATGTACTTGTCAGTGGATATTACATTCATCTCCAGATCAGTGAAGAGTTTATGCACAAAAGTGAATAGAAGAAATAATGAAAGAACTACCTTCTAAGACTTGAAACTAAGAAAATAGCATTTTTGCAGTATTGACAAATGGAAACTATACTTCCTCTATTAGACCTTAAAATATGCCTTATAGAAAAGTAAACAAACACCGGCAAAGGATACCGATACCTCACGGAGGAGAAGTAGTTGGCCAAAGAGCTGGAAAAAATAGGTGCCAATGTGAAGGGTATTAAAAGTATAGAAATTAAACCTGTAACGAAAAACTTGTCTAACTTACCAAATTGGCCAATATTTGAAAGAAATCCATGCTAGCATATACAGGGGAAAAGCTTTCCTGGAATTCACAAAACCTTACTTGTTTATCCTTTAACCCAATAATTTCACTGCTAGGAATTTTTCCTTATGATATATGGGGTCCGGCAGAAGTAACACCCCTTTATAATGAGCTGGTAAACTTTAAGAAGGGCGTTACTTCTGCTGGACCCCATATGAAGTGCCACAGATGTGCAAGGACATAACTGGCAGCCACATTTGGGAACATGCCAATGGGGAGCTGTTGCAGAGATCGCGGCCACACTGGCACGATGGGATATTAGGCGCTATTAAGAATCTGCTTTTGAAGAGTGAGGTGAGTGTGCTAGATGGGAAAATAGTGGCAGTCATTAAGGCTGAGTGGTAGGATTAGATGTATTTTTCAAGTTTTCCTTTATAAATAGGGGTTATTTACAAAACACATGGACAAAAGGAAATGACAAACATGGCCAAGTGCCCTGAACACCCCCACTGTGGGCGAGGCCAGGAAGGAGGGGCCCCCCATTCAAGCCAGAACCAAGAGTTCTGTAGCTGCCCTTGAAGCGGCTCTGCCCCAGATGAGCTGCTTCTGCAGCAGCAGCTGCCTTGGCGGCTCCACATGGCCGCCTGGAGGGTGTGGGAGGAAAAATGCACAAACGCACTTAGCAATGGAATGTGTGTGTTGCAAGAGGCCAAGCCTACGGCTTTGGCTTCCACAAGGTGGGAGCATCGGCGAAGGGACAGTGAGTGCAGACAGGCCTGGGCCTCGTGGTCCCGGCAGGTCTGTGCAGCATCCGGAGTTGGAAGTGGCCTTAGCTCTTCCTGGGAGCAAAGGCTGGGCTCTTGGCACAGGGTGCTGCATCTGCTCTACTGCCTTGAACAGGGAAGGTAATCCTCGGTACAGTCCCTTATTGATACTTAACATGCACTTCCCCTAGTTTAACCCTCATAGCACCTAATGAAGTCGGTACGAATGTCCCATTTTAAAGGCGAGGACACTGAGGCTGAGAGGAAAAACAATTCATATCTAGCCCACTGTTGTCATTTCCCAGAGTGGACCTTTGAGTTTTCACCATAGTCCTTAGAGGCAGACGCTTCCCCTTTTTATTCAGCCGTGGGAATGGACTAGGACCCGCCTCAGAGCTGAAGCGCCAGCCAGGCCTGCCCGCCTCTGAAGGCAGACTCATTGCAGGGCTGCGGTCGAGGGAGCTGATGGGCAGGAAGGAGTCCAGCTGCCCTGGCAGTAGTTTCCAGACGTCACCTGGGCCTGGCCCAGCGGGTGGGGGTTGCGTCTACACAGAGGCTTCGGAGCTGCAGGTTGCAGGGCCTCAAAGCAAGCTCGTCAGCCCTGGCTCCACGTTCCCACCCGCCACCCAGGGCCACAGCTCCTGGAAATGACACTGAGGATTAGACTCCACCTCAGACGCCAGCCTTGAGTCCATTTTGAGTAACTGCTTTCTAACTGTAAAGCAACATATACTGATTTCTTTAAAAAAAACAAACAGCCACACGCAGAAAAGCATTTGAAACAACCTCGTCTGCCAGCCCCACAGCAGAGGTGAACTGTCCACGTTGTGTCGTCACCTTCCAGATTCTGTTCCAAGCCTGCACATCCCCGCACGTGTTTCCTACACAAATGGACTTGTGTAGACTATTCTGTGGCAGCCCCCATGCTTCCTGCGGCACACACCAGGGACACACCGTCATGTCACCTGTCCCAGCAGATCATGAGGCCACACGGCCGGTACGTAGGGAAGCTGGGATACCGGGCTGCATGGTCTGGACCTGGACGCCTACCACCACTTCTGGCAGATCTTGCTACTTACACATGTGTACACGCAGACACGACTTAAGGGGCTCCCTAGAATCCCACGTAGACCCTACGCTCTTCCCTCCGTATTACACGTTGTGTGGCCAGTCCATTAATGCAGGATGACACTGCAGAAGCAGAGCGGCTAGGTCCCGACAGAGCCGTCTAAGGGTTTTGGTGACACATACTGTAGCCTCGATTATGAGTTGTTTACGGAGGGCGGCTGATTTCTCTATCAGTGGTGGAATCGTGTGCCTGTGCCCATGTCTTTTCCAACAGGATGCTAACAGGTGGGAGCTGAGAAAAGGGAGGGCACCCCAGCTTTTCCTGAATCACAGCTCTGGGTTCTGAGGGGGCAAATCTGGTGACGGGGCACCTAGTGGTGAAAGGCGGCACTGCAGCCTCCCCTGGGTGGGAAGGACATTTCCTAAACATGGACTTGGAGGGGCTTGCAGGGTGGCGACAAAGCTCAGTCCCCTATGCTCTGTGGACCCACCAGGTTTGCAGTTCAGCCTGCCATTTTCCTGCAGTGTTATGACGGCTGTGTGACGAGAAAACAAGACAGCCTTACAGAAACCTGCTCCAGACAGGACAACTGAAGAACTGGGATGGCTGGGTGTGCTCCCCAGAGGTCACTGATGGTTTCCTGACCTACACGTGCCCTTTAAGAATGGGCACCTGCTCAGGCCCTGCAGCTGAACATGCTGACACACAGGACAGACACACTGGTTTTCTCCCCTCACAATCTTAAGACAAGGAAGGACCATTGACCTCCAGGCATTTATTGAAAACTTTCTCCAGGCCACACAAATGAACGAGCCTCCTCCTCGGGTCCTGTCTCAGAAAAGCTGTCTGCTGGGCGGAGAGGCTGCAGCCCAGCTGTGTTCTGTACCAGTGCCCACGAGGGAGAAAGCGGCACGGGGCACGCGGTAGGCAGGCTCACACACACGTGGTCGGGGTCATGCTTTCCTCTTCAGTTCTGATCCCCATCAGTCCTAGGCCGGGGAACGATCTGTCAGAGCTGCAAACAGATGAGTAGAAAGACAGGTTTCAGCCACGGGTGGGGCGGGCAGGGGGACAGCTACGGAGAGCTGCCTGCGGAAATGGTGCGGAGGAAAGACAGTCGTCTCTGAGGCTGAGTCAAATCACAGCCCTGCCACTTAACACAGGTGAGCCACAGCTTCTTCAATTCAATTATAAATCCACGAAATATTAAACTGCTATCTCACAGCATTTTGTGACGGTCACAGTGAACACACACAGCGCTCACTACATTCCAGCATGGTTCTAAACACTGCATGCATGCTCTCATTTAGTCCTGATGTAGGTACAGACAGGTAAAGCATCGGGTCCACGTTCCAAATAAAGAAGCAAGCTCACAGACATGTTCAAGTCACGTAACTGTTAAGCGACAGAACCAGGAAATAATGGCAATCTGCCGTCAATGTCCTTTTAAATTGCTGTTATTTTGTTCATTTTACTTAGAACACTTGCAGCACCTACCATGTTGCAGGCACTGTGATAATTTATGCTGTGAGACGCCTGGCACAGAGCACAGAATTTAGGAGTCGCTCACCGTGCTGGCTCCCTGCCACCTTGCAGTGAATATTCATGAACTGGGTCCGAGGACTGAGGAGCCCTCCAGGCACAGCGGGCAGAGATCAGCAGCAACACACAGGAGCTGCTGGTCCTGTCTGCACTTGCACTTGAGCACTGGCCCTGGGGGGGAGGGGGGGAGTCAGACCATCAGGGTCCCAGTCCTTGTGCACAGCCAGTCTGGTGGCCTGAGGCAAGTGGCTTAACCTGGGCCTTTGTCTCCACTCGTTAAAGGGTTGTCAACAACCTCAGCCAGACATGCATATCAAAGCACTCAGCACAGCACCTCACTTAGGAAGGTTCTTATCACAATGACTACTTTCAGTATTTTAGGATTCAGGGCTAAGTTAGGCTCCCAGCAGAAGGAAGTCGAGGTTCTCTGCCCCTCCTTCCTAAGCCACCGTCACCCTTTCCCGAGGGCGTCTGCTGGCATCAGGAGCAGCCGTGGGACCCAGCACGTACGTATAAAATGGGGATACAACTCCGGTCTCTTAGAACCTCAGGAGTAAGAGATGATTCATGCAAGTCCCCACTGATGCCTGGACGCTAACTAAAGGCTCTTCTCCAAGGAAAGCTCAAGTCCAGAAGCCAGTCTCGGAGGGGTGACCCTCCGCCCTCACCTCGTGGTTCCTGGCAGCAGGAGCAGGCAGAGCGAGCCCGGGCTCAGGCTCTGGTAGAGCTTCCCTATCTTCCGGCCCCAGTGCCAGGCGGCCATCTTCGGGTGGTCCCCCTTCAGCGCCTAGGGTCAGAACCACGTGTTCACAGCCAGCGTACCCCCACCCCACCCCACCCCTGGGGGGTCTGTGCCTTCTCTCACACACTCTGGGGCCATGAATTCCCGGGAAAGCCTCTGTAATTCCTCAGTCTGAACCTGGGGCCCACGCTGCAGGGTCACCTGTCCTCCTATCGCCCCCAGGCCTCCGAGTCACTTCGGGAGGACAGCTGCTGTCCTTCGCTCCAGCCGGGCATTCCAGAGCTCTGAGCTGGAGGGGTGGCTGGGGGGCGGCATCACTAATGAGGGTGCAAGTCCAGCCTCTGCCATGGAGCAGCTCTCTGCCCTGAGAAGTCACTCACCAGCTCTGGCCTCTATTTCACATCTGCTAAGTGGGGGACATTAGACAGGGCTTCCCAAACTTCAGCCATTCCCCCTCTACAGGTACCCTTTTGCTGATGTGTGTCCCTTGAGTGTTTTTAGAGGTGAGCCAATGTCTTCCTCAGTCACATCTAAATAACGACCTATAACATCACAGTTTCCGTGTGGCTGTCCATTCTAATGGGTGTTAGATGAACAAGTTCATAGCTATAAAAGTGAAAAGTACATCTGACCACCCGGGTCACCTTGTGTCTCTTAACACACTTTGGGAAACCATAGATGACCAAAGGCTTGTCCAGTTCTCCAACCTCCTACGTCAGCCCCTCAAAGCCCCTTGGGAGCCACCAAGAGGACCGAAGACCTGATTTTAGCAAGTGTGGAGGGGGCAGCTCTTGGAGATGAAAGGATGTATCCAGGGCAGGAAGGAGCCGGAGTGTGAACTCAGACTCATTCCAGGTGGACAGGACGAGACTGAAGGTGTGTCACGTGAGCGGGACACCAGAAGGCTCACCCCCAGAGCCAGCAGGCCCAGGCCGCCTGCACACACTCACCTGCAAGGCCGCCTGCTCCGAGGCCGGCGGCACGACGCGCAGCTCGGGGGGCCGTTCTGGTTCGGCAGGCAAGTCCCTGAGCCACGAGTGGAGGTGCCTGGGGGTCAGGGCATGCCGGCCTTTCAGCTTCCACTCCTTGCCTGTGAAAATGCTGAGGGCCCTCTGGGCACGGCCAGCATTTCTGAACTCTGAAAGGAAGACCCCCTTCTGTTAGGGCCCAAAGAGCTGGTCACCAAGCTGGTGTCCAACCAGGGTCACAGGAGGCCAGAACTCAGAACTGGTGGCCTGGTGCAGCCCAGGGTGGCTGATATGAAGGCTTCCTTTCTCTGCCCTCATGTTACCCCCCCCCCCCCCACTCCACCCCCGGCCACATTCAGTGGCCTGCACTTACTCAGGTAACAGTACTGTTTCTTTCCTTTTTTGAGATCTTTAGGCAAGATCACGGCTTCCAGGCCAGGAAAGAGTCCAGGCTGCTGCAGCAGGCGTTCGTGGACGGGTTTGCTGACTCCGGACAGGTAGATAGTGCCGCGGTTCTCGAAATCTCGTTCCAGCTCACTCACGAGGGTGTCACAGTCAAGGGTGAGCTCTGTCACCGGCCTCTGCACCTAACCAAGGCGATGGCGTTCGTGGTGGGAAGTCCCCTCTTCCACCCCCAGGCTTGTACATACTAACAAGTACTGTCCTTCTGCAGTTTCCCATCTGTGTAAGGAGCCTAGTGGTAATTGTCTCACAGGACCGGTGGACTTCCCGGGGAACACATCAATACTGAGCAGGCAGTCTCCTCCCTTTCCGCTCCCCGCCGAGCCCCCTCACCACGCCACAGTGCACATCAGCTCCCGGCCTTCCAGCCCAATGCAATTGCTGCGTAAGAAATTTCAAAATGCCACGTGACCCCTGGAAAGCTAAGGGCGACCACAAAGACCACCCCAAATAGCCCATCTGGGCTCTCAGGGGTGGTGAGAGTGCCGGGAAGACCCCTGCGGCCTAGGCTGATCCTGAGCAGGAAGATCCCCAGCACAAGGGTGTGAGGCTAGGGTGGGAGCATGGTGCTGCCACCTCCTGCGTCCTCTGGCCACCCTACCTTGATGGGCGTGCCTTCCACCAGAACGCCGTTCAGGGACTCTATGGCCAGCTGGGCGGCTTCCAGGACTTGGTACTGTACACAGCAGTGCGGCTGCAGAGAAACCAAGAGCTCCTTGCCTGTGCTCTCAGGCCTGAGCTACCGGAGGGGCTGGGAGAGGCGTGTGAGCTAGGGGCTGAGGCCGTGAGAATGCATGTCCTCCCTGTGCCGGCCCACACAGCGGTGTAGACTGTCACCCATGAGTGGGACCACCCAGGCTCAGGAGCTGCTTCGCAGATACCTCTTACTGTCGTTTAAAAGGGAAGCCGCCTGCCCCTGGGTGGCAAGGGGCAAACACCAACAAATTCTTTATTGCACAACTTGTTTTCCATACACTTCATTCCTGAGCAGCAGCAGCCGCTGCCTGCCCTCACGCTCCTCAGGTCGTACCCCAGCAACGAGCCTGCTCTGTGCTCGAGCCCTGCAGAGGTTTCCCAAATCAGGGCAATTGAAAGAGGGCTTTCTAGCGTTTAAAGCTGAGGCCACAGAAGGAAGCCCATAGACTATATGCAACCAGTAGACGTATTTTTTTGTCTGGCTTATGTGACATTTAAGCACACTGGAACCAACCTATGAAAATTGGCAATTTCCTGATGCTCAAAACGATGACCTGGCAATACCGGTACCTACTCCTGTGGGTTAAAAGCTGAACTGCTGCCACCAGAAAGAGCATGCCTCACACTGCCATTGGGGACAAGCAAGCTCACGTCACTAGTACTTGTTATCTGAATGACCCCAGGAGGCACCTGCATTTACAGTGCGAACCTAGAAGTTCAGAATGTTCTTGTCTCATACCTGATGGGTTTCAAGAACAAGTGTCATTGATCGGATGGGGCCGAAGCTCTTAAACAGCCTCTTCAGAGCCCTGAGGTTGCAGTTTTTACTAAATGGTCCAGCATACACCGTTAGGATCTCTGTCCACTTGCTCCTCATCTACAAAAAACAACAGCAAAATCAGTGAGGAGGCAGGGGTGGAAAGAGAACTTTGTCAAATCTAAAGAAATCATGAGTCAAAACATCGGATAATTCTACTTCCAGGAATTCTCAACACAAACACATGCCTAAGAATCTGCATAGAGGCTTTACAAGATTATGTGGAATAGCAAAAATTTATAAAGCACAAATGCAGAAAATAAAGTCTATGATATAACAAAATACTATAAAGCCATTTAAAACATGGAAAATATGTAACGATGTGGAAAAATGTACAAAACATACTGTTAAATGAAAATATACAAAACAGCATACATAGTCTGAATCCCATTTTTCTAAAAATGGATTTTCTAAAATGTTAATATACACATATAAAAAACCTGGAGAAATATACAGCAAACTTCATAAAGTGCATATTACTTTCCTTAATGGGGGAGACCATGAAAAGTCATTAAGTAAATCGAGTAGAACCCACTCAACTCACCCTCTTGCTCATCTCCTCAGTGAGGGCGGGGGAAAGGCCTTCAAAAGAGAGCTGGACGATGCTGAAGGGGGACAGAGGGACCTCCTTTCTGGCCTGCTCGAGGATCTGTGGGGACAGCACAGCCCAGATGAGGGGGGGCCTTGCAGTCTACTGGGGCTCCTGGAGATGAGCCAGTCATGGAAGCAATGCTTGTCTTTCTACCCATATGGAAAAGCAATACAGGGCTGACACCACACCGCTTAGAAAAACCAGAGAATCAGTAAAGAGAATAAATAAAATCACATATTACCCATACCTTTAGCATGACTAAGAAAGAAACAGAAAACTACAACCTTCAGATTTCCTCTTACTGAAGAAATAAGAGGAAGTCCAATAGAACACCACTGCCCTCCTCCCATAAGCCTGAGTAAAGAGCAAGGAGAAAAGGCTTAGGACACTGGAAAAGAACAAGGGGCAGGGTCCTCTTAGATGAAGCACAAACAAAATCACCCCCAGAAAGAAACAGTACAACTAAATGCTGAAGTAGCAGACACAGGTCATCGCACTTGACATAGGGAAGAGGCCTGGCAGCCATTGCTTCTGAGAAAAATCACATTCAGAGGGGCCAGAAAATGTGTACACATGTCAAGGAAAAAAAACTGTATTAAAATTGTAATGCTCAATATATATTGATGACAAAAGATGAATACAAGTCATGTTTGACTTCTGCAATTACAAGAGGTGTTCACAGAGGTGACCATCAGCATCTAGACACTGATGACGGTGATCTACTACTTGAGCCATGTTGACCGCGAAGTGTCCACTTGTGTCGCTGCACATGCCATTTCCATTGACCATGCGTCTCACACTTATCACGAATGTGTGCAATTGTTAGGCGTGTTGGAGGTTCTGTTGCATAGTCACGCCTCCATTGTCGTCGTACTTCCACAATGTTCTCAAATTTCAAATCCCACTTCAAAATGGTCTTGTGCCCTCGAACAACAACCATGCTTGGGCCATTGCCTTTGGCTGTTATGCCTGTTGCATGGTGATACTAGCATTCATTTGATGAACACCATCTTTTGAGCCAACATCATACATTGCTGCAGTAATTCTAGTCAACTTCGTAAAGTAATAAAGACAACATCTCTTAGAAGGTGTCCGCATTTTTATGGCACCCCCAGAATACAAACAGGAAAGAGCCCCTTGGAGACACTGCAGTGAAGGGAAAGAAGTTTAAGGGGGAAAGCAGGGCCCTGCAGAAAGATAAGACACATGCTAGCCCCTCTCAGAGCATCACAAACTCCCACCTCTTCCCAGCATCACATCACCATTCTCAAAAGAAACAATACTTTTAAAAAAGAAAAAGTAAGAGTGTGACATCAGCAAAATGAAATCCAAGAAAGCGTCAGGTCCTCCCTGTCCCACAGACCCTGAGTTGACAACAAGACAGACCAGAACACCTGTGAGAACTCGAGAGACCAGCGAGAAGCAACAGCACCCCAACCGGCATAAACCAGGAAGAGATTCCACCCATTGGACTAGAACCACCCGGGGGATTCACCTGCCCATTCAAGGCCTCATGGAACCCAGCGGAAATACACTCACGCTCTGACACACCTCTCTGCTTTACACATGAGCAAATATAAAAAAATAGAGAGAGGACACCAAAAAGATAGGGTCAGTCTAAAAACCAAGACCAACAGCTCCATGAACCAGAAACAAAACACAGATTCAAAGTGATGTACAAGGCGAAAGCCACAGGCCTGCTGGGCTCGGGGAGCAGACGTGCAGCTGACAGCTGTGCTCCAATGGGGTGAACGGGACCAAAGGTGCTCCACACAAGATATGAGATGGAAGCCAGACCTGCTACAGGCAGCCCGGGTCACTCATGAAGAGACCCGGGTGGCAAAGGGTTCCATTCCCTGCTGCTCTGAACGCAACCTCAACACGGCGGGCCACTCACCTCTTTATTTGAAGCGCACTTGATGGTCCGACAGCTTTTGGAAAAAGTTTGGAAAAGTTCACTAGTATCCGTCTCCCGAGTCAAGAACAGGAGCTTCTGACCCACTGAGTGCAAGCATTCCAAAACACTGTGAAGTAGAAAAGGTCAGGGTCAGGACACCTCTTCCTCACCCAAGAGTCATTTCTCCAAATTCACACTAATGAAATAGCCAATAGCTCTCAATCCAAGTTTCGGCCAGATTCTGCTATACAGACAAACCTCTTCTGAGTCTGTTCTGTGTCCCTCCACCCATCCCCCCAGTGTGGGCCATACATTGAAGCTGCAGATGACTTCTAATCAAAATACTACCCACTAGTCTATTAACTCCTCTAATGCTACTGAGTTCAACGTACTTCAGTGTCTTACCTTTTAATTTTTTTGTAAAGAAATCATTTTCAAACCAGTCACTAGATTCAAAAATTAGAAAACCAGATACTATTTAGGGCAGAAGGTGGTATTTTCCTTCACTGTTTTTGTGATGCAAGGATGTTACTGGTATTCCGGTAGACTCAAAAGAGAAAAAAAATTCCCAGGCTCTTGTGAAATAAGAAGCCAGCCAGTGCACTTGTCTTGGCTCTTATTTATAATTGACAGACTTCACCTTGTGTTTGGCTGCTGAGCCACTTCAACCATGCCGCGTGGGCCCTGCTCTGAGACTCGCATTTCCTGGTGCCTAACCAGCGCCTCCAGGTTCAGTTCCGCAATCTTAAAGAAAATGAAGTGGTAACAATCACCAAACGTCTTGCAAAGCATCTGAAGTTAATAAAAAGCCCAAACACACACACACACACACACACAAGTCCAAGAAAAAAACTACTCAAGTGGTGGTCTCTGTTTCTGTAGACACTGGCTTTACCATTGTCACAGGCTCCAGCTAGTTTCAGCAGTTACCAGATGGTTCTAGGGGCTGAGCCAAGAACAGCAGTCTGTCCCCAGCAGTTGATGTTGTCACGTGAACATGGGGAAAGGCCATGGAGGGCTAAGTAAGAAAGGGGGGCAGTTCTGGATTTTGGCTCATCCTTCATTCCATAGTCAGTCACTTAACACTTACTCACCTGCAAACATGGGGATTAAAAAAATGGCTTTTACAGCAACACCAAAACAAGATCTTTTATTGTTTTACTACAACACCATAAAGTCTACAGTTTATTCCTCCACAGAGCAAGACCACTTGAGAGCTGTGAGGTAGACAATGAGATACAAATGAATTCTCAATTCAGAATCGTTTTCGACTTACAGAAAAATTACAAAGACAGGAGAGTTCCCATATACCCCATTCCCATTTTCAACTCTTAATAATAGCTTAGTTGGTTAGTGCATTTGACACAATTAATGAACTGCTACTGATAAGTTATTCTTAACTAAAGTCTGTGCTTATTCAGATGTCCTTAGGCTTTACCCAAGTGAGAAACAACTTTCACTGGAAATCAAGTGGCAGCGTAAAAGAATGTGCAGTGGTTCTCAAAGTGGTTCGAGAACTCCTGGCGGTTCCAGGAACGCTTTTCAGGAGAATTCCATGAGTTCCTCTAACTGCACAACAAATTGTAAAAGCAGGCAGGAAAAAGTCACTCGTCTCCCATCGAGCTAGACATTACAGAGATTTGCAAAATATGTAAAACAATAATACCACTAATTTTTTGAAAATGTTTTTTTTCCATAAAAACTCATTTTTTGTTAAAATAGTTTTATGATATTTTTAACAAGTTTAAAAATATTACGATTATTTTTCCTCATGTAATTTCTTATATGGTAAATGTTGATAGATAAGACCCACATACACAAAAGCTCTTTGAAGGTAAATGGGGCCTGAGAGCACATTTTTTTGAATCTCTGATGTGGTGTAAAGCAGGGGCCGGCATATTCCTGTCATAGCGTCCAGTCCAGCTCAGCCCTGCTGCTTTATAAATAAATTTTTATTGGCACACAGCTGTGCATTGATTGACGTACAACTGTGGCTGCCTTTGCATTACCAAGTTGAGGTAGCTGCGACAGACTGTACCTGTGAAGGCTAAAATATTTGCTGTCGGACGCTTACAGAAAAGTTTGCTAACCTCTAATGTAAAGCAGAGACAGGCTTTGGAACCTGACAGACCTGAGTTTGCACCCTGGTTCTACCTGACAAGCTGTGGGGCCCTAGATAAATTATCTAAGCTTTAAGAACCTCAGAACACTCCGTGTAAAACCAAGATGATAGTAGTAATTAACTCAGGGTTGCTGGATAAGATTGTATATATGAAGCATTTTAGAACAGCATATTTAGTAAGATCTTAGTGAATGGTGGCTATTATTATTTACATTCCCTAGAAGATATTTTAGAATGTCTTTCTACCACCACGACACAAAACAGTATTCTGGCTACTTATTATTCTACGTAGACTACAACTTATTTCATAATGGACTCATGATAGAACATATCCTGCACTGGGACAATGTACTATGCTAGAATGCATTATTACCAGGTCTGTTAGACACTATGTCCCTCTTCAATGTCTCTTGTATGTGCTGTCCTAATCTATACCCACTGTACTGATGTTGAAACAATGGTATGCTCCCCACACCCCAAGAGAGCAAAAATCTATGTAGATTTTATAATTATTACAATTATCAGCATCAGTTACAATGATCAACACCAGACTATGGTGCTTCATACACTCAGGGCACTGTGCTTAGAGCGTTATCTGTGGTATTGCGTTACACTCACCATTGTTGCAGAGCTAGAAACAAGTTGTTCAGAGAAAAGTGCTCTAGATCAGACACAATAGAGCGCACATTTCAAAACATATGTCAGAGACCACATTCCTAACCCAATGTTATGCTAGTGATACAGGTTTTAATTCCGAATACGTGCTCAACTAGACTCACTCTCCCATTTTTGTAAAGGATAACAGCAGAAGATGGTGGTCTGTGACTATCTGTTCTAGTCCCATCATTTTTAAGAAAAACAAACACACAGGTTAAAAAGTACTAACCTTCTTTGGGCCGTACTTAAGAAAATATTGAGCCAGTTCAAGGGCTGTTCTAGCATCTTCTGTGGCATCATGACCAAGCCTATCTTGAGTCTGTATATCCTTCCTGGAAAGTCAAGATAAAACTGACAAACCTGGGAATACTTTGTAAAGATAGGTTCTTTCTCTGGTTACATGTAAAATTATAGCATTCTGATAATCACACTTACATCACAATAATCAAGATTCCTTTATTCCTAAGTGCCAGGACCTGAGAGGTGCTGAGGATGCAGAATGATCAGGAATGACTTTGTCTACAGCAAGCTTGTCATCTCGACAGAGGTTACCCAAGAAGTCTCTCACCTACTCCTCGTGTCCCTTGTCTCATTTCTTAGAGGTAACCGTTGTCTAAAGTTACCTTCCAGAAATTTTCTATTTGTATACACAAGTGTCTTATGTACTTAAATCCTTTTCTTGGTTGTTTTCTAATACATGTTTACATCTATAGATATACGGAAATCTAGTCCATATCATACAGATAGCTAGCTAGGCATACATAGGTCTTGTTCTCAGCAGTAACTTAGAGAACTTTCCTTATCAGTACATCCCCTTACATTCTTTTGAAGAACAACAAAGTATTCAGTAATATGGATAACCATAATTTAACCAGACCTACAGAATATTTGCTGTTCTTTGGGCTATTTTATACCATACTATAATGAACATTTTTGTACATAATAGGACATATTCAATATAGGAATGTTATATTTTGAAATTCTGGTTAACTTTTATGCCGCTTCCTGTTCAGATCCATCAACGCTCAGCTGTGAAACTACACCCCTTCTTGTATTCCCACAATTTTTCCATTTCTGAGTGATACTTCTCTCCAGAGTTAGGATCCTAGGATTCATAAGAAATAAAAAGATTACATACTAAGAGAGAGAACAGAGATTCTAAGTTTTTCCATATGGATTAAATAACGTACTATAGGTTAACTTATGTATAATTTGTCAGGATGACATTATAATATGCAAACAAACCTACCCCAAAATAGCTTTGGCTAAGAACTTTAGCTTAAATCTTCTGCCCTGCTTTCTGACATAAAGCAATGATGTATCAATAACATATGGATGGATCATCTGAGGAGGAAAGAGAATAGCATGAGTAGCATTCTATGCTAATGGAAAAAAACAAGTGGGCTGGGGATGGAAGAGGCCATGGCTTCAGATTTGAGATAAATGAAACAGGCACATACACTAGAAAGACGAAGTCCTACATCAGAGACTCACTTGCAGCGCTTTGAGGTCAAAGTCTAAGGAGTGGCCCACTAACACAGCATTGGGAGGAAGCACGGCTTTTAACTTTCTCTGGACATCTTTAAGTTTGGTTGTTACTGGGTCAAGACTCTTCTTAGTGATTCCTGAGAAGCTTTCAATAAAAAAGACAAACGGATAAGCCACGATGTTAACCTCCCTAGAAAATCACTTCTAAAAGAGTATTAAAAAAAATTTATATACTCTCAGTATAGAAAGGTTGAAAATACAAATAAGAGGAAATTAAAAGTTACCCATAATCCCATTACCCAGAGATCATCACTTTTTCAGTAAACATCCTTTCACATTTTTAATAATATATTCATGTATATACTTCATTTTTATAAATATAATACATATGCTACTTTATAACATAATTTTGTCATTTGCCATGTCATGAACAAGTTGTCACATCAATAAATCTATTTCAGCACATCCTTTTAAATGGTTAGAATACTCCAATATCTGGATGTAACATTTTAACCAATTCCCTATTTTTCAGATATTTACATTCCCTAATTTTGCAATGCTCATACAGACATCTTTGGGACAAAACTGTTCCCTAAGAATACTGTCTAATTTTCATGTCAGACAGTCTTTATCGCTACGATGGCCTCCTGTGCCTAAGCAATCATGAATCTATAGGTGCAACTTCAATGGGCAGCTTTAAAGATATATTTTTGTATTTGACAGAGAGAAGGGGAGAGAGAGACAGAGACAGAGAGAAGAGGGAGGGCCCAGAACAGTCTCCATAGTTGCACATCATTGGTTTTTCCACATAGTTTCATTCCACAGGTGGGTGCGGGGCTGCACAGGGCAGGAACTGGGCCGGGGTCTTGCCCCGGCGAGAACTGAACTGGGGGCACGCCCCAGTTCAGCATACGGGTCCACACGGGCCGGGGCCGGGATTCGATCCCCGGTCCCCAGGGCTGCAAAGTGAGCGCTTAACCCACTGAGTCATCCCAGCTTCCCTCAATGAGCAGCTTTAATGGGCAGAGACAGGAATGTTCCACTGGCACTTCTTTGCTTAATCACTATAGTGTGTACATTCTAAAATTACATGCTAATCTCTGGAAAGATAAACACACTAACATTTTTGAGTTTCAAATTTCTGTTATGGAAAGCTTAGTTTTGTTTTGGTTCCTGAGGCGGACTAATATCTAGGATCACGTGACTGCCAAATGACGACCTGCAGATCTGTTAGTGCAGTGCACCAGCGAGCAAAGCCCATGCTATCTGGCAGTTGTCAGACAATGATTAAAGCTGAGGGGCTATGACAAGGAAGATCAGATGCTGCTGATTAAGGTCACACACATACCTGGTGAGGTAGTCCAGAATCTTGCTGTCAGGTTTAACGAGCTCATCCATGACACAGGCCCCTCCCTCAGCGACCAGCGATACGCGTGTCAGTTCATTTCCCTTGGCTGTGAGACACTGAAAGAGCAGGACAGTCAAGTTTCTGAACTGTGGAACTGTGACATAGTCTCAGGGGGGTCCCTGTGACAATGGCACAGCCTTTTGCTGACTGGAAAATCCAGTATGAATGAAATTAAAGCTAGGCAGGCTGCTAAATATTACATTTCAGGTAACCAACACAGTATAGATTCTCTGGGATGTGCTTAAGGAAGATGAATGGAAATAACATCAATCACAATTGTACTATTTGTTGAGTGTATACTGCACCCCAGTATTATGCTAAGAACCACTAAGAAGTCTTATTAACATACTCTATTAGGATCTAATGCAGCACTGAGCCATTTTATATATACCACCTCATACTAACCCTTCAAGGTAGCCTCTTTATTATCCCCACTTCATAGAGGAAAAAGCTAAGGCTGGTGGAGGTTAGGGAACTTTTCCAAGATGACATAGCCAGTAACAGTCAAGGCCACAATACAAACTGATATGACTCCAAAACTGTAGCTCGTAGCACTCTGTTAAGAATCGAGAAACTGTTACCTAAACACTAAGCGAGAGGGATGCACTGTCTTTGAGAGGGATGCACTGTCTTTGAAAGGAAATCTGATCAAAGTAAAATACAAAGGAGCTTCAGCAGGAAGTCCTGCTTCTGATCTTAAATGTATAAAACTACGTAAGCCAACCTCATGGGCTTCACAACAACAAAACACTTGTCCAGAAGACAGTAGTAAACTAGTAATGTACAAAGGTTTCGTTAAGCACAGCAACTAGAAACTTTTGGGATAGTCATTCTTCATCCTGGAGCACAGATCCCAGTTTTCTAAAATGTTAGTAGAAGTTGTCTACCTTTATAGTTATTCAAACAAAATACTGGAACTGAATGCACTGGTTCACTGGTGCATTAGACTCAAGGCACCCTCTATTAGAACCCAGTTTGCAGTACTCCAGTGGAAAAATCAAAGTACTACTTACCATTTCACAGTCAAGTCCAAAGAGAGGACTGTTGTCTGTTACAGAACCATCGCATTTGGTAGGTACAAAGTTTTCATAGTTAGGACCACCTAGGAGGAAAAGGGATAAAATTATTTGCCTTTAGAACTAGAGATGGTAAACATCACTCTTAAGATTCACCCAGGGAAAACTGAAATAACACACTGGCTAGGTACCTTCTCTCTGTTAGACACTTAAAATATAAAGACTACTGTTCTGGGAGAATAATGCTGTTATAGTAAAGACTAGGGCCTGGACTCCCTGATGGATACCAAACAGTAACTTTTCCTCCTATGAGAAAAGAGATTCTAACAAATTGTGAATAGACCTAAAGTCATGGGACCTTTTCCGTGTGGACCCCAAGGAGGACAATAAAGTATGCAAATGCCCACATGTGGCATTTTTCTTTCCTAAACAAAGCCAATGAAAGAATTGAGATTCTATCATAATAGAAATCTGAAAGGGTTTCACCATAAGCAAAAGGTTTAATATTCACCATGCAAACCTCTGCACCCAACTCTACCCTGGAGGTTTCTGAGATCTGTTTAGAAACATGCCTCCATTTTGGGGAATCGTACTCTGAAAATTCCCTACAGAGGCTCCGCTATCGGATCGGCTTAGGGTACCTCCTCCATGGAGTACCTTAAATCCATAACCAGGCATATTCAGCTCAGAGGCCCAAAAGCGTTTGAGTCACTGAAGACTGCCACCTCAGACTGAGGCTGGAACAGTAAAGGGAATACCCAGATCTTGTTTGACTGGAAACAAAGGAAAGTATGAAAAACTTTGACCAGTTTCTTTCTCATTATATATTTCTATGCTACACACACACTACTAAAATCATCACTTTACCAATCATGGCACAATCCTAAACGTTAGAAAACACTGCACTTAAAGTATGTCCTCATTAACAGAAAATGGAGTAAGTCACTTGGAAAGCAGTCAAAAAAATGAACTTTCAACAATATTTTTCAGTAAACTGCTAGATAATCTTACATTGTTACCAGCATCAGATGAAATCTAAACCAACCTTGTACGGGATAGTGGAACGTTTTCATTTCCTCCAATGTGAGAAGGCACTTGGTCAAGCCCACTTTCTTAGAGCCATACTTTTGAATGACGGGGTCTTTCTGCAGGTTGATGCTAACTTTTGAACTGGTCGAAGGTAAAGACCCTAAAACAAGAGTGACGATTGAACGTACATTAACATTTGTGTTTAAGAGATCTCAAGGACATGTTTATTAAACACTGTGTAGGGCAAGTATGGAGATCAAAAGATGAATGTAAGACCCAGCCCCAACTTTTAAGGAGCTTGCACTCTAGTAGTTATAGGAAACAAAAGAGAAAATAAGTTCCAAATGGGTTGTAACAAGAGCAGCTATAAAAGGGACAGGAAGACTCCAGTGGCTCAGGTGGCCAGAGATGCATCAAGAGAAGAAAGGATTAGCTGTGTCTTGAAGAAAAGGCAGAATTCAGATGAGTAGTTGGTATATTAGACCAGTCCGTTATAGTACCTGCCATGCCTAACAGCCCATTCTAGCTAAACCTGCTCCTTCCCCAGCCACTTGCTAAAACACCAGCCTGCTCTTTAAGCACGGGTGGTCACTGATTAGAAGTATGCAGAGTGGGGACCTGGCTTAGCAGAAGCCTACTATAAAGTGACCAGTGAGACTTGATATTCCTTGTCAGGACATATTAAAAAATGACAATGGCCATGAACTAAGCTGATCAGACTGCTTGCTTTCAGAGTAAACCAAGAAATATGAAAAACTGACTAGTTAGAAAAGAAAACAGAAGGTGCCATGAAAGGTACAGAGAACAGATCTTCACTAGAGGCACTTAGATTCCTGGTGGTTTTCTAGTTCGCGTGCAGCCTTCAAATTATCCCCTCTCATTTATGGTGGCCTGAGTAAGTTTTTGGTCCTGGCAACCAGTGTCATAAGTGTAATAGAAAGAAGGCATTCCAGGCCAGATGGAAATGTACAAAGCCAACTTGGTATGACAGTGACTAGACCAGCTGGGAAGAAAAATGGCCTGTGTAGGAAAGCAGTGTAGGTAACAAGACTAAGAGACAAAGGTAAAGTAAACCATAGACCATGGCAAATGATGGGTCAAGCATTTGGATCTTAGTCCATTATTCAATATATAATGGGGAGCAAAAAAAAAAGGTTACTGAGAAAAGAAATGGCATCACCAAATACTATTTTATGGAAGATCAACCTCAAGGATCTGTTAAGGGCATAGGGACAGAACAATTCAGTTTAGTCAACAGAGTGCTAACTGAGTACTTACATGCCTGACATTGTTCTAGCCGCTTGCAAGCCCCTAGTGAGCAAAATCAACAAAATTCTCCACAGAACTTTAATTCTAGTTGGGAAGATGGACAATACACAAACAAGTGTCAGGCAAGAGTAAGGATATGGAGAAAAATAGAAGAAAAGGAGGAGGGCATGCTGGGCATACTGTCACATGATCAGTGTAGGTTGCTCTTATAATGTGACATCTGAATAGAGATTCAAGGAGCAAAGGGAATGAGCCATGCAGATTGGGTCTGGGGAACAAAAAGGAAATAATTCTAAATCTCAAAGGAGAAAAATGGTGCCAACAGAAAAGAGGATTTGAAGATGGGAGCCTATTATTTTGGGGTAAAAAAAATGCTTCTAGCTGTGTTATGACTGAGGGGACAGTGGAATATCCAAGTAGCAGCAGCCAGCAGGCAGTGAGTGGGAAGTACAGGGTGGGGGTCTAGAGAAAAAATGTAGGAGTTACCCATAGAAGAGTGATAGGTAAGCTTGGGAAGGACGTGAATATTCCAAAGGAAGATCAGAGCACTCTGGACTATACCTTGGGGATTTTTGATACTTAGGATGGGAAAACAAAGTGAAATGTTTAAAGAGAACTGAGAAGAGGCCATAAGCCCCTGGTTCCTCAGTGCCT
The DNA here is from genome assembly GCA_004027555.1 of Craseonycteris thonglongyai. Lineage (NCBI taxonomy): Eukaryota > Metazoa > Chordata > Mammalia > Chiroptera > Craseonycteridae > Craseonycteris > Craseonycteris thonglongyai. The sequence continues at coordinate 64,313 of PVKE010000160.1, read as the reverse complement.
ACAGAATAAAATCCAAAGTCCTTAGCATGGCACTGCCAGCCTGCAGGATATGGCTCTAACTGACCTGTCCAGCTAACTCACCTCACCACCTCCTCCTTACCCATCCCTGCCTCCATCCTATCAGCCCCAACAATCTACATTCTTCAGTCAAATCACAGTTCTTTCCCCTGATTGTATCTTTGCTTTTATAACTCAATGTTTTTATGTGAGCTCTGAAGCTCATGACTACTCTAGTGATTTACTCGAAGATGTTGAAAATACAGTGCAGTTCAAATCCAACATAGGTGCAGGTCAGATATGGGCATCTATTGGAAGGAGAAAAATGGAAGGGTAGGAAACAAGATGCCCCTGAGACAGAAGATAAAAGGAAGCATAGTCTTGGAGGAGAGTGGAAGGAATCACCAGTTACTCCTTACCACTTTTCATGGCCCAAGTGCAACTATTCAACTATTTACTTCTGAACACAATAGAAGCATCACTTATCTTACTATGTGTAATGAACTCTGGTACGTTCTATTTTATTCCATTACCCACCTCCTTCCTTCCCCAAAACAGAAGGTTAGAAACAACTTCCTAATGGGACGCACCCTGAGCCTGGAAAACATCACTATTATGGATATTTTCTGTTAGCTGGTCAGTACCCAACCCTCCTTATTCCCACTGTGAGTAGTAACATGGGTGTCCCTTATATTTGTCAAAGGCAAGATCTTCCTTCCCATCTGTATACTTGTAGGTACAAAGACACAATGACAGCTTTAACATTATTCACAGTAATTTATGAGAGTCCAATGTTAGCAATATCCAGGGGAAGGCTTAGCTAACTAACCTAACCAGATGGTTTCTGAGGCATGAATCCTAGCTACAATTTCTGCTGTCTAATCTCCCTGGGTATTTTTTCCTTAAAAAAAAAAAGAAGAAAGAAATTGCTTTTCTGCTTAAGTTAGAATTGAGTTTTGTTGTTTGCCAGAATAAGTACAGCATCTTTTAAAATGAGCAAACCATCAAATCAGAGTGACAGCCATACCTTTGATTGTCTTGGATAAACTCCCAATTGTTTCTTTCTTTTGCAGCCCGAGGAGATCAGCTAGAAAATCAGGTGACGAAGGCAAGCAGAATTTCTGAAAATACATAACAGGTTTTTACAAAAATGTTCGAGAACAGTTACAATACTGTCAGAGACCTGGGCTTTACTGTCAGCTCAGTGCTAGAGAAGGTCTGGATCTCAATGATCTGTATTGTAAAATGAGGACTCTTTCCTGCAAGGTAAATGAAGCTGCGTTCATCCCACCCCAGGAATTTGCTTTGCTTCTCTGATTACACATGGTAAGAAAGACACACATCCCAGAAATGTGTAACTTAGAAAAGGAAAGTCCCTCATACTTTTCAAAGCACTTCCCTATTACTTCAGTGAATAGCATGCCAGGCAGTTAGGACAGATGACACAGCAAAGCAGCTGAGGGCTCCAGCCTCAGGCCCTCCTGGGCTTAAATTCCAGTTCCAACACTTACTAGTTATAACCTGGAAAGCGTACTCAGTTTCCTTATGTAGGAAATGGGAATAAAAAGCATTGATCTCCTACAGGACTGCTGTGAGAATTAGTGATGGCGCACGTAGCATGAATGACGCAGAGTAGGTCCGACACATAGGAAGTGTGCAGAGAAAAAACGGAGACCTAAGGAGGTTAAATTTGGGCTCACCCACTCCAATGCCCTCAGGGATAAACGGATGAACAGTCCACTAGAGAGTAGAGGCAGCTCTGGGAGGAAGGACAGCACAGCCTCTCCTAAAGGTGACAGTAGCCATTCAGCTGCAGACCCTGTTCTAAGGGTGCCCAACCTCAGGATGTTGTCGAGATGCCGAAAAACAGATTTCGTGTAAATTTTACAATTTGTGACAACACCATAGCCTGAATAAAATAGGATGCTATCAACTTAGGAACTACGGATGGCACTCTGGGAATAAGTGTTTTGCCTGGACTCTCAAGCTCAACACGAGAGCTCTGCAGCTCAGGCCTTTGTGCTCCACAGCCTGCCGCCTGCTCACTCAGGTAGCCAAAGAGCTCGCGTTGAGACACTACCCTAGTCTCTGGGGGAGGAGGGCTATTCTCGGCCCCCCACACAAGGTTTTGTAACTTACATGTCTGAAGGCCTTTCGGAGCAATCCAAATTCCAAATAGAACCTGTAGAAGTGCAGCTGACTCATTCCCTGGAGTACAAAAATCACCACATTGTTCAGGTGTTTTTGGTGAAAAAGCTGGCACCAGCTGTTGAAAGATCAAACCAACAGAGCTAAGAGCAACACCGGCAAGTCAGTTACAGGCAGGACAGAAGGGAAGTGCAGAAAGAAAAAAAAGCAGTGGGCAACAGCTAAGGGCGTTTTTTATCTTCACTCACAGAGTGCCTGGAAATGGCAAACAGATACTACTGCACAGAACTCAAGTAAAGGTCTCTTCTGATAATAACACTCAAATCAAGTGGATGACCATGTGAAATGCAATGCATTCAAATCTAAAATCCTGTTAAAATTTGTTTCTAATCTTAAGATTCCTTTTAAACAGGAACCCAGCTCACTTCACAAAGGCATATAGCAAGATCCCAATCTGCCGGCGGTTCTTCCTAGGCAGGTAATCATGTCACTGGCTGCAAGAAAGCCAGTTTTAGATCAACTCACAGACCAATGGCAAGTTTGTCAATGCAGAAGATGCCTTCTGAGGTATCTGTCTAGCCAACCTCCCCAGACGGATGTATGCATTTGAATCTCTCTCTGTGGTTACATATACAAAAGCAAATTTCACTGGACATTTAATAATGGCAAGATATCAGAATAGTAAAATTCTCGTTGCCCTTTACCAGGAAGAAAAAAGATTGGAAGTTTTAACATATGAGTATGTTATTTCACTTGGGTTTCCACTGGGGATTACAAACCAAGCAGCCATACAGATACTATACATAAGGGAAGCAGGCCAGGTGGACACTGAAGTCTACGTGCCCCATCTAAAGGGAGAGGCCACTATTCAGCTTTAACAAATTACTGCCATTACAGGCACAGTTGCCAGATCTGAGTTTTTGAAGAAGTAAAAAATGTGGATTTTTAGAAAATTCCCCAATAAAATGGTTGGTGACTATCCAAGTTTTTTTTACGTCTTTCTGTATGGCAAACAAGTAATGTCAGTTAAGGCAAGATATGGCCCTCTAGACACCAGTTTGCAACCTCAGGTCTACCCCCACCATTTAAGTTCATCTCATACCTGGGTTTCGGAACACTCGATTTTCCCAGAATTGCATACTTCAGCAATTCACATAACTGGCCATGGGTTACTTCACAGTTTTCAGCAAATAAAATGGTAGATAAACGTGCTTTCTATAAAAGAGAAATCAGGGCATAAGAAATACAATTATGAGGGGAAAGCCGGGACGGCTCAGCGGGTTGAGCGCTCGCTTTGAGGCCATGAGGACCGAGGATCGAATCCCGGCTCCGGCCCAGGCAGGACCCACGTGCTGAACTGGGGAGTTCCCACAGTTCGGTTCTCTAACTGTCTCTGTCTCTGTCTCTCTCTCTATCTGTCAAAAAGTAAAATAGAAATAA
>PVKE010000160.1:0-60628 GCA_004027555.1 Craseonycteris thonglongyai | reverse complement strand
CTCACTAAAGTAATGCAGGGTTGATGGAGCATTGTGTTGGCAGCTACTTTCAAATGCTGGCTGGGGGGAAGTTTTTGGTACTGTTCTCGAAACTTTTCTGTAAGTTTAAGATTGTTTCCAGAGAAAAATGTGATGAGATTATCAATTGCCTCACATTTCTTACCACATTTACCTTTAATGAATTGTTTTGCCAATCTGATAGGCAAAAAAAAAATAAAAAATAAAAAAAAAGGGCGGGGTGGGGAGGAGGGAGGAAATCCTACTGTAATAAAAAATGTTTTGATAGCACTAATTCCTTTCTAACCTACTACATAACTTATTTATCCTATTATCTTCTCTCTCTTTCCACTAGCAGGCAGCCATCTTTCATTTATTCATTGAGGTACCTCAAGCGCCTAGGGCAGTGCCCAACAAGCATAGGGCAAACAACAAATCGGATGCCTGGCAGGGAAGCTCATCAGTCTTATTATTCCGCTATCGTAATGGGGAATTTCGAGTCTCTGCATCAAGGTGGTAACTCCAGAACCTAGAGCAATAAACTTCCATTGAGGGAAGCCGGGAGGGCTCAGTGGGTTGAGCGCTCGCTTTGCAGCCCCGGGGACCAAGGATCGAATCCCAGCCCCGGCCCGTGCGGACCCATATGCTGAGCTGGGGAGTGCCCCCAGTTCAGTTCTCTCTGTCAAAAACAATAAAAATAAATAAATAAGTAAAAGATTTTTTTAAAAAACAAAACAAACAAAACTCCCGTTGAGTGAACCTCCTCCTTGTGTGCCAGGCACTATGCCAGGCTGAAACCGCCAGTATCAGCGCTGAGGAGGGGGCTCGTACTGTCATCATTCCCGTTTGCTTTACAGATGGGGGAGAGCTGGTTACGAAACGCGGGTGGCCGGCTTGACCAGCGACCAGGGGTCCCCCACAAGGCGGCTGGTGGTGGCAAGGGTCTGGGAGCGGCCCCAGGCCGCCCAATCGGGCTCCCCGTTGCTCACCTTGACCTGGGGGTGTCTCCCCTCCAATTCCTCGCCAGCGCTCATCGCCTCGGCCGCCCCGGCCAGCACATCTGGGGCCCGCCTCCTCTTCCTGCCCCTCTTGGGTTGCCTCCCGGTCTTTTCCTTCTCTGGCTCCATGAGGCTGTGGGGGGAGACCGGCCAGAGCTGAGGAAACCCCGAGGCCTGGATTCCCGGGGCCGCCCCTCCCGCCACCCCCCAGAGGAGCTGGGGAGCAGCAGGGGCTTGGAGCGCCCATAACCTCCCTCAGACCCTCCCCTCATTCCCCAGAGATCGCTCTCGCCGCCCCCCAAAAAACCGAGGGTGCCGATGGCCTTGCGGGACCGAGAAAACCGCGCCGCCTCCCGCCCAACGGCTTTTACCGTCCGCGCCACGGGCCGGGTTCCAAACGGTTCTCCAACCGCCAATCGCGCCTCCGCCCGTTGGAAAAAATATATATATATGGGGAAAGCGTGCTGTTAAGCGTCTTTCTACCAAAAGAAAACAAAAAAAAAAGGCCTCGAGATACCCGGAAAGGAGCCGAGAGGAGAACCACGCCGCCACCTTGCGGGCGCGCGCCGTTGGGACAGACCGGAAGTGCGGGTCACGCGACTTCCGGTTGTTGGGCGGTTGAGCGCAAGGAGTGTCGGGAATGGCGACCAAGAGGCTGGCGCGGTACGCGACGGGGCACCGGGTGGGGGTTTCTTTGGCAAAGGACTGAATTCGTTTTCTCATCCTTTCCACGTAGGTAGTAAAAGTGACCATTGTCGATTCAACGAGATGGTCGTCTTAGTTCAGTGTCGGCTTTGTAGTAAGAATTAGTCAATGTTAGCTGTTATTCCCAACTCCCCGTCGCACCTCTTACAAAACTGGAACAGGAGTTGTCTGCCTAAACTCTACCTGCTCGTCAAAGTAGTTTCGCTCACCTGTACTAAAGACCTTTCTGTGAACTCAGGGTATTTAGTGCCTTTGGGGATCACTTGTCCTATAGTATTACCTTATGGTAGTGTACTGTGGATGTCTAGTTTCTTTACCCAGATTTTTAAGTGCCTGGAGGTTAGACCTAGCCCGTCTCCTTAGAACTGTGTTGTGCACGTTAGCCGGGGGGTTGAAAAATACGAATGCAAAAATAACAAGCTTTTTGATGCATTTTTTTTTTCTAATTTTAATTTTTTTTTATTGTTTTTTTTTTTTTTTTTTGACAGAGACAGAGAGAGATACAGAGACAGAGAGAGAACTGAACTGGGGGAGCTCCCAGTTCAGCATATGGTTCCAAAGCACAGGCCGGGGCCGGGATTCGATCCCTGGTCCCCAGCGCTGCAAAGTGAGCGCTTAACTCACTGAGCCATCCCAGCTTCCCCTTTTGATGCATTTTTACCTCTACAGTGACTTGAGTTCCTCAGTATAACTGTAAAATATGGGGCAGCAGCACAAAGAATTAGTCTAAGTTGGCAAATATGTAGGTAAAATGAGTACTAACATCAAAAGAGAAGGTGGCATTTAGTGCAAGAACCAAAGTCTTTTGCCCTCAAAGTCTAGTTCAGTTTCCTCTCAATCACAATACATTAATACACTGAAAGTGAGAGACTGTGAGTTTGCTGGCCTATTTAAATAAGAGTGTAAATGAGTGTGTTGAGCAGACGGGGTTGTTTTACGTTTTTAGGCAGCTTGGAGTCATTAGAAGAAAGTCAATTGCACCAGCAAATGGAAACCTACGCAGAAACAAATCCAGTAAGTAGCGTGCTTAGTTTCTTTATATTTTGTAGCTTGCACTTTGAACACTGGTAAGCATAAGGATACCCTGATCTTTTGCAGAGCAGTTATTTGACTACTTAATTGTCATTGATTTTGAGTCAACATGTTGGAATGATGGGAAACGCCACCGGAGCCAAGAAATAAGTAAGTTTGGACTGCCAATGGCCGAAGCTAGCATTAGACGAGTCACTAAAGTTTATAGACCAGTCAATAGTTAAAGACAACAAGATGGTCTATAAGTTGGTATAATAGTTTACTATAAAACCTGACTTGACAAAATAAAAAAGAACAAAAACCTAACATGGGTCATCATATAAAATGTTGGGTCAGGATTACATACCAAATCTCAATTGCATAGAACCTGAAGAAAAAAAAAAACCTTTGTCAAAGGAGGTTCATTTCAACCTTCAAATGGTCTTTATATTTAATTGTGGAAGTATATTCAAGACTGTTAAGTAGATACCCTCTAAAGTTTATTTTAACTTATTTTTTGTCAGAATCATAACCATTATATTACACTGCTTTAGTCATTTTAATACACTTTTCCTGAAACAGTGATTGTTCAGTAATGCTATAATGATGGTATTAAGGTTTAATATAGAGTGATTACAGCATTAACAATTATAAATTCGGGTGTCAACTGATGATTCTTCCATATAGTTGAATTTCCAGCAGTACTTCTGAACACATCAACTGGAGAGATAGAATCTGAGTTTCATGCTTATGTTCAGCCTCAAGAACATCCAATTCTTTCTGAATTTTGCATGGAACTGACAGGCATAAAGCAGGTATCCCCTCCCCTTTTCCCTCCTTCTCTTCTTACCCCCAACCAAAAATTAGCAGGTATGGTGCTAATATTAAAATTCAGAAATCAGTTTCAAAAAGAAAATAAAAGCTACATGTGGTTTAGAATTAGATTTATTCAGTGTTAGGAGAAAATAATGTCCCCTCCAGAAGTGTATTGGAATCTTTAAAAATTAGGAAGAATAGTGTTGTAAAAATGAATATCAACTTATTTTATGGAAAATAAATACTTAAAATTTTGTTGGTTTGGATTTAATAGTATTTCTGTGTGATTTTAGCTAGATCAACCCAATTTTTCTTATCTTGCAGTATTCTAATCATTATCTCCTATGTGTTTTAACATAGCACTGAATAAAGTCTGCCAGTTAGAACCTCTTCTTTGTTATATCCCTCATGATGCCTAATTATGTGCTCCATAATTATGGACTTTGATTGTTGAATTCAGATTTTGTGATTCTATTCAGGACCAAGTTGATGAAGGGGTCCCTTTGAAGATTTGCTTATCTCAGTTTTGTAAATGGATTCAGAAGATTCAGCAACAGAAGAAAATTATTTTTGCTGCTGGGGTTTCAGATACATCTACTTCCGAAGTAAAATTAGGTGCCTTTGTTACTTGGTCAGGTAAAGAATGTTATTTCTATTTATCATAAATGAGTAACATTACCACTATGTAATATAACTACTTATCTCTAGTAAGAATTATACTTGTTAAACTCCTGGGCCAGAAAAAGAAATCCAAGTGTCTAGCAGGCATTAAACAAGAAAATTAAATTTATTCATATTTTTAAAATTACCATTCTGGGATATCTTAAATTTAAGCATTAACTTTGAGAATCTTTCTAGATTGTTCCTTTCTGTTCTTCTGAATCCAGGCAAAGATGATTTAGTGAAAACTCATGCTACAGTAGTCTCACAGTTAATTGGCACCCGTAGGGATTGGTTGAGGGATTTTTGCCCGTTGCTTGAGTTCCGGTTAATGGAAAGTCTACTGTATTTTCTACAACTTTGAATGAGAAGAGTTCTTATTCAACTCATATTCTTTGTTTTTTATACTTTCACACTAATGTTGACGTGAAAGGAAAAATGGGCATTTTATTTATAAGTGATGAAATCATAAGTAAAAATGCTGGCATCACTAACTTTGTTCTATTTTAATATATTTAATGCAGACTGGGACTTGGGGGTTTGCCTGGAGTATGAATGTAAAAGAAAACAGCTGTTAAAGCCTGTGTTCTTAAATTCTTGGATAGATCTCAGAGTAACTTACAAGGTAAGGGTCGAAGATGGGGGCATGTTCACTTTCCTTCTATTGAAAAATGATTAAAATTTATCCCACAAATGGGTATAAGTTCCTACAAATAAAATGTTTTCTTTTGAAATGTGCACATAAACACATTTCTTAAAGTATATAAAAACTTAACAAAAATAAGCACATTCCAACTCTAATAGAACTAAAATTACGAAAAGTGGTTACACATAGCCTTTCAAATAGGTATTGTTTTTTGAGACATGTCCTCATTATCAGGTTTTCTATAGGAGGAAACCAAAAGGACTGAAGGGTGCCCTTCAGGAAGTAGGAATAGAATTCTTGGGACGAGAACATTCTGGTTAGTATAAATTAAAAAGCATTTAATATGTAAGTAATTTTATTTTTGTAAAGTCTTTTGTATGAGTCTCATTTTTTTGTGATGTCATTAGTAAGTAATATCCTTCAGCCTAAAAAGAGCTCCTAATCTCAACAATTCAAATTGTTTCTAAGACTTTCAAATTACCCCTCAAAAAGTATAACATAAAGACTGCCATCTAGTGGCTTTCCATTTGCTAAAAAGAAAGAATGAACCAAATTCAATGGAGACCAAACAAATGCCCAAGTAATACAGTGGACTAGTGAAAAAACTGAATAAGACTGATACTCACAAAACATATTCCCTACAGAATTATGGTCACCTTTTTGTGAACTGCCTGGGAGTTCTTGTTTTTCATTGTTAAGGCTGCCGCAGTCTCCCTCAAGGCAAGTTTATTGTGATTAAGATTAGTAGATGAGGGGATGCTGGCATAGCTCCATGGATGAGCACTTGCCTTGCAATTGCAAAATTCAGGGTTCAGTTCCCAGCTCTGGCCTGTGCAAACGCTATATACTGAATTGTGCAACTCGTAACTAAGGATTGCTGGGTGGTTAATGAAGGTTCCCGCCTACCATGTGGGCGGAGGCCCCCAGTTCAGTTCCTATTCTGCTTGGCCCCACATCCACCTGTGGAATGAAACCATGTCACAACTAATGATGTACAACTGTGGAGACTGCTCTGGGCCCTCCCCCTTCTCTCTGTCTCTCTCTTTCTCTCCTCAAACAATAAAATAAATCTTTAAAAAAAAAGATTAGTAGATGACCATAAAGCTAATAGCATGTTTCAGTTTCTATAAAAGTGGTGGGGTTTTTTTGTTTTTTGTTTTGTTTGGGGTTTTGTTTTTTGCTATAGTTTTTACACTGGTACCAATAAACTTAGCATTTGGTATTGGTTTTCTCAGGGTTGGATGATTCTCGGAATACTGCCCTTCTTGCTTGGAAGATGATCAGGGATGGTTGCTTAATGAAAATGACAAGATCCTTGAACAAGGTCAGTGGTGGCTTGCCTCTTTGTCATCTCAAAGTCCAGAAATAATCGGAGGTTCATTGAAATGCAGATGTCATGTGTGGCGTCATTTGTGAGTCAGTGGTGATGTTTTTCTTGTCATGTGATGTATACTAAAGACATTTTGGATGCACAGTTGCTAAAGCTGTTGGATTTGTCTGTGGAATCATAGGTTCCCCCTAAGAAGAATCCCAACATTTTGGCCAGAAATCTGAATACACATCAAGTTGAAGAAACATCGGCCTGCAACAGCAGCATTCAGAGTCCCAGCATATGTGATAGGGAACCTAAAAACACATTATATAATCCTGAAAAAATTCAGCTGAGGTCAGTCGGTGTGAGTTCTCCAGTAAAGGTATGGCAAGATGAGTTACGACAACCTAGGAGCGACATAAAAGTGGGGCTTCGCAATGCCAACAGCAGTTTTTCTCTTTCTAATACCGGGCCCTCTGCTTCTGGGAGACCTGGGCGGTGCCCCAGCTTGACCACACCTATGCAGAAGCAAAGCCAAAGCAAGCATCGTGTATTGACTACCAAATCTGAGTCTTCAACAACTGGTTCAGAACTGGTCCTCGTTTCAACTACCCTGTCCTCTGTGAATCATGTCTCTGATATGGAAATGAGTTCAGCTCTTGACTGCTTACCTCTGCTGGCTGACTGGGAGGATGTAGCTTTATTGCCAGTATCTCAGCCTGAGCAAAATGTAGCTTGTGAATCTCCCATGAGGGAGTCAAATTCAGAAACTTCATTTAGTTCTGGAGAAAGAGCAATGGTTTTAAACAAATCTGAAAGGCAGAGTCAGGAAAACCTTGCAGGTAAAGGAGAAAGTCCTCACAAACCTGCACTCTCCAAGTCAATTGTGTTTAAGAGTCCACACACTGTTATTTACAATGTATATAAAGAGGCCCAAGGCCCAGGTTCAGATGTTTTTAACTTTAAGTTACCTGAGTGCAGATCAAGTGTCAACAAGGGTAAGGCCCGTGTGTCTCATCCTTCAGCTCTGGGGACATGTCCTCTCCTTTCAGGTGGTGGTAAAAGGAAGCCATCCAGGCCCCCAACTTTTCCACCAACAAAAAAACAGACTTTCACCATTCATGAAGAAAAGCCTACATTGTCCGATGGCTCCCCAGCAACAAGGTCTTCCCAGAAGGTTCTCCATTCTGTCCTGACCTCTATGGTTAACCTACAAGAGCCATGGAAGAGTGGGAAAATGACCCCTCCATTATGCAGCTGTGGCCGGAGATCTAAGAGACTTGTTGTTTCTAATAATGGACCTAACCATGGAAAAGTCTTCTATTGTTGCCCTATTGGCAGATACCAAGAGAACAGAAAATGTTGTGGTTATTTCAAATGGGAGCAAACACTTCAAAAGGAAAGAGCCAACAGTGTAGTTCAGTCTCATTCCTCACGGGGACTCAATGTTAATTCTCCAGAAACAAGCCATATCTGTGACAGAAATGTAAATGTTTCTACTAAAAATTCATTGAGACTCAGACCGTCAATGAGGAATTGATAAACTTTCTTTACATCTAAACTGTTTTTACCTTAAGGCAACTTTTAAGTGTGGTAACGAGAAAAAAGTATATAGGGCTACAAGTTATGAGGGATTAACATATCTGAGCTCTGTAGACTACATGGACTATTACACACATACACACACACACACACACACACACCCTAAAAAATTTCACAGGCTTCTAATTACATACACACACACACACACACATCCCTAAAAAAAAGTGAATTTCACAGGCTTCTAATTTTACTCACCAGGCATCTAACTTTTGTCTTCTGTTCATGTATGGATCATTGAATTCCCCAAAATTGAGTATTCTGAAAATGCCTTCCAATATTTTATTTATATTTTATATATTAATGATTGCCAAATTTATCATACTTTTTTAAAGAACCACAAATGAAATATTTTGTAAACTGCCTTTATTAGAGTAAATATAAGCAATAATAGTATATAATATCTTTTATAGTAGACTTTGAAACAGATTTTAAGTTATTTTGTTATTTGAATAAAAGTATGACTAAGAATTCCTAACCTATTTTTACTTTGAGAATTATGATAATCTCACATTTTTGATGTTTCTAAAAACTTTTATTGTTTAGTTTGTTTTAACATTTGAAGATTGGTTCTGATTTGTATGTCAACGTATCAGAAGAATGATTCAACTAAGATTTGAAAACCAACAGGTCAGAGATTTGGTTCAGAAACTGCTTCTGTATTATAAATTTAAAAATTCCTTAGCAATCGATGGTATTTGTTTTATAGATAACTATGATAATGGAATGAATTTAAATTGTTTCCCATTCTTTCTTCCTTAGCTCATTTCTTTTTATCTTCCCACTGACAGTCTTTGGCAATTCTTTAACAAATTCGACCTGTTGGTATCAAGGGAAGAAAATTAGCCCAGAAGTTTTCATCTTTAGACAAACTGAATTATTTAGCAGTTCTATTATGAACTCTAGGTCAAAGAATTAGGATACACATTGGGGTGGGTTTTTGGTAACAACCAAAGAGGGAGGTGGACACTTGAAATTTTTCTTGACTTTTAGTATTTATTGCAAGTCTGGTGAGCCAAAAGGCCCAACAAATTAGATTAAAAGTTTCATTTTGATCTCAGAAGATTCTGATTCTTATCCATGTCATTAGTTCCATTGGATCATTTATTTGGTAGCATGCTTGAGACCATTCATTAAAATGGAAAAAGCAAACAACTGAAATTTTCCAAAACACTAAGCAAATACCATAATTAGAATACCTACCTTTCTGGGATATTTGTAAGGTGCTGTACTTTTTTTTACATGCTCCTGAATCTCCTTTTTTAGGCGCTCTTGGTCATGTGACTTGTAATCAGGGGTCAGAACAATAAAAGCCTTTACTACCTGAAATAAATATTTGAAACAGCTGTAACATGAAATGTCATTTTATGTTTTAATGTGTCCTGTGTACTTTCTCTAAATGGAAACCTAAGTGCATGGTGGCGTGGGCCAGAAGATTTCACAGGGTTTGATTCCCGATCTGTGTCCCACACCTGTTCTGTATCTAACACAGGAGGGCTTCCGGGATCCCTGCTTTGTTTATGATCTACACTTGAACCTTCTCATCTGACTACGTCTTGAACTCCACATTCTTACCTGTTTCTGATGATCTCTATTCTTGCCTCATCTTTTATCTCCAAAAAAAAAAAACAAAACACCCTGGTGGAAACTTGTCAGTACACTAAGCTCATCTGCCGTGTGACAGCCCAACCTGATCTCGCCCAGCTTCCGCGTCCCACCCTCAGGGTGGCCCTCTTACGTGCATTCACGCCTTGTCATAGCCTTGTTGAAAGGACCACCCCATGGAGACTGTGAATTCTTTATTCAGGGACACCTCTGTTAAAGCCTGGCCGTGACAATTCCAGCAGCCTCTCTGCTGTTGCTCTGACCCACACACCTAGCCCTGAGGGACAAGTAGAAGTAGTGGTGGCCTTGCTCTCTAATTGACAGACAGGGACAACTTCATCACTTGATGCTCACAAATCTCATTCAGAGTTCACCCTTTGACATTTTGGAAGAACCTGCCTAGAGTGTTCGGACCTTTAAGGGAAACGGCAGAAGGCCACCCCCATGTGTATCCCCTTCAGATGTCCTCTCTGAGGGCACTGCCTTCACTGTGGCTCGCGGCGCCCCCTGGGGGCAAGGCTCATGTTGAGTCAAAGGGTAGGTAGGCAGTGTCAGGGCCAGGCCCCGCCCAGACTCGGCCCCAAGGGATGCTTCCTGGTGGGCACAGTTCCAGGAAATTCTGCAACTTCTATGGTTGAATGTCCTGCACTTAAAAGGCTGAAGCCTTGAAGGTACGCTGGCACTGTTACCTACCCACCATGGTCTGGGAGGAAAATATTTGAAAATGAATTTTTTGAAACAATAAACCACTCAGGACATTGAGTTAGTGAGAAATGAAGACTTGAAGTTAGGAATTTTTCACATATTGATCATTGTTTACCAGTGAGCAGTTTTACAACATTACATGGGCAATTACTCATTTTTGTCTTGACCACATCCCCTTGAACTTTTCTAATTTATATATCCCATGGGGCAGTTGTGCAACTATGTGTGTGTGCATGTGTATAATTTCATCCTGTCCGTATTCTGATATTTTATACATTGTATTCATACCTGCTCTGCTGCTTGATAAACATTTTTATGAATTAAGAAAAAAATCGTGGCTATAAGTGGATTGTTGAGAGGCAAATTATTTTTAGAACTAGTATTTGTCATTAATGGTTTGTGTAGTGACGTAGTCTACACTTGGATAAGGTCTCTCTCTGTAGGAGTCTGTGAACCAGTACAGAAAATGGTACATTAACAAGGAACAACCAAACATGATGAAGAGCACGAACCCTGAAGTTTGACAATCTGGGCTCTTGTCACACTTTGTTGTCTGGTCCAGGACAAGTTAGGACACCTCTCTATGCCTCAGTTCCCTCCCCTGCAAGAAGGAGATTGTGAGGATTGAGTTAGCATAAGTATAGGACTCAGTCCTATACCTGGAACATACTAAGTCCTCAAAAACATGAGGAGGCATTGGAATAGAAGCACACCATCTTTTTAACACTAAAATCCACAAGTGGGCTTCAAAGTTTCTCTGAAATTCAGTGCAAAACTTTGCATTTTTTAATAAGAGTCTGGCTGTGCTGTTCAAAGTGGTAGCCACCTGTAGCTATTTAAAGTTCAATGAAATCAAATGGTCCTGTTTCACTAGCCACATGTCAAGCACTTGCGAGCCCACTGTGGCTATTGTTTCAGGGCATGCAAATATAGACCAGTTTCATCTGCATAAGTCCAGCGGCCTTCAACTTCCACAGAGCTGTGTGGTCCAAGCCATTTAGGAACTCAGGGACCTAGACAAATATTTCTCAGCTCTTATCACATCCCGGTGTTAAAATTGTCCTTAAAATCTAAATGTTCCTTTCAGCAGTAACAACAATGACAAAACTCATTCATTTCCTTTATCACTATTGGAAATTTTTGTCTTAAGGCTTGTAAAGAGCACTTTTTTTTTTTTACTGTGGAAATGTAGCTAAATAGGTAAATTCTAATTCATTGGCTGAAAATAAATCTTTAAAAGCAAAGTAACTGTGTGGAATTCCAAAACATACTAAAATGTGAAAATCAACTGATAGTGCACAAAACTATAGCTATAGCAACTAAATTAGGGAAATGCTCATTTTAAACCTATTTTTGGGCAATTTCTCAGAAAAAAGATTCACAAAACTGTCAAAGTAGTTGTAATTAGCAAGAAGCTTTAGGAATTTTTAAAGCGAAAACATTGCAAAACAGACAACGGTGTAAATAATGCACACAATAAGTTGCAAAGCAGGTCTGTAGATAAAACGTACCCATATTCTGGATATTGTCCTAAAGTCTTCATTGTACATCTGTTTTTGATCAACTGTTCTGGAACTTACCCAGCTAGGATAGGCCTGCTCCCAGGAAGAGAGGAGCTGCCTGTGGGGTGGAGCACATGGCCACTTTGTGCACAGACACCTCATTCGGGACAACCACCCCACACTTGCCAGGATGGGTGGCAGCTCCCTAATGCTGGGAAACCGAGCTGGTCAAACATGTGCCCCCACTTGGCTAATCCAAGCCCTACCCCAAGACCCCAGAGCTGTAGGGGGACCATCACCCACTGATAGCCCTTAGTCGTATGACACTGTGTGGAAGACCAGCGGGCTGCCATGCCAACCCTGACCCGAAGGGCTCAGCTACCAGGCAAGCATCTGTCTGGGTGGATACAATTAGTGACGACTGGTGCTAGGGAGACAGGTGCAGCAGAAGCTGAGCCTCATGCACTGCAAAGCAAAGGGACGAACTCCTGCAATCACCGAGTCTGCTCCCCGCTCTCATTCATCTGGCATATTGGGGGACAGTGGTGCCTGGCAGAGGGGCCCTAACAGGCACGGAAGCTTGAAACCCAAACGACTATGTCATCAGCCCCGGTAGGCACGAGCTTTCAGGCCTCCGGTCTTATTCGTAAGGTACTTCTGATCCTCTGCCTATTTACCTACCCAGCCTGGCCCTGGTTGCCTCGGCTTCCGCCCCTGACCTTGCTCCTGCCCCTGCGCGTGGAGGCCAGCCCATCATGCTCCCAGGGATGTGGAGCTGACCTAACTGACCTCTGACACCCTGTCCTGGCATAAACCCCGGCTGTTGGCATTCACACCGTCTTTGCCCTGGCCCTCCCTGGGGAGGATGCAAATCCTTCATTATAGAATTTTTTTTTTTTTTCTGTCGTTCTGACAAAAGCCTATTTCTCTCTGACTTGCATACTTAGGAATGGCCATCTTGCCCGCACAGTTAGTAGACGAGCCATGTGGGTGATGCTGTTTCAATGAACTACTGTGTTAAAAGGATGTGTTAGACAGCTAACGGATCATAAAGCCCGTTTACCTCTCCTCTGACGGGATCCGGGCTGCTGACCACAGCGGACTCAGCTACCGCAGGGTGCTCAGTCAGAGCACTTTCTACCTCAAACGGTCCAATCCGGTAACTGGGAACGGAAACACAGGACAGGAGTTTATCAAGGCGGGCTGCAGGTTTGCTCCAGAACGCCGATGATCAGTTAGTGTTGATAGACGTGCAGGTGAGAGAGGAAATTACCCAGAGGATAATATGATATCATCCGATCGCCCAACAAACCAGAAATACCCATCTTCATCCATGTAGCCTCTGTCCCCAGTGATGTAGAAATCGCCTCGTAGAGTTGAAGCTGTTTTTGTGGGATTGTCCTGTGAAACAAAAGAGCGTTTTGTTGTTGGGGTGAATGTGACTCAGTTGAGCTTTGAAATGTTCTTTAAGAAAGAAAAGTCTGGCTCCTTTGAGAAGCTTTAGCCTGAAGAGGAGCCAGTGTATGAAATAAGGATGAACCTGCAGCACTGAGCCAGCCAAATAGAAGAAAGGTAAATACCAGTCACAGAGACGAGGCCTGCTTCCATCCTGAGAATTTTCTTCAATGGGTCACAGGATAAATATGGCAGGTGCTCAGAGCTCAGGGGAGGGGCTAACTAAGGCCTTAGCCAAGTGGTTAATACCAGACCCCAAAAGGAAAAGAGAGAAGTGAGCACACAGAGTAGAAAGAAAGCACCAACACCTAATAACTCAGAGGACAGACCTTTCATGGTTTTGTTTATTTTGGTTATGTATGTTATTTTATACAAAAGACAGAGAATTGGTTCTGTAACTTTAGTAGGAAGTGAAATGCAGTAAGTATTGTTACGTTATGTAAAATTCCCTGACAAGTAGAACCTGGACCTTTGATTCTATTGCTGTAAACTTTGCTCTTATTTGTAAATTATGATTAGAAATGAAAACTGGGTTACAGGGGAAGCCGGGATGGCTCAGCGGGTTGAACATTCGTCTTGCAGCCCCAGGAACCAAGGATTAAATCCTGGCCTCGGCGCATTCGGACCCATAAGCTCAGCTGGAGTCTCTAGTTTGGCTGTCACTGGGGTGAACTTCCCAGGTGGAAGACCCCAGGCCCAGTTCCTGCCCTGAGCAGCCCCGTGCCCACCTGTGGACTAAGAAACTATATCAAAAAATAATGACATACAACTATGGAGACTGCTCTAGGTCCTCCCCCTTCTCTCTGTCTCTGTCTCTCTCTCTCTCTGTTGAAAACAATAAAAAAAGGAAAAAACAAACAGGGTTATAAGCAGTTAGGAGCTCAGAAAGCCATCAGTGAAAGAAATGTGCTCAGCCTCACTGCCCCCTTCTCTATCCCCTCAGCCCTCCCAGGACGGGGACCACCGATCGGGATTTCAGGGACATGATGGGGGCTGCTTCAGCGTGGAGGGGTCCGCATATACTAAGGGGGCTCCCTGCCTCCGTGGGACATGGAAGCCAGTGCGCCTGGCTCTAGCAATCGTTTGGGGCTTTCTGCAGTTCCCTGCCCGAGGGATTACTGTTCAGGACAACAAGTCTCTCAAGAAAAGGCCAATACCTATCCCAGATGTGTTCGGTGGCAAGTAGGGATAGTCAGCAAGTGCTTTGGAGACACAGGCAGAAACTGGGAGGTGAGGTAATTGGCCCCTTACTACGTAATGTGTGAAAAGGCCGAATGGTCGTTCAGGTCGAACTTGAAGGCCAATGTCTCCTTCTTGCCCTGGAGGTAGAACATTACTGTTGACATCTAAAATCTAGGATAGAACAAAAACAGTGGAGGGAGTTTTGATTTAATGCCACATCCTAAATCTTGGCATTTTTTTTTCCATTTAAGAATGCTAATATCAAGCAAATTTTAAGCATATCAATTGGTAAGAGAAATATATTTAAATTTCTATTGCACAATACATTATAAAATGCAAGTTAGCAAAATGGGTAAAGAAGAATAAAACTTTCCTTAAATTCTACCATCCAACAATAATCACAATTTGGAAATATCTTTGAGATGCTATTACCTAGGGAAAATAGGATTCTCTTATACTGTTTGGCAACCTGCTCTGACCACTTTACACCGTATCTTGGTTGTCTTTACCTCTCAAATATTTCATCCCTGGGTTTCAAATACTGTGGAGCAGAATTTGAATATTTCCCTCTCCCTTAGCCTCGTGTTCCTTGAAAGTAGCTAATGGTAGCTAGCTAGCTAATTAAGCACTTGTTGTACCCCCAGCGATAACACGAATGCTCTACGTGTGCCGCATGTCTGACTGTCTTTGGTCCTGACAACACTCCTGTCTGGTTAGAACCCGCCATGCTCATCTTACATATGAGGACACTGAGGCACCGAGCAGTGAAGCGCATGACTTGGGCTGCGAACCAGGTCTCAGCCATTAGACCCCATACAGCCTCTCCTCGTCCTCACCCGCCTCAGGTGGACTCTCTCCAGGATGCTACATCCAGGTTAGTGTCTGTCAGGCTGGTTGCCCATCTTAGAGACCAGATTTTGCTCTCAGTGGCTTCTTAGCTTTTTCTAACTATGCCCACCAACAGCCCCCAACCCTGAGATGTGGAAAATAAGGGCCTACGACTTCTCTGGCACTTTCCAGAAACCAAGAAAGAAGGCTGTGTCCTCAATGAGAAACTTGAAAGGCAAAGCAATTCTAAATGGAAAGCCTTACTTGAAAGCTCTTCTAAATAAAAAATATATATATGCATTCCCACCTAGTCATCTAAAAAAATATGTATTTAGCTCTGGGTATCAAGGAATTATTGGTGGAAAGGAGGTATTTTAGGATACTTATCATGGGTTACTCTTTAATAGATGGGGAAAAGACAAAATATTCTCTCTCCAGAGAGAGCCACATTCCTTGTTGTTCAAGGATGCTACAATGTGAAACAAGAAAACTGTGAGCTCTTGGCTTTGAAGTTCACGAATCTGCGGGTTGGAACACGTCCCCAGAGGTCAGAATGTCCCAGCAGATGCTCCCCTGGGGATACTCATCTCATGAACAAGCTAATGTGTCTAACATTCCTGTCTTTCCACAGAAGCTACACCATCATGAAAGTCACATGCAGTTATTACCAGTAGTGTAAGGGGAGGTAGAGGCGGGTTGTTATGTGTTTTCCTAGAAAGGTCTGTGCAAACCTTAACGTCAAAGGCAGGGGATGGCCTTCCCATTGAGCCAGGCTTGATTTTCATTCCCTTAAAATTTCCACAGATTAGCACCTAGTGAAGAAGAAGACAAAAATAATGTTGCAAGTAACACACTGCATGCATCCACCCCCCATGCTTTCATTAAACAAATACTTATTGAGGACTTAGTATGAACCAGGCTTAAAATAAATCAAATTCTCTGCTCTCATTAGGTAGAGAGAGACACACACTAAACAAATGT
This sequence comes from Craseonycteris thonglongyai, assembly GCA_004027555.1. Lineage (NCBI taxonomy): Eukaryota > Metazoa > Chordata > Mammalia > Chiroptera > Craseonycteridae > Craseonycteris > Craseonycteris thonglongyai. The sequence goes on along the minus strand of PVKE010000160.1, from coordinate 44,626 downwards.
ACACATAATAATGTTGGACGATGAATAAATTTATAATTACTAAAATATCCACGGTAATGAAAACATTTGTACTCCCATTAGCTCTATTCCTTAATGCTGTTTCTATTGAATAGATTTGTCAGTTTATTTTGTTTTATTTTTGAGTATTTCAGCTTCTGATGTTCTCATGGTTCATAAAGTGAAGCGTTATAAAAACACGCACTGAAAAATTTCTTTCAGACTTTCACTTATCTGTTCCATCTTACCCTCCCTTTCCTACATAGTAACCACTTCCATTATTTCATTTGTTTTCCCTAGAATTTCTTATTCTTATTTCTCTGGGCTCCTTAGACAACCTCTTATAGAGAGTGCTTGAAAGTTGTCCAGCAAATTCTTAATATTTCAAGGAACAAGGAACTCATCGTTTTTCATCTTTGAGGCAACCCTGACTAAGAAAGTTCCCTATTACATAAAGGAAAATCTTTCTGTAGATGCAGTAGTTTTTCATTTTAAAAATATTGTAATGCCCTCACCCTGATCAGTTATATAGTCATTTTCTCGAGGAATGCTGTTTCCATCTCACAGTTCCAAGATGTATTGTTAGGCTAGTTAAGCAACTGTGTCTATTAGAGGTTTTTTTTTTGCAACAGCTTGTTTTTTTTTAAGCTGTTCTTCTAACCACTCCATTCCCTCCCTCGCCTTCAAACAATCATAAAGCTACTCATATAATAAACACTGGTTTTTATTCGTCTGCCTTAAGTGAATCCCTTTCCAGTGAGGTGTGTACCGTTTCAGTCTGTCCATAGCCTTCATAGATCTCCAGACCTGTCCCGTGTCTCCACTGCTCCATCACTTCAGGGTTGATTGGCTCCCCGGCACTCACGCAGTGCTGTAAGCTTTTGAACTTATAGCTTCTCAGAAGACAGGTAATGGGATAAATTTAGGAGGAAAAAATGGGCAGACATGGAAACTAGAATGATTTCTAATGAAATTTCAATATGAGGTATATTTTAGTTCCTTCCTAACTCCTTTCTCCAATATAAAATAAACCATTCTGATGTCATAAAATGATTCCTCGAACACCGGTTTTTCTTTTTCTTTCCTCCCTTTTATTTGGGGGAGGGGAGGAAGGTGATTTTTTGCAAAGAGCCATACCATCTTAGGGAAGGTACCACATATGCTAATTATTCTTAACCAGTGTGTTAAATCAGTGATTAAAAGTTTACCACTGGTTAAATGGACTACAGAATATTTATACAGTGGAATACTATACAGCCATAAAAAGGAATGAGGAGGATCCTGGTCGGTGCTGTTTAACAGAACTTTCTATTATGATGGGAATTTCTGTAATATGCACGATCCACTATAGTATCCTCTAGCCCCGTGTGGCTATTGAACGTTGGCACATGATTTGTGCAATCGAGGAACAGAATTTTTACAAGTATAATGGACAGATAACATTAGTTATACCATATAATGATTCCATATCTGTATATATTGTGAAATGATCACCACAATAAGTCTAGTTCACATCCATTCCCCTACATTGTTACAAGATTGTGTCTCCTTGTGATGAGGACCTTTAAGATGTATTTTCTTAGCAACTTCATATGTGCAGTACCCAATTATCAACTGTAGTCCAGAACTGAGTTTTCAATTTAACTAAAACTAACTTGTAAATACCTACATGTGGCTGGTGGTTGCCATATCGGACGGCATAGCTCCAGGATGTATTGTTAGGCAAAAGAAAAAGGAAGGTGCAGAACCGTGGGCGTAGTATGTTTCCATTTATATTTATAAAAGAGAGGGGAGGCATACGCCTATTGGCTTGTGACGACACAGAATTCAGGGAGATGGAGAACTGAGGCCGAGGATAAGGTTTGGAGGAAGACTTTTCTCTACATATTCATCTAAACCGATTGAGCGTTTTGTCCCGTGAATGATTTCCCATTCAAAATTAAATAAAATTAATTAAAAATATTTACCAGTCCACCCCTTCCAATGGAATCAGTCACAGAGTAAAGGACATTCATCATTTCTTTTCCTATTTGCTAGGATAGGGTTCCAAACAGGGGTGACTTCTCTACGGTCTCAGCTCAGGTAACAGCCATCATCCAAATGATTAAACACCTTGTTACCCATAACCACTGGGCTCCGGCTTATACACATGGCTGCACCCTCCTCTTTCCGCCCCTGCTAATCATTACGGAATGCAAGTGAGCAAGAGGAGAAGCAGGAGGGGCAGAGCTCGCTAAATCCCGTACCGACTAGTCTGGAGCTATGCGTGAGGCAGAAAGAGCTTCTGTTGTATTCTCTCTTCATCCTCTCCCTTCTCGCCCCACTAGGTGCCTATTCATCCACCTTTCTCACCTGCTCAGCTCGTTCTGTACAAGCATCCGGTAGGCCGTTGGTGCCGAACAGAAGACAGAGATGGGGAACTCGGACAGAGTCTGCAATGCACAAGAAAGAAGCTCTTGGCCTCCCTACCACTTCAGCCAGTGCCCGCGTGTCTGTGGGAGGCACGGCACAACTTAAACCTCGTGCATCCTAGCGTAAGTGCATGCAAGCCTTTCCTTGGGGTGTATTTTTTTTCTCCTGACTTTTCCAGATGCAGACTGTCTGACATCATGCCGTCTGACTCGGATTGCTGCCTGTGACCCATCCGCGACACTGCTAATGCACTGCTAACCGTGGGCCTCTGGCGCCCCTGCCTTACTTGCAAGATGGACGTGGGCTCGAAGCGTGGCAAGTGATGTGCGAAGACACACGCCCCTTGGGCCCATGGCGAGAAAACACTGCTCCAGGCAGACTTTGCCCAGCCTGTGTCCGAGGTGTTCCACATCACATCCGAGGGCGTCAGATCCAGCCAGAACCTGGGGCAACAGAGAAGCACCCCGATCTCTAATGTACCGCCCCGGCCTTTGCGGGGCTACGCGGCAGTTCTGCGCCAGTACCTTGCATTGACAGATAATCCCAAGCCGAAACTGCTGTGGGTGTGGCCGGTCATCTTGGGAGATCCACTTGTCCCGCTGGTGAAGTAAATGGCCATCATCTCGTTGTGTCTTGTCTTCACACAGGTGTGGTTGTCACTGACATGTCTAGGAAGGAAGGAAGAGTTAACGGTGATTCTGCGCACGAAACCCCTGCGTCTGAGACTGTGAGCACCGAGAGGTGCTCCCAGAAACCATCGATTACACGTGGACCTCTTCGTCTCACGATCTGGCCCCAGTGATCCAGGCTGAGTGCCAAGGTCTATGCCGTCTCCATCTTTTTAGGAGCTTTCCAGAATCCAAGTAAACTTTGCCAGCCCCAGCCCATTTATAACAGCTGGTTTCATAGCTTTTTACTGTATGATAAAGAAGAGTTAAAGCATTTTTAAAAACTCAAGAGTGTCATCATAGTCCTGCAGAACGAGGAGTCTATGACCTGTGGAGAACCATCCCTTCCTCTCACCGTGGATACTTTAAAGTACGATTAAAAAAAAAAAATCTGTTACTAGAAACCATGGGTACCACTGGGATCGGCACACTGCAGCCCACAGCCTGCCTCCTGGTTTTGCGCATAAAGTTTTATTAGAACGCAGACATGCCTGTTCATTTACATATATATATATCGTCTATGGCTGTCTTCAGGCCACAGCAGCAGAGGTGAGTAGAGGTGACAGACTTGCATGGCTTGCAAAGCCTCCCATGTTCGCTGTCCACACCGAAAGCATTGCTTTTCTGTTGCCCACGAGAGAGTGTCTCGTTCTGAGTGCAGTAAACCGTTAGCTGAAGAGGAGCTAAGCATCCATCAAGGAAAGCACTGAGGCCTGAGGGACAGCTGGGCTGCTAAGCAGGTCGCTATGGTACGTGGCCTGGATCCCGCTAGAGAGTGAAGGATTTACTCCCCCCGGGGCTGGCAGCCCTCCTTCAAGATGAGCTGCCTTTTCTGACTGGGGAGAGATCAGTGCGGGCCTAAAGCCCAGGCCTCTTCGTCAGCCCGGAACAGCCTGCGAGGGGCTGTCCAAACTCCGGAGATCCCCAGGGGTTGGCTGAGGGCTCTTTTGGGAGCACGTGGCCGATAAATTTCTTCCCCTGCCCAATCTTACTCCCGTCCCCAAGAGAACCTAACAACCTTCTCACACCACTGATCTGTGCCCACTCCTTAGCCCATTGGGTTTATTTTCCTTTTTCTGAGCACTCCACTCGTGGGTTGGGTTTCCTCGCAGTGTCGCCTCTCCTTTGGGAAGCTGCTGGACCACGGTCACGACCACTCACTTCATCATCTCTTTGAGGCTCCCCCAGCCCTGTCTGGGGTGCCGAGACACAATTAGCTTGGAGTGCAGATGTTCACATTTCGAAGCCACGGCGTCCACGGCTGGGGCCAGAGCGTTGTCGGTGATGATGCACGTGGCCTTTGAAGCCTGCAGTCTGTAGAGGATGTCTTTCTGGGTCAGCTGAGTGGTTCCTGGGATGAACACTGCCCCTAAGGAAGCAGACAAAGAGCCGGGCTTAGAAGGGAGTCCCTTCATCGTGCTGGGGTTGTGTCGCTAGCTCATACACATCCCCTATTTCTCAGGATGAGTCCATTTCGCAGCCACGGTATCCATTTGTCTTCCTTTCATTCTTTTGCTCCTGCCTCTCATGGGATCTCAGAGCGATGACCCTTCTGACCTAACATGAGGCGATGTTAAATGCTGGATAATTATCTGAAGACCATAGCTTTGAGTTTAAGGAAGGGTTTGGATTGAAAACTATGTTATTGAGTGCCAGGTGCTATTCTAAGGGTTTTTTTGCACATTTTAACTCATTTAATCCCCAGGCAAAACCCCCAAACACAAAAGCTGTGACTAACTGGCCCAAGCTTAGCAGACTAAGTGGCAGTGTAGGAACTGGACTCTGCAGCCCAACCCCAGTGCTGTGTATGAGACCTCGTCACCCAGCACCTCCTAAAGTGTCATAGTCCCTGGGGTGAGGTGGCCCCTAGTCAGTACCTGCGTTCGCACTAGACTGTTTTCATGTTCTCAAACCTTCAGGCTATTTCCTGCCTCAGGGCCTTTGCACATGTTTTCCCATTTGCCTAGAATGCTTCCATCACTCACATCTCCTCCCACTGCCTAACTGATCCCTCAGGTCTCTAGAAACGGAGAGAAGGAAGGTCAGGGGGATAGCCACGCTGAGGCGCTGATGATTCCTGTGCTACTTCCAAGTGCTCGTCACACCTACACACCGTGTGACCGTGTGCTTCTTTAACTCACACCTCTCTCTCTCACTCGACCCTAAACCCCTTAGCTCCCGAAACAGCAAGTGCCCGGAAAACACTTGTTGGCTGGAGGGATTGGGGGGGTGGACTGGGCTTTTAAATCCTGGTGCCAATACATTGAATTATGAGAGGGACTTGTTCTGTCCACCAAACAAACTTCTGGCTAAACTTTGTTTTGGGACGCCGGTCTCTTAACAGGGAGGAAGGGGCCCCGTCACACCACTTTCGGCCCTTCACGCAGCTGCGTGGGCTGGCAATGTCATTTCATGAACACGGCAACGGGAGACCTCCCCCATGAACCAGCGCTCAGCTCTCCAGGCGCTGACCGACCACGGAGCCTATGGGCAGGTCTGCTCCCTTCACCAAGGTCCTGAGGGCTGCGAGGCTTCCAGGAAGACCCAGGCCCCCTTGACCGGGAATCCGAGTCAGCATTGTGGGGTGTTGCTGAGCTAGCTAGCTCCACCCCATTTGGGGGTTCAGGAGGTCTTGGCAGGGGCTGGGGAATTTGCATTTCCGACAAATTCCCAGCGAGGTTGATGCTGGTCCCGGGCTGTCCCACGAGGTGGGTGGCTTAGCACGGCCCCTCTGTGCTACTGTGCACCTGTGCTTTTCTGAACGCACGCGCAGAAGCCCCCACACGCTCCCGTGTGGCTGTGCATTTCCACACTCACTAAGGCGCCTCCAAAGGCACCATTCAACGACACATTTTCCTTTTCTAATTGCAAACTATACCAACCACGCAACAGAGAAGATGCAGTGTATCTGTCTGGTTCCCTTTAAAAGTACGAAAGTAAGCATCACCTACCGCCCAGCGGAAGAAAGACAATTTCACAACACGTTTGGAGCCCCCCTGGTGCCAGGTAGCTATTATCCATGTTGTGTGAGCCATTAATCAAGGGTTCTCTCTTGTTTTATCACATGTGTATATAGCCCTAAGGAGTCCACGAACAGCTGCAGTCCCTGTAAATATTTCTATTAGCTGAGGTTTATTAAGAGGGAAGATTATTGGGAGAGCAAACGACTATGAGCTCATTTTTGATTCTGCCATGAATACGAGCATTGAGAAAATACCAGCTCTCCCACTTACCGCCTCCCTTTCAATCGCTTTGCTGAGAGAAGCTGTCTCCCGTCCTGCCCACAGCCAGTAACCGTGTTTGTCTCAGATGAAGCTGCCTCGGACCCCCTCTGATTTGCCCAGTGCTGATCGATTCGGCCCCAAGCATTTAAGAGACTGAATAGATTAGCGGGTAGGACATATTAGGGCCTGAGGCCTCGGTGTGGTGAACCAGTCGTGTGCCAGCCCAAATGAAGGGGGACCGAGAAGCCATTCGGGAGCGCAGGTGCACGAGAGGCAGAGATGGAGGGCCCTGTGGGTTTGGGCAAAAGAAAGAAGGAAGCTGCCTGCTGAGTTGCCTTCATTTTGCACCGACCACTTGTTTCCTGAGATGCTCCAGTGGCTGTTTGGGAACTCTTCCTCCTTATTGAACTGCTGTGAACAGACAGCTGATCCTGACAGTCTCTCACTAAGACAGGGAGCTAAAGCAACGTTCATGGAAGACATCATTTTATTTAAAAAAAAAAAAAAATGCGACAGCGGACTCTGCCACTCCAATGTGTCATTTAAATGTACCCAGGAGATTAGTGAATCCAGCTCTGCTCAAATGCAAGTGATGATTACAAGGCCGGGAGAACTGTGACTTACTACAATGATTTATTATGACGATAAGGCTGTGAGTTCAGCCAATATTTCCCTGAGCATTTCTTAGATGGCGGTTGCTGGAGGCACAGAGATAACTATCTCGTAGCCATTGCCTGTGGGAGCTGACATAGTCCTAGGAGAATGACAGACCTACGTATCTGAGCAAATAGCATCCCCAGACAGTGTCGTGCAGGAGAAAATGGAAATACAGCTGGGTTTTCGGGGCCAACTCCTAAAGAAAGCACCTGCATTGGGGTAGCAGGGCGGGGCTGCTGAGGGGCACCTTAGCGCCAAGGTTTGGGAGCCCAATGGGCATTGTCCAGGTAACCACCTGGAGTGAGGAGTGAGGGGAAGGCTTTCCCGGCCGGGAAACGGGGAACATCGCAAATCTCGTAGGAATCCACGTGACAAGGCTGGAGCACAGAGTGTGAAGCTGAGGAAAAGAGAACAATAAAGGGGAGAGAGCTCCAGCAGTCCACAACACGTCTGAAGAAGTTCAGATCTTATCAAAGTAACAGGCAACGGGGGAGTTGTGAAGCAATGCCAAGCAGCAAAGTGATAGGATAGGAACGTGTATTCTAGGATGGACACAGCGATGAACGTGAGGTGGGTTAGGACCGGGTGTGGGCACGCACGGGCCAGGACGAGGGAGACTTGGGGGGAAATCCATGCAGGAGATGGTAAAAATGTGAAGTAAGCCCATGGCAATGCAGTGAGAGAAGAGGGAGGCTCAGGAGGCTGGAGGTGGTCAAATTCACAAGGTGGAGGAAGGGACTAGGAAGGGGGAGTCGCAGCTGTCTGGCTGAGGGACGGCCATTAGTCAGGAGAGGAATAAAGGCAGGAAACAAGAACTGGGTGGGCTCTTTGAGTCTGTGGCTGTGCTGAGTTTCAGATGGCCCCGGTGTCCTGTAGGAGGAGACGAGCTGTAGGCATGAGGCCAGTCAACTGTTGACTGGCGTTCACTTTATAACACGATTTCATTTAGGAAAACCCGACTCCTAGTTTAGGTTAAATAATAGGGCAATGGTTCCAATACATTTCTAAGGTTCCTGTATAAGTTTCTCAAGTCACTTACCGACATGAATGTCTCAGGATTGCTTAGATGTTCTTGGAAACTCTCCCATCCAGCCTCGTTAAAATATAATCAGATGGCAAGCGTTACTAACCGGTTCGCAGGCAGGCTACATTTGCAAGCCACCATTCTGGGACCCTGGGCAGAATCACAAGCACACGATCTCCCCTCTGCAAGGCGCAGGCTTCTGTCAGGACATTGGCCAGTTTCCTGGACAACGATCCCAGTTCCTCAAAGCTCCATCTCACTTCTTCTCCATTTCCGCTGACCCACCAGAAGGCTGGATTGGAGGGTCTCTTTCCAGCCTGAGGACAGACAATCCAGTCACAGATTTAAAGGTGGTTGTGCAGCTAAATTCCATTTGCACTGAACAGTGGGATATTTTTTTCTGAAGAAGATTCACAGGTCGTTCGTTAGGACATACATGGAATATTTGGAAATAACTCTGGTGTCCTTATTGCTAGATGTTGGGAGCCATGTCATTTCTCATTTAGCCCAATGGTTAGAATTCATGTGTCCCTTCATACAGAGGGTGCCAAAAAATGTATACACATTTTGAGAAAGGTAAAAACTGTATTAAAATTGTAATACTCAATATATACCAATAACTAAAGATGAATACAAGCCAAGTTTGACTTCCACTTGTATCACTGCACATACTGTTTCCATTGAACATGTGTCTCAAACTGATCACAAATGTGTGCAGTTGTTAGGCGTGCTGGAGGTTCGGTTGCACACTCACACCTCCCTTGTTGTACTTCCACAATGTTGTCGAATTTCAAATCCCATTTCAAAATGGTCTTGCACTCATCGAATGACAACCAGCTTCTGCCATGTTCTTTCATTTTCCTGTCTGTCGCATGGTGACACTAACATTCATTTGATTAATGCCATCTTTTGAGCAAACATCATGCTACATACACATTGCTACCATCTTTCAATTCAATTTCGAAAAGTAGTACATAGATGAAATCTCTTAAAATGGGTATACATTTTTTGGCAACCCCAATATTTTTCTCAATGCTGTATCTATGCCTCATTTCTTACCATTTCTGGACCCTTGGAATAACTTCTCACTCTACTCCTTTTTTAAAAAAAAAAATTAGTAACCTATAACCGTTTATTTTTTAACCCAGACTTTCTCAACCATGAAACTCTTCACATGTTGACCAAGATAATCTTTTGCTGTTGGGGGACTGTTCTGTACATTAATAGGATATCTAGCAACACCCCTGGTCTCTCCCCATCAGCACACACCCTCCCCTAAGTCACAGCAACAAAACTGTCTCCAGACATTGCCAAAGGTCCCCAGGGGGCAAAGTCCCAGTTGGACACTGTGGTCTGACCAGCCTTTCTCCATACCTTTTCCACACTGGTCCATCGGTCTAGGACATCTTGAGCAAAGTTGAAATACTCTGGAATCTCCAGTTTGAAGTCTCGTTTCATGGATTCATAGTTGGAAAAATTCTGAGGGGTCACCGTTAGGCAGTCTCTATGCAACGCTCTCACAGAACCAGGAATTGTGAGGCGCCAAACACACTTGGCATGAAGCAGGATCCGCATGGTGACAAGGGCTAGCACCATTTAGCTGGATGTTTTGGCAATCAGGATTTCCTACAGACACCCATCCATCTGAAAGACAAGCAAAGAGACATGCGTTTGTGTCCTGAAGGTAGCCAACCCTCAAAGCAGCTGCATCTGATCCTTATTTATTCTCTTCCTCCTCCTCATCATCATTGTCATCATCATCACGATCATCATCATCATCACCATCATCATCATCGTACTATTTTCTGACCACTCCCTCAGTTCCAAACACTATGCTCAGTGCTGACACACAATTTATCGCTAAATCTTCAGCATGACCCCCTGAGGTCGATAGAATTATCATCTCTGTTTACAGATGAAGAGGATAAAGAGGTCGCCTGAGCTCTGGAGGCCATAATAAAATACCACAGACTGGGGGTCTTCAGCCACATGGATTTCTCAGTTCTGGGGGCTGAAAAGTCAGAGACCAAAGTGCCAGCCCATTTGGTTCCCCTCTGACTTGCAGATAGTCGCCTTCTCTGTGTCCTCATGTGGTGGACAAAGCAAGATCGGTGTCTCTTCCTCTTCTTATTAGGACGCTCATCCCCTTGTGGGGGTCATGACCTCATCTACCCCAAATAAATTCCCAAAGACCCCACCTGCAAATACCATCCCAGTGGGGGAGGGAGAGCGGATATAAACATTCAGTCTGTAGCAGAGGCACTGGTTGGATTTGAACTCAAAACTGTCTGGTTCCAGCCCATTCTCCTGACTCCTATAAGTACTTGTATTTCTACAGATCTGAGTCACCCAGTTGCTCTCAATGAAGGTGAAGGAGTAAAGCCAACTTGTCCAACCCCCAGCCTGTGGCCTGCATTGGCCCAGGAGGGCTTTGAATGCAGCCCAACACAAATTCGTAATCTTAAAAATATTTTGAGATTTTGTGTGTGTGTGTGAACTTTTTTTTTGAGCTCATCAGCTATTGTTAGTCTATTGTATGTGTGGCCCAAGACAATTCTTCTCCTTCCCATGTGTCCCAGGGGAGAAGCCACAAGGCTGGACCCCCCTGGGCTAAGCCTCTCACCCAATACCTTTCACCTGCAGATTTCAAACACAGTGCAGAAATGTCAAGGAGGACTTTTCACAATGGATCATCATTGATGACGAAACTGAGAGTGGCCCCGGACCAACTAGGCATGAAAGCCCCATCAGAGACCTGGGGGTTCTCAGGCTGTGATTCCCAGGCTCCCATTAGCAGCCCCATTGGCTTGGAGCCGCATTTACTAGTGATGTAATGATAGGGCTTTAACCTGTAGGACTTCTATTGGGGAGGCCCCTCCAGGCCACCCAGCCCTCCCTGCTTCTGTGGGAATTCATTTGATTGCAAATGCCATTTACTTGGCTGAGGTCTCATAAACGAGGCTGTTAAACACACAGTTGTAGGGAGTATAGGGTTAGTTTCTTTGGAAGAAAGGTCTTGTAATCTTCCAAATTTCCTAGAATGATACCCTACTCTCAAAATCATTAAATTGTCATTTTTTAACTGCAGTTCTAGCTGTAGCATGTAAGTCAGCGTGGCATGTGGAAGCATTTCTGTATTGTTATGAGGTCTGACAAGTTCGTGAACTCATCCTACCAAAAGTACTACCTGCCTCATTGCTGAATGTCACTATGGTCACCTTTAAAGTCCTCCCTGTGGGAAGCTGTGCACCGACTCCAGCACCTTGTCCACCCTTTAAAGCCGTTTCGGGACTCTTTTTCTAGAATGGCCATCAGAGCCGTCATCGTATTACCCTTGATGTCCTGAATATCATCAAAATGTCTTTCTTCCAATATTTTTTCCTTATCTTTGGGTAAAAAAAGGTCATTGGGGGCTGGATCAGGTGAGTAGGCAGGGTGTTCCAATACGGTTATATGTTTACTGGTTACAAACTCCCTCACAGACAGCACCGTGTGAACTGGTGCATTGTTGTGATGCAAGGGCCATGAGTTGTTGGCCACAAGTTCAGGCCACTTCCATCTAACTTTTTCATGCAGCCTTTTTAGAACTTCCAAATAGTGGTTGACTATTTGTCCAGTTGGTACAAATTTATAAAGAACAATCCCTCTGAGATCAAAAAAGGTTAGCAACTTTGTTTTGACTCTTAATTGGGACTGACTAAAATTTTTTGGTCATGAAGAATTGGCTGACTTCCACTGTGCACTTTGACACTTTGTTTCATGGTTGTATTGGTACACCCATGTTTCATCACCAGTGCTCACATGGCCCAAAATATTGTCTTGCCTCACCAAAGGGTCTTGGCAAACTTTCACTCTCCTTTGCTTTCGTTCATTGGTGAGCTCCCTCGGGACCATTTTTGCACACACCTTTCTCATGCCAAGATTTTCAGTGAAGATTTTCCTGTTTCTCTATCGATGTTGACTTGGTCTGCTATGTTTCTCACAGTCAGCCGATGATTTTGACGCATACTTTGATGACTTTTGCAATGTTTTTGTCAGTTCTGCTTGTTACTGGCCGCCCTGACCTCTCTTCCTCAGTGACGCTTTCTCTCCCCTCGCAAATAAAGTTGAATCCATTTGTATACTGCCATTGTCTTCATGGCGTTATCCTCGTAAACTTGGACTAACATGTCCCTGATATCACTTCCATTCTTGCCAAGTTCAACAAGAAACTTAATGTTCGCTCCTTGCTCTAATTCAAGCTCCAACATTCTTGCGATGGCACCCAAAAGCATGCAACAGCACTCAGCAAGACACCGTCACATGTTGACACACGAAGACGGCTGTGAGACACTGATAGACCAAGGTTATGAAACCTCGCCGTGTTGTTGGTACAGTGCCGCCAATGTAAGAGCACGGTGGCAAGTTTGTGAACTTGATTGTCAGACCTCGTAAACTGCCAAACACTGAATAATAATGGACGCCGGCCCTACGTTTGGCCCTAAATGGACCTGACCTTTGGGCATCTGTTCTTGCACCCAGCACATGGGGAGACCTGGCCGCTTCTCCGGACCCCCCAAACCCCCACCTCATGATGTGAGGACCTGCCCAGTCAGTGACCTTGACCCTTCTGAAGTCATCTTGTTTGAGCCTCTTCATTTTTCACCTGCAAAGAGCGAAGGGGCCCTAGACAAGGGAAGCGACTTGCTTCAACATGTCATGTCCAAGTGACAGCTAGAAGTACTGTCGGATTGCCATGCGAAAGTCTCCTAGCGGCAATTTGATAGGATTTCAACAGAGCAGTGATTCTCAAGCCTGCCTGTGTATTTCGATCCCCAGGAAAGCTTTTTAAAAGACCGACGCTGGGTCTTGGACCCGTGAACTCAGAGTCTCTGGGGAAGGGGTGGGGCACGGGCAGCGTGTTTGTAGACGTTTCCTCAGAGGTTGAGAGTCACTGATCTGGATGCTGTGACCTCTGAACCAGCAGCAGCGTCACCTGGACGCTCGCTAGCAACACTCCTTGTCAGGCTGCATTGTCACACTGTCCCAGTGGGGAGACTGACGGAAGCTCCGAAGATTAAATGACATCACGTGTGCACAGTGCTTCTCAGGGTGTCCAGAGCGTCAGGGGGCGGCTCATTTTCCTGGGAGGGGCCAGTACGGAATCTTTTAGGCTCTGAGGGCCATGTGGGTTCTGCTGCAGACAGACCCACCATGTGTCCACTCCTGTGGACATTCTGTGGACAGAGCTGATCTCCCCTGATAACAGCTCAGAACTGGAGTCACCGCAGAAACACTGAAACACAGGGGCAGGGAGGGGACGGGATCTCAAAGGGTTCCAGTCCAGTAAAACTTGCTCAGGCGCTGTTTGAAAAAGATCAGGATCTGGTGCTGTTGGACTCTCCCTTAGGCCAACTCTGCCGCCTTCCCTTCCCCAGACTGGCCAGTCGCCACCACCCAGATTTGCACATAGCGATATCCAATTTGTATAAATTAGTATTTCACAAAGGCTTAATGTTTAAGGGGCACATGCAACCGAGAGCTCGGTTTACTGGAGGGAGATTTTTCCTAGCCTCAGGTTTTTACATGTCTACTTATCCCTAGTTCTAAATACAAGACGGTATCTTATGTAATCAAAGTTGTAAAATAAAAGTTAAATTAACCGAAAAAAAAATCCAAAAAAAACCTTGCTCAGGCTCTAGGAGAGGGCATTCTTCAGGACAGACGTGAGTCTCAGAGTCCCCAAAGGTTGTTCCGTGTGGCAGGCAGAGCGCAGTTCTCCCTGGCTGTTGCTGGCATGGTACAGTCCGTACCCTGGGCAGCTCACAGAAGCAGTATCAGATTTCCTTTACCACGAGGGAGAAGCGAGGCGATCCGCACTCGGTTTTTAGAGACAACCGTCTCTCTTTGTGCTTAAGTGTTTGGGTAATGCCTTCAGGGGTTTCCAGAAACATAAATACTACGTTCCCCCTGAACCCCCAGTCTCACAGGTCCCCAGCTTCATCCCGAGCCCACCCCCTCAGGGAGCAACTGTTGATTCCTGGGTATCTTTTCAGTTTCTTTTCAAGCTAATACAACTATGGACTTATTTCTCAACCACTTTTACATTAACAGGTGGCCTAGAATACACACTATTCTGTCCATTAAAACATTTTTTTTTTTTTTTTTACAATGGATTTTCGGTGGTCTTTCCATACCAGTACACAGATACCTGCCTCATCCTGTTTTTGTTGTTGTTGCTTTTAACAGCTGTGTAAGCTGCACTATGTCTTAACCAGACTCCTTCGGATCATCGGATCATCGGATCATCGTTGGAGTTGTTTCCATTATTTTGCAATTTGGAGGAAACTTTGAAACTGTTTCCTCCACACTCAAACACACCTTGGAAAGAAAACTAACCATTCATTTAGATTACGAGCTTCCCCATTCTGTTCTACGGAAAACAAAATATCCACACCCTCCCTGTCAAAACCGGACGGGGCCTTCTTCCCAGCAAAGTTCCGTTTCTGGCTTTTCAGCGATCTGAGCGCTGCACTCTGACCATGTTCCAGCGTTCCAACGCTCTTGGCTGGGGAAAGAGCAGAGCTAACGTTCCCTGTGTGAGTCCAGATTTTTATACTGAGGCACAGGGAAGGAAGACAGAGCCACTGCTGGTCAGACAGGCTTTTAAACGTATTTGAGATCTTATTTGAAGTGCAGTCTCCACCTCCAGATAAACAGCAGTGCCAAGGGGCACGTAGCCTCCTCATATTTCCATCAAAACCTCCCACCAAGTAATCCAGGTGATAACAGTAGTTTGCCCCTACTATTCTCCCCATCCCTAACAAGACCTGCCTTAAACTTCTACGCAGGATTTTTGGAGCTTCCCTTGACCACCTAGTGGAGAAAAGTGGCTGCCCTTTGGTCATTTCCTTGGGTTTGCACGTATATGTTTCTCCGGGTTTCCTAGAGGTAGTTTGCATACATTCTGCATAACGCAGAAGGTGGATTTCTATTTTCCACCAGGAGAGTAGGGAGTTAAATAAACAGTACAGTGCAAAAAGTACAGTTGCTACTCACACTCAAATTTTTTTCCCAAGACAACACATGCACATAAGTTTAAAAAAAAAAAAAAAGATGAAGGAGCACTGAGAGGCTTACAATAAAAAAGCTGCTATGTTTGCAAGTTCTTATGTGTACCCACTCCTGGTAACTTACCAGATAATATCACACAACTAAGAAATTCTGATAGAAAGACCTTGGCTGCTCAGAGAGTACTTTTGATTGGTTGGTTTTGTTTGTTTCTTGGCTATCTTTTCTCAGAAGTGTGCATACCAGCCCAGCAATCCTGCCGATAGGAGACAGAAAAGGTACTCACTAAAGTGACAGATCCTGGCCCAGCTGGTGACGATGGCAGACCTGCATCCTAGGAGAGTAGCCCTGACACTTGAATGCTCCCATTGGCTTTAGTCCCAGTGGTATAGCTAAGACAAAGGTAGTGTGGCAGCTGGAAAAAGCAAGGCTTGCCCAGCGTGCCTTTCCTGGATTGGTAGAGGCATTCTGGAGGGAGGAGCCACGTTTCCTGGGCCAAGTTGATCCTGGAATTTGACACAGTCTGCCCTGGTCGTCCCTTTCCTAGCTAGTGATTTACCACAAGTCTTTCGGGGAGGGAGGTGCCAGGAAAGTAACTTAGTCACAGGGAGGAAAGTATCCATGGGGTGGCTGGAGGGGCTGGTTGGAGAAAAGACAAAAAGGGTGGAAGGAAACATAGAGGTAGAGGGGTTTTGAAACAGAAAGGAAAGAAGTTAAGGGACAGTTATGGGCTACTCTTGGTCTCAGCCAACCCGATGCTGTGTTTAATCTGTTGCCCTGGTCAAGACTCAACCTAAACTCTGATAAATGATGAGCATAAACAAAAAATCCAAAATAGATTATTCACTGAAACTAGCAATGTACAAAAAAGATCATTATGACCAGTTTGCGTTTATCCCAAGAAAATGTAAAATTCATTTTCAATGAATATAGAAAAAGTGGTTAAGGCGTTTCAGCCCTCATTCATGACAACCCCTATCTCCCCACAAAGTGAAATATGAATAGAAGGAGATTTCCTTAATGTGGTAAAGGGTGTCTATCAACAACTTATTCCAATATTGAAACATGAGAAGCATTTAATGATGAAACGTTAGAGCTATTCCATTTAATCTGGAATAAGGCAAGATCAACTCTCTTAGTTCATATTGTACTAAGGGGGGATTTCAGGATAGCTCAGCAGTTGAGCGCTTGCCTCCCAATCTCGAGGTCCAGGGATCAAATCCCAGCCCCTGTCTGTGCAAACCCATATGCTGAACTGCAGCACAACTGGGATGCGTACATCCCAGCACCACTGGGATGGCTCAGTGGTGAAGGCACCTGCCTCCCATGTGGGAGACCCCAGTTTGGTTGCTGTCCTGCCTGACCCCACATCCACCTGTGTGGAATGAAACCATGTCACAACTAATGATGTACAACTACAGAGACTGCTCTGGGCCCTCCCCTTCTCTCTCTCTTCCTCACAAACAATAAAATAAATATTAAAAAAATAGATAGATAGTACTAAAGGCCCTTGTCAGCCCATTCCAGGTTACCTAAAACGCAAGTACTTCATCTGTCTTCCTCATCACTGAATTCCTAGAAATAGCTAGAACAAAACCCTAGGCATTCAGTAAATATTTGTTAAAAGAGTGACTGAAAATGAAAACAAGTCTCAGCCAGCTCTCCCTGGCTGCCCGACACCATAGCACTGCTGGTATAATGAGCCTGCTCTTCACCACCTACTGAGGATCTCCAGGAATCTGTGCTGTGTAGTGTCCACCAATGACATTCTGGCAAGCAAAGGCAGTGCTGAATATATATGTGGAAGCAAAAAATAGGTGTGGACACAATTTTTGGAAATAGTGGTAGATGCGGGGGTTCGAGCCCAAAGTGAGGAACGTGATTGGTTTCCTGTACAAACCAAGAGCACTTGGAACAATAATTCACCAAAAATGCCACTGTCCCTTGGTACGACCTCAGTGTCCAGCAAAAGTGTGTGAAGAAATTGATACAGACAATATTTTTGGTATTAATACATGTTACAAGTTAAAATGCTCCCAGAGAGACAATGTGATGCTAAGAAGTTTGGCTAAGTTTGTGTTTTATATTTTTCATTCTGATAATCGGGTTTCTTGTACATGTGTCCTGGTTTTCTTTGTACCTTTGGGGTCCTGCAACAGGGGTACTAAAGGAAAGTCTATTGAATATGCACATTTCAATGGGAGCAAGAAATAAGTAGGAGGGTTTGGAGAAACCTTGGCTTTTAAGGACAGAGTTAGTGTGAAGTGTGTCTTGCTTTGCTAATAATGGCTGCAACCTCAGTACTTGGGACAACAGCTAGCACATAGATGCTTAATAAAATTTTACTGAGTGAATCAATGACTATGAATGAGTAATTGAAATCGTTCTTTGCAAGGACAGACTATATCCAGTTAGAGACCAGCATCTAAGTTTACAGGCCGGCTTCTGGCGCAGACCACTCCTCCTGGGAAACCCCTCCTGGAAGTGCACAGGGGAAAAGAAGCCCCTGTCAATCCTCGTGGGCAGAGTGGGTAGGGGCGGGCCTCCAGCCACCTCTCCACGGACCCAGGCGACCGGCTTTAGGACCCGGCGCAGCACGGACAGGCAGCTTGGAGGCGGGGCTAGCGGGGGACCGTCGCGCACGCCTGACGTAATCAGCCCGCGCAAGCAGGAGCGGGGACGCCGAGGGCAGTGGGGGAAGCGCAGCCGCCACGCACCATGGCGACCCCGGCCCAGCAGCCTCTCCAGTCTGGCGGCGGGAAGCGCAAAGGCAAGGCTCAGTACGTGCAGCCCAAGAGGGCTCGGCGCTGCGACGGCGGCGGCCCCCGGCAGCTGGAACCCGGGCTGCAGGGCATTCTCATCACCTGCAACATGAACGAGCGCAAGTGCGTGGAGGAAGCCTACAGCCTGCTCAACGAATACGGCGACGACTTGTTTGGGCCGGAAAAGGTACGGGCCGCGGGGCGGGCGGCTGCTAGGCCTTGGACGGAGGCGGGAAGGCCGGCTGCCTTCGTACGCATGCGCGGGTTTTGTGGCCCGCGCCATGACGAGGGGCGTGGCCTCGCCTATGTTTCCGCCCCCTTGCGTAGTGCCTGCAGGGTGCTGAGCTCGCTGGCACCTTGAGCTTCCTTTCCCCGTGGCTCCCACTTAAAGATTAATTTCTGCGCCCCAGCCGTTGTGATTCTGAAGCTCCTTAAGAAACATTTACTTACGATAGATAACCTCATGGAGTAATGTTCACGAGGGAGGGTTAAGTAGAGGGTCCAAGTTCACAAGGGTTTTTTCCAGATCCTGCCACCATCTGAACACCCTGGCTCTAATAATATCCCAAGCCATATCTTTGAAATAGTGGGTTTACTGTTACTGCTCGTTATTTGTCAAATGCACGTAAAAGTACATTTTAAAAGTAACTTTTGTACCAATACCACATTAAATCTTATTGTTTCATCACAGTTTGGAAAAAATTATTATGCCCTCAATTTAGGATCTGGACTGCAGACACCCCAAGAATTAAATGGTGGAGTGTAGGGATTTGAATTCTGCTGAGCTAGATCAGAAAGAATAGTGATAGTACTTCGTAAGGTTGGTTAAAAGGTTGCTTGTGCCCATAAAGTATGTCCTGGTATATAATAAAGGCTTCGTAAATGTTTACAGTTACCACTCGAGCCTGATGAGCAACTCCATTGGTGGGGCAGGAGACTGGGCAACAGTGCATATCTGGTCTACACTGGTACCTTGAGCAGGTTCTTGAGCTACTTCTCTTCCCTCTTCCTCTGTAGAGGGGGAGTAAGGATTTTTATTTTTATTCCAGACCTGTTTGGTCTGATCTCGCCAAAAGCAGAGTGTTATATTAGGTACACAGGTATCTAGTGATGGGGATGAAGCTCCACCCAGAAATGGTTTATCTGGTGAGCACATTTCCCTGTGTCCTAGACTGTCGAGATGCTTTGAAAACATGTTTCAAATAGTATGTACCACAGTCTGAGGGAACTCTTCTTCCTCCGCATTTTGGAAGGCGTGTGTCTCAGTCTCTTAAAAAGCTTTATTGTCAATATTGAGCCATCTGCCACTGGAGGTTTCACATAAACAGTTAATTATAGCTTTTAACACGAGCTGTTTGAGCATTTCTTCTCATTAGTTTTATGCAAACAGTTTACAGACAAGGATCAGCAGCCCTCTGGAAGCGAGGGAGAAGACGATGACGTGGAGGCTGCCTTGAAGAAAGAAGTTGGTGACATGAAGGCATCTACGGAGATGAGGCGAAGAAGATTCCAGTCAGTGGAGAGTGGAGCGAATAACGTAGTCTTCATCAGGACACTCGGGATAGGTGTGTCTGATCTGCCTTCAGATTACTGATCAGTCTCAGAGAATATTGTGTACAAAATGGCTTTCTGGTTATATCTCAGTTAATCATTTGGTTACATCCTTACACTGTATAAGCATTGGGCAGATGGAGAGGTGGAATGGGGTGGTGGCTTAGCCATTGGAACTTGGCTTTGCCACTTTGTAACTTTAGGTGAAATAAAGAGTGCATCTAGCTGCTCAGCTATAGCCAGTTTGGAATGGCTTCAGACTTTTGAGAATGTAGTCCTGGTAGGACCAGATCTTCTGAGTCTCCAAAAGACATTGGAAATCTGGAAAAGTTTCTAGATTTTTAAAAGCAGTTAACTAATTTAAAAGTATTGAAAACACTGAGCAGCCCCTAACAGACTTACATGTAACTCCTCCAAGGAGTGAGATTCAGACTCCTGTATGAACGTATTAGCTAGTGGACTAAGTCCATCTTTTCAGGTGACTTGCAGATTTTTGTTTCTGTAGAAAAGTGTGTACCGTTTGATGTTTGTTACTTTGATCGTACCTGTAACAATAGGTATAGCAACAGTATGACTTTGCCATTGGGTAAATCAGAGATGGCAAAAACATTAACTCCAGTGTCTTCATGAACAGTTCTTGGTGAAAGCAGTAATAATGCTGAAGAGTTAAAATGTTAGATTGAGTATTAATCCATAGTAGGTACTGAAGAAATATTAGTGGGGAAACATGGTTGGTTAGACTTATTTAGAATTCATTCTAATAATTTCTTCTGTATTGTCAACTTATGTCATTGCCAATGAAGATTCGTTTTAGAGAGTTTGAGTTTTTAAAATGTTTGAGAACTTATATTCTTATTTGCTTGTTGTGTGCATTTTTTTTCTTTTTTCTTTTTTTTAGAACCTGAGAAATTGGTGCATCATATTCTCCAGGATATGCATAAAACCAAGAAGAAGAAGACTCGGGTTATTCTGCGAATGTTACCCATCTCAGGCACATGCAAAGCTTTCTTAGAAGATATGAAAAAATATGCAGAAACTTTTTTGGAACCCTGGTTTAAAGCTCCAAATAAAGGGACATTTCAGATTGTATACAAATCTCGAAATAACAGTCACATGAATAGAGAAGAAGTCATCAAAGAATTGGCAGGTTTGTTGCTCTTAGTGATTTTCACATTGGTGTGCAATGGTAAATACTTATTCTTGTTTTTAAGAGTGTTATTTAAAATATTTAAGGCTTACATTTTTTAGTGTAGAGCAAGTATATTAAAATGTCCTTAAAATAATATCAGACCCAGCTGATTCAATATGTTGGATACGAGATTTTCTGGTCGTTAAATATTAAGTCTTTTCCAGATCAAGATTGACTTTTCTCTGAATCAAGTTCTCTTACTAAATGTCTCAGGATTTCATTTGCATTTATGTTTTGAAAAAGTTTAGGGAATTTGATTGAGGTCTGTGTAGAAGAGCAGACCTATAGGTAGTATTTTGCTTTAACAAGTCCAAGCAGAAGCAGATGAGAGATTGTTTTTGTATCCATCAAACCCAGGTGTTTCCGTATTCTTTTTGTTAACAGGAATAGTGGGAAGCCTCAATCCGGAAAACAAAGTGGATCTTACCAATCCACAGTACACAGTGGTGGTGGAAATCATTAAGGCTGTGTGTTGTCTGAGTGTTGTGAAAGATTACCAGCTGTTCAGAAAATACAACCTGCAGGAGGTGGTAAAGAGCACCAAGGAGCCTCCGCAGCTTCACCCAAAGCAGGCAGATGGGAAAGAAGCTAAAGTGGAGCCTGGTGACAGGTCACGTCAGAATGACCCAACAGAAGAAAACAATAATCAGCAGGTGGTACCAGAGACTAGTGAGGAGCTGGGGCAGACACAGCCAGAATCTGAGCCACCGGCTGTCAGTGAGGAAGGAACTCACCCTGAACTTGCAGGTCAAGTCACAGAGGGTTCGGAGTCCAAAGAAAATGACCTCTCATAGGAAAGAAATCACGTGATGTTGGAGGTGAGGTTCACTGGCATTCTAGGAGATGTTGCTGGGATTCCATAGAAAATTATACCTGAAAATACTGTATTTGATCTTTTTGTGCTGCACAGTCCTGCCCTCAGTGGGGAACCGTGACTGGGCCGCCCTGTGAAGTTTCATAAGAGATCTTTGCAGCCCCGCCTGGTGGTATGCAGTAGGTCCACGTGCATTTGGTTGAACTTGGAGAAACCGTGGCTCATTGGTGAACGTAACACACGGGAGTGTGGGGTGTGGCGTTGGCCTCTCCCTCCTGATTACCTCCCAGCTTCGCTTCTTGCACTGCCTTGCAGCTGACTTATGGGAGCGAGCGAGCTCTGTGAAATAGCAACTCGGACATTTCACTCAAAGGAAGGGATTTCTTTGTGTTGCAACTCACTTGTCTCCTGCCACTGTTGTAAACATTGCAGAACCATGGGTCGTATAGGTTAGAAGTAAATTGTTTTGTGAAATCTTTGTACTTTTTGTGAGTTCTCGTGCAGCTATCATGCCTGTTTTTATATCAGCATTTGTTCGCTTCACACAAATTCGGCAGTCCAGTGCTGCGATCGGTGAAGGCAAGAGGCGAGGCGGAAGAGGACCGCGCTAGGCAGCGAGCTGCAGGCATTGCTGAGGAGCTTAGTGGCGAAGCCTTCGAGATGGTCGGTGTGTTAGTGCAACAATGGACACAAACTCCTTACAACAAAAGCTATTTCTCACTGGTTTAATCTGGACTCCTAACCCAGGGTCCCGTTCCATTATATCTCATCTATGGAATGCAGTTTACATACAGCCTTAGCATTTGCTCCAGCACTTGTGACTATAACTCATGGCCATTTGATAAGTAAAAATGTTGATTGTTTTAAGCGACTTTTGGAATGTCAAAACTATAAAGCTTTTGTTCAAAAAATCACATTCAGTGAAAGCAAATGATCTAGTAGCAGAATTTACTCCAGAAAAGAAAATTTCACAGTTGGTAAGACTGTACTAATACCAATATTAAAATGCTAGCCCAAAAAGTACAAGAAATGGAAAAGACTTGACTCCAGTGTAATAAATTGATTTACGTCACATGAAGCTAGAGGTTTTGCGTAATGAACTGAAATGCAGCACCTTCTCTGGGTTGACGAGTCAACAGGTTTCACGAATATTTGACATGCTGTAGCGTTGACAAGATTTGTACATGACGCTGATGTTCAAGAAAACGTGGCTGCTGCTAGGAGCCTCCCAAAACAAAGGCCACTGTAAACTCAATGGGTCTTCATACCTGAAAACCAAAGGTCTGTCCTCTGTCCTGCCGGCACTCCAACAGCCATTAGTAATTGGCTTCACAACAAGTTTTGCCTCGTTTTAATGAAAGAATCCTGAGGTTGGTGTCATTGCACACTGCTTTTACCACAGAAGGGTGCTGATGTAAAAAGAACTTCAGGATGAAATGAGAGTTCTGGGTAGTACCACACAAATGGTTAACTTAATGAAAGACCCATTTCTGCAAGACTATTTTGAGAAACCCTAAAGCTGAAACCTCAAGAAGAGCACATCGCTTCAATGTACAAAAACCCAGTGGCTGATCCCAGTGGCTGATCAGAGGAAAAGTTCTCAGCAGGATGCTTGCGTTGAATGGAATTGCCGGAGAACTTAACAAAGCACTCAGCCAGTTTTTGCTGAGTGCTCTGAAGAGTAGCTGCAGAAACTGTTCTCTTCATTTCACTGGGTGAACAGATGAGTTTCTGCAAAGTCTTGGGGAACATGTTTTTTCTTAAAAGTGACCAGATTCTTTGATCAAAAAGCAATGGACTCTGAAACAATCACATTGTCCAAGGAACCCTAGAAGTGTTGCCACAGCCACGTGGGCTTGAGAATGAAGACAGTAACAAATCTCAAGCCATCTAAACTCTTGGAAGAACTGCAAAACCAAATTAAATAGCGTTTACTGGGAGAGGAACCCCTTTTCGGAATCCTCTCAGCCTGAGGTTTTGTCTGAGAGAGAATGAATTCTGAGTCCTGGTGGGACAGCTCTGGATTTCTGTGACATAAGAGTATCCTTGAACTTAGTGCTCACACTCACATACTGTGAGGGCTCCTGTAATTTGAACATAATTTCAGGGGTTCCTTCCTCCAGGGCAAAACAACTGAAAACTAGAAGTGCAAAGAGGGCTCCAAAAAAAAAAGTCCAGATTGAGAATATAAAGGGGCAAGCTTTTGGAGGTGGGTCTGTTCTTAAATTTTAAAAAGTTTGGAAGTATTCTAAGTTGTTAAATTCTTCTGGCATGAATGGCTCTGCTTGTTTAATGGCTAGTGAACGTGGGGAAATCTGTTTATCCTCCCACTTGGCAAACCGGACTGGAAGGACCTGGTGGGGACAGATTAGCTGGGGCTTTGCTAATGCAGCTGAGGCTGACCTTCCTTATGTATCTTTCTTTACGTAGTTAGAATGTTAACTCCTAATAGGTTGGTGCCATTTTGAAAGGATGATAGGAATGTTGTAAGTATCATTTGAGGGACGTGGAGGATGGGATTTTGGTGCCTTCAGACATGCTCCAAGACAAGGATTACCTTTATTTCTATAGTTCAGGACTCGGGGACTCGGGATAAAATTGGCTGTATGCTTTTAGAACGTACAACTCTGCGGAACTGTTTCTTTACTTGGTGAAAGCTGCTACTGTACAGAAAACTTGTGTTTAGTAGTTTGTTTTAATCCCCTTTAGTATTTATTTGTCTTTGGTAAGACCTGAGTGTGACAAGCTGTTCTTTCCTAGCTAGAAAGTACTGTATTCTGAAAGATTTTTCAGGTTTACCAGCTGTCAGTTTTCAATGACATTTGAACATGTTACCGGTATGTTATAAATAATTAGAAGTCCAGACTGAGACTTGAATACTTTTTTACTTTTTAATTTTAATTTTTAAAAATTATGTCAGTTTAAAAAAGCCCACCTCAGCATTGTGGTTCAGTAAACTTGTTTTGCTCTATAGAGGGAAGAGTGTTAAACTGGGTATTTTAAAACATGTTTCTCTAAGGTTAAACATGATTTCTAAATCTTATTTTTCCTTGTATTTTGCATTTGGTACGGCCAAATATTGAGCTTGTTTTTCATAGTTCCTGGTTTTTTTTCAGAAAAATAAAAATCTGGTTCGTAAAGATTGGTGTTCTGTACTTCTTTCTGTCTGCCTCTTGATTTATAAAAAATATATAATAAAAGATATGTGAAATTATGTGTCAGTAAGGCATTACATTGTCCTAAAATGTAAAGATATAAAAATTTATTAATTGCTTTTGAATAATTACTTTTAAGTGATCTAAGCTTTAAATATTTTCCAGTGACTTCAAAATAATCCGAGGGGGGACCCCCAAAAAACCCAAAATTCTCTTCTGGAGGGCAGGCGCCTTGTAACGCAGGCTTCCCCCACTAGGTGAGTGTTCTAGGAACCCATCTGCATCTCTACCAGCTGGCATGGTTGTGAGAGGCTGTGTTCGGCTTCAGCAAATTTTTTCGGAAGAGTCTGAACACATTTGCCCATTTTATGACGGGTGATTTACACAAATGTGGCATGACAGCACACCTACCCACACCATGCTGAGTGTTCAGCAGTTTTTGACCCCAAAACAGCATGACCCCTGTGCCTTACCCTCCCTATTCACCAGATTTCACCCTGAGCAGCTTTTTACCCTGGATGAAGAGTCCTCAAAGGAAAACGTTCTGCTGATGTGGAAGAGTGAAACGAAAAATGGCATCAAAATCAAAGAGTTCAAAAACTTTTGAGCCGTGGAGAAAGTGTCTCAGGTGTAGTGCATCTAATGGAGAGAACTCTGAAGGCTGAAGTTTAAACATGTAAGAATAAATACATGTATTTTTATAAATGCCATTTTTTAATAGTTTTTTTTGGTGGGGGGGGGTCCTCTTTGTCCAGTACTTTATTCCGCATATTAGCCATTGAATTATTTATAGTCCTCATTCTAACAATATTTTAACCCACCTTAAAGAATTAGTAATATATAAAAATGTTAAGCAGAATTCTGTATTGAACATTTCTCTTAGAAAAGGTCTTTATTTTGAATTAATCAGGCACAAGATAAATTCATTGTCTAGGGTGCATTTCTAAGCAATCATTTGACCCCTGCAATTTTAAATCCTACAAGTCATACTCATTTTGTCGATTTGCTCATCAACCATTTTCTTCCCAAATATTTTTAGATTTTTATTTATTTTTTGGCTAAGCGCAAAACACACACTCAGTTCGGAGTTTTCAACCAGGAAGAATCTTAAGCATTTTAAGACAGTCGTTGCTGTCTCATCAGAAAGCCAAAACTAAAAGCAACCCTGTAACTGTATCATGCCTCAGTTTCCTGCCAGGCTATGTTCGTCCCCATTCACGGTCTCTTAAAACATTGCGTTTGATTTTCCCAGTGATTGTCTTTGGGAGTTCTTGAACAAATTCCACCTAGTGAACAAAAACAGGCTATGAGACACTTGCTTCCGTTTTGATGATCCTAACTGCGTAAAATGGGAGCGAGCTTTCAGGAAACACTTGGCATTGAGTTTCAGACTTGGGGTTGTCTTAGCCTAAACTTGTTGAAGTTCTAGGACCCCAGAAACTTCTATGTGTATATCAAGATGACGGGCGCTCCATCATATGGGTTTTTAGTGCCAATTCCCCAGCATGCTTTCTAGAAGAATGTAATCCCCTTATTGCTTTCCGCCAGTTCAAACTAGACCTTGGCCTCTACTCCTGCCTCCAAGGAAATAGGAGGCCACACCTAAATGCACAGGGAAAGTGAAATACTGGTTTCTGAGCCTCTAAGCAGAGTGCTGGAGGCCCCCAGGGAGGGTTTTAGGAGGTGATTTTGAATATACACAATTTTCTCTGGATGGTAAAATACTCTCCCTCTGCCAAGATAAGACTTAACTATATTTTAAAAGAGCTTCAAATGTTCTTGAAAATCAGCTGGTTGCTGAGTTAGTGAATTCAGTGGGGAAAAATGTAACTGGTTCTTAGGTTGACGTTAACAACCTTTTGGCTGAAATGCCAGCTGAAGAGGAAGTCTCACGTCCTTATCAACCAATAGGATTCCAGGACTCAGGGGCATGGCAGTGCCATCTGTGTTTTAAAGTCCTCCCTTGAAGAAGAAGGTTTCGGGAACCACTCCACAGTTTGGATAGTATCTTCTTCCTGAGTCTTACATTTGGTCACTTGATATTTAAAGGCATGTGCTTTGAATTCATAAGGGTATTGTGGGCCAAGAGTCCTGTGGTAGGTGAACCTGGTTCTCATTCTCTTTTTTTATGTTAAATTTATTAAGATGACATTGGTTGGTAGAAATTGTAAGTTCCAGGTGTACAATTCTACATTACATCGTCTATGTGTTGCATTACGTGCTCACCACCCAGAGTCAGTTCTCTTTCCATCAAATATATATATATTTTATGCCCCCTCCTTCTTCCCCTCCCTCCCTTCCCCCTTAATGCTTAAGGGGTCGGTACTGTCTTTACAGCAGCCTGACGCCATTTTTTTCTCATAGGGAATGAGACTGGTGAGTCCTGTAAGGATTCTTAGTAATAGTATTGAGTTTATCAAAACCTCTAGCTTATTCAGCATTTGTAGTGCCCTAATATCAAACATTTTAAAGCAAAATTCTTAGGGCCAAACACACCGAAATAGGTATCTCCTACGTACCTAATGATCTCCCCTAAAGTCAAAAGCGACTAAAATCTAGATAACTTGTTAGCTTCAACCCTAGTTTGACAGCATGCGTTTAACTTTTGGGACAAATACTTGCCTTTCTCGGATATTTGTACGGTGCAGTTGATTTTTTCACATGGTCCTGAAGTTCAAGAGTTAATTTCTCTGGGTCAGATGACTTGAAGGGTACAGATAAGACAACAAAAGCTTTCACTACCTGCGGGAGAAAAGTCCATTTATAGTGGTAATGTTTGTTTTTCGGAGGTATCAAGAGTTTGGAACCAATACTGAGGTAGGTACTTATCACTGTATTTTTCCAATTATGAGATAATACTTTTGTCTAAAATTGTTAGACCAATAATTGGGTGTCATCTTATACACGCAGTGACCCTTGGATTGATTTCTTAATCTTGGGCTAGAAAAGTAGGGGTGGTCTTATACATGGGGGTGTCTTACACACGGAAACATGCACTATTTGTTAATAGCAGCTTGAGGGACAGATACAAATGCCAGAGATCGCCTCTGACCCTCTGAACCGAACTTGGGCGCAAGTGAGGTTTTGAGACTTAATTCCCGGTGAGTGGTGTGTGAGTGTGAGGAGTGCAGTGGTCCAGGAAAGCAGAAGGCTGAGTTTTACTTACACATACTGGACGTTTCTAACTGACTCAACTATTCATATGGGCAGTCCTTGATTTGCAGATGACTACTTATTCCATCAAACCTATACTGTTCCCTAACATGTAGTGAGGGGACAGATGGAGGACTTGGAGAATATGGGGTCAGCACAGGGCCCCCTCGTTAGTAGTGGTGCCCTGATTTCCCCATGGAGGATTACCCTCGCTTCTCTCTGGTGGTACTGACACTGACTCCTACCTCCAGGGACCGTCATACAATCCGGGTCTGGGCTAGTCGGCATGTTCCAGTCCCCAGGCCACTGCATGAACATGGGCTCTAAGTTAGGCAAATGCCCTCCTTCCAGTTGCTCAAAACTTGGAAAGGGAGCCGTCTCCTTCCCTGGGGTTGTTATGCTGTGTGCGTTTGGAGTTGGTCACTGTCACATGGGAAGAACCTGCCCAAATGGAGGCGACATAACCAGCAGCAGTGCCAAGAACTTGAGAGACTTGTCTTTCAACTTCATGTGGTTCCTTGGGTGCAGCATACCTGAAAACCTCACATGGGTGTGAGCCCATAAATTCCTTTCATTTTCTTTTAAGTCATTTTGAGTTGAATCCTTGTCACTTGCCACTGAAAGGATCCTACTACATTCCCTTTGGGACAGAATTCATTGGGACAGAAATCATGAAGTTGATGGCCTGGTGTACCTTCTTGCCACATGTGTGCCTCATGGAGAGAATTATTCGTACACGACTGCCCCTGATCCACGCCTTAGAGTGGCCAAGTGGCCAGAACGTGGATGTACGGACTCGGAAGGTGCCAGCCCCTCTACCTCGCCTCTGATGGGATCTGGACTGCTGACCACGGCCGACTCCACCACAGCTGGGTGCTCAATCAGCGCGCTCTCCACTTCAAACGGCCCAATCCTGTAGCTAGGGGACGAAAGGGAGTCGTGGATCACTGCCCCAGTGAGGACATAGCCCCTGACCTGGTGTTTCTTCCCAACCTCGGC
Organism: Craseonycteris thonglongyai; assembly: GCA_004027555.1. Classification (NCBI taxonomy): domain Eukaryota; kingdom Metazoa; phylum Chordata; class Mammalia; order Chiroptera; family Craseonycteridae; genus Craseonycteris; species Craseonycteris thonglongyai. The sequence goes on along the minus strand of PVKE010000160.1, from coordinate 15,971 downwards.
CAATGCACCAACCCAGAGGATATGATGACGTCGTCAGCTCGGCCCACAAACCGGAAGTACCCATCGCTGTCCATCACGCCTCTGTCCCCAGTGACGTAAAAGTTCCCTCTGATTGTGGCGGCAGTTTTCTCGGGATTGTCCTAGGAATCAAAGGTGATGTTGGGGGTTAATTTGGTCAGGATGGAAAAAGGGGTATGGCCCCCCATGAAGGGGTACACTGCACATTCTAGTTCTAAAAGAAATTAATTTTTTTTTAAAAGGTAGTTCCTAGTACAGGATACAAAAGGCCCAAGAGTATATAATACAAAGTAAATCTCTTTCACCTCTAGTGCCCTTTCTAACACCCTCTCCCTGACATTGTTCTTTCTTTTTTCTTTTTTTAAGATTTATTTTATTGTTTTGGACAGAGACAGAGAGAGAGACAGAGAGAGACAGAGAAGGTGGAGGGCCCATAACAGTCTCCATAGTTGTGCATCATGAGTTTTCAACATGGTTTCGTTCCACACAGATGGGCAGGGGCCTCCTGCATGGGAAGCTCACCCCAGTTCAGCACATGGGTCCACACGGGCCGGGGCCGGGATTCGATCCTCAGTCCCCAGGGCTGCAAAGCGAGTGCTCAACCCGCTGAGCCATCCCGGCTTCCCGACACTGTCCTTTCTGAGGGTAACCACTGCAACTAGTTTCTCACACATAGAACTTCGTCTTTACAGAACTTTAAGTGAGAGAGGATTTTCTACCCCTTTGACAGTTGGTGAAATAGACTGGGGTTTTGTGAGGTGCCCAAGGTGCTGTAGCAAATGAGGGTGGGTATGAAATGTGGGCCCAAGTCCGTATGACTCCCTGTGACACCTTTTCTGTTCAAGGTCAAGTCCTCGTACCACGTATTCAGAGAAGAAGCAGAAGGGCCGGGCAGACCCCAGTCTGAGGGCGATTTCCCCTTCTGTGCCCGGGGGCAGGATGTCGCCGTTTCCATCTATAATCTAAAGCGAAAGAAACAGTCGAGGCTCTTAAAATGCTTTTCTTCTCACACCATGAAAACGGGTGGGGAGTCCTGTACGGAAGAGCAGGAAACGGTGAAACCCCCCCCCCACCCCCCCGGCTTCTCTACGGGCCCGTCAGAGGTCACCCACCTGGACGTCATAGGGCGCTACTGCTGTTCCCATGGAGCCCGGTTTAATTGCTTGCCCTTTCTGATTGGCACAGATGATTCCCTATTGGGAAGACATGCATATTTAGGTAAGTGTGTACAAGGTCATTGTCGGTGGCTGTTTCTGTCACAACTGTGACAGCTAGGACAACTCAGTGTCCACTGACGTTCCCAGGTTGCACGCTCAGATTCTGACGTCGATGGGCTCTTGTAGGCTGGTGGTGCCCAAACTCGAGTGCTTGTCAGAATCTCCGGGAGCCTTGGTAGCACACACTTCGCTAGGCCCTGTCCCAGAGTTTCTAATTCAGTGGGTCCAGGTGGGGGTGGGTGGGACCTGGAGCATTTGTATTTCTACCAAGTTTCCCACGTGCTGCTGCTACTGCTGGTTGGAGGATCACGTTGGAGGCAGAGGGTACCATTGAGCATGCCTTGGGGTACGCTGCTCACGGGGGCTCTCTGGGGTCCCCCCCAGTGCAATGGAACGTGAGCTGCACAGTTCTGGACCTCTCTCACCCCTGACACCTCCAAAACATGTCCTGTGTTAGGAGGAGACAGGAAGACTAAGGAATAATCATAATCCCCCTTCAGCCAAAGCTAATGGGGTGATTCAGAGGTTCTGGGAACGACTGGCAAGCAGGGTATTCTGGGAAGCTCCTTAAAATTTAGAGCGTGATGGGGACACTTCAGGGGCTCTGTTGACAGTCCTGGGGTTGAAAGGCTCCCGATATGCCAGGGCTGTCCAACCTTGTGTCTTCCCTGGGCCATGTTGGAAGAATTATCTTGGGCCACACGTAAAATACACTGACAATCTCTGATGAGCGAAAACAAAGGTCACAAAAGAATCTCATCACGTTTTAAGGACGCTGGCGAATGTGTGTCGGGCCACATTCAAAGCCCGTCCTGGGCTTGTGGCCCGCGGGTTGGCCAAGCTCGCAGTCTGCTGCCCTGCAGCTCTGCCCGGTCAACGTACCACTTCCGTCTGTCCGTAGCCCTCGTGCAGTTCCAGCCCCGTCTGCTGCTTCCACTGGTCCCGCACCTCCTGGTTGAGCGGCTCCCCTCCCGTCAAGCAGTGTCTCAGCTTCTTGAATTTGTATCTGGGGAGACAGATGCATGGGGTCAGTCTCGGGGGGAAGAAATCCGAGCGGCTTGCATTGTAAGATAATTGGGATGTTCTAGGAAGAAGCCAACGAGCTAAGGGAGGTCAAGTCTCAGAAGTTTTGTTCAAGAAGTATTTGTTGAACACCTACTGTCTTGCCAGACATTGTTCAAGGCAACAAGGTTTCCGGACAGGGCTTACATTTTAGCAGGTTATTAGGAGAATAGGTAGGTGAAAATGCTCATAAAGACATGAAGGCACTTCTTCTGAGCACTTACAAGCGACAGAACAGCTGACGTTAGTTTGAGCATTTCCCGTGTGCTAAGGAGCATTCTCACAATCCTCACGACCTCCATGTTACAGGTGAGAAAACGGAGGCTGAGAGCCATTAGAGAACTTGCCCCCCAGCCTCACAGATAACACAGGGCCAAGTTCAATGCTCTGTGCTCACCAAGTGTCAGGGGTCTCGCCACGCAGGCGGCTTCCACAGCGTTCTCATCAGGCCCCTGACAATCAATCCTCTCTCATGGGTGGAGTTAAGGGAAGCTTATCAGGGCCATCGGGAGGGTTTGCGGTCACACCTGTTTGAATCGTGAGCTTCTCACCACTGGTTTTCCTACTCAGCTGCCCACAGGACCCCAGTGAGGAAGTCTAGAGTGGTCTGAATGACAGCAAGGCCCTCACTGGGCAGGAGGGTGTGGTAGGACAGGAATCGTGCTTATTCAAAATAATCCTGTATAGCCCTGGAATCACTCTTGAAGCGTGAACAAGATGCTGTTTGGAGAGACCCACAGGAGCTGACACCGACTAGGGTAAGAGGAGATTCTATCTGCTTATTTCTGTGGCTCACGGCACACACACACACACACACACACCGCCCCCACCGGGTGGGCGAGCTGGCACTACTTAAACAGCTTCTTCCTTTGTCTCTCTCACGAATCGAATTCATATTACTTACATAGATCTACATTGCAACGCCACTGGCCAAATTGAATCTCATTTTCAAGTCATAAGACTTCCCAAGCTCCTCTTCAAGGAAGTAGACATGTAGTAGTTGTTGTTGTTGTTGTTGTTTGGGGTGGGTGGGTGGGAGGATTGGGAGTTCTGGGACTGTAGGGATCTAGTGTTCCCCAGAAATGGTTCGGTTGCCCCCCGAGGCCATCTTGGGGGGCAATTGTGTCCCACTGGGAAGACTTTAGACCGTATCTGGAGACATTTTTGATCATCACGACTCACGGAGAGGGAGGTACGCCTGGCATCTGGCGGGTGGGGGACCGGTTGGAAGGCAGCTTGACGGCCAACAATGAGCAGGACATTGCCCCCTCCCCCACCCCCATGACACCAAATTATTTGGTTCGATTAGAGCCGTTGTTGACAGCCCAGAAGGAGCTTTCTGCCCACGTACCTCTTCAGGTCTTTCTGCACAAGCATCCGGTACACAGTGGGTGCGCTGCACAGGGTCGTGATGGGGTAGGTGGTCAGCGTCTGCATGATGCAGAGACACAGGGGTCAGAAGTGGCTAATTCAAGGCAGCCGATGTCTACAACGCCTCGTTCGCGTGCGTTTTAACGAAATAAGAAAGCAAATATTGTATTAGTTGTCACTAGTGACTGCATGTCTACTGGGAATGTTCAGTTACTGGAAAGGAGTATCACTAGGTTGCGGTAATAGACACACACAGCCAAACTCAACAGAAAGGGAACTGGTGACTTTGAGAACAACCCCGAGGTCTGAACAGGGTTGTTTTGCCTGGGGCTGCAAATGACCTTTCATGGTGGAATGGTGAGGTGCTGATCACTGGGTAGTGCCCACTCTGGACCTGCAAGCTCTCCTACCAGACCGCTTCTCATACTGTCTCTGAACCACAGCAGTCCTTTACAGTGGATTGATGAAATGCACGAGTAAGGCGTTTTTCAGGTCTTTTCTTTTTTTTAAGATTTATTTTTTTGTTTTTGACAGACAGAGAGACAGAAACAGAGAGAGACAGAGAGAAGGGGGAGGGCAGAGCCGTCTCCATAATTGTACGTCTTCAGTTTTCAACATGGTTTCATTCCACACAGGTGGGCGGGAACTGGGCTGGGGGCCTCCTGCATGGGAGGCATGCCCCTCAAGCCAGTGGCCAAACCAGGGGGCAAGAACGGAACTGGGGGCCTCCCTCATGGGAAACACACCCCAGTTCAGCATATGGGTCCACATGGGCCGGGGCCAGGATTTGAGCCTCAATCCCCAGGAATGCAAAGCGAGTGCTTAACCCTCTGAGCCATCCCAGCTTCCCTCAAGTCTTTTCTTCATTAAGATTTCCTGGGCTCATTATACCACTCATTCCTTAAAGTCAAAGACATCTTAAATTGGGAGAAATACTAATGTTTTAGAGATCCTCTTTCTAGAGAGGTTCCACTAGATCACACAATGAATCGACAATTTACATTAAATTTAAGTATTTGAGAGAAAACTCTGAAGATGTATAAACGCTGTCCAGAAAAAATCCAACCATAAATGCCTCTATTCTTCATATTCATGACTGGATACTTTCTAGTCAGACTATCCAGATTGTCACAGATCAAGAATAACTTTTGATCTGTAAATGAGCATTTCTACTGTGTGTACTTGCTCCCTAGAATCCAACTGTTCTTAATAAGTATAGTGTATAGCCCTAAGAACATTCTAAACCCAGAAATGTTTTTATAGCACTTAAAATACATATATTATCCACAGGCATAAATGACAGCTCGTAGCTGCAAAAAACAAACACATTATCTTTGTAAAATAAGAATGTTCTTATTTTAGGGGATGCTGGGATTGCTCAGTGGCTGAGTGTTTGCGTCACATCATGAGGTTCAGGGTTCGATTCCCAGCCCCAGCCCGTGTAAACCCATATGCTGAACTGTGGCACAACTGGTAACCACCAGGATGGCTTGGTGGTAAAGTTTCTCACCTCCTATGCAGGAGGCCCCCAGTTCGGTTCCCGCCCCACGTGGCCCCACATCCACCTGTGTGGAATGAAACCGTGTCACAACTAATGATGTACAACTATGGAGACGGCTCTGGGCCCTCCCCCTTCTCTCTATCTCTCTTTCTCTCACCTTCTCTCAAACAATAAAATAAATCTTAAAAAAAGAGAATGTTCTTATTTTAATATTCTTATTTAATATGACATTACATAAGAGAAATTAATAATATATTAACAATCTATAGTAACAGTAATACACAATACTAAATAAGACAATATATTAAATATTTTATTTACATATTATCTATTTTATAAAAAAGAATACTCTTATTTTACAAATGTAGCTTTGGAAACTGCAAGGTTAAAGTGTCCAATTCTCTGCACTTTGCACACCTGTTGTAGATTCCAGCTCTTATGTCCCTTACATTTCTGTTACAACGTCCAGCCATCTCGCCAGACCAGTTAGCAAAATAACCAGGTGGGTATAGCTTTTATTCACACACAGGTGTGGCATTTATTTAATAACACCCATTTTGTTAAACTTAATCGATCTTTTAAGGTTGAAACGTAATTGGCCTGAATCACCGTTCTGTAAAGAAAGCGGATAAGTCCATGTGGGTGTCTCAGGTGAATAGCAGGTGGGGTGCCTGGTTTCAGGAAGAACATAGTGTTCTGGGGATTAACAGCGAGAAGCTTGAGGTCTGGGGAGAAAGTAAGTAGTTGCTCTGGGAGACTCCACCCAGGGGTTCGGTTTACCAGATAATTGTCTTTGTTTCACTGATCAGAAACCACAGATTGGCTTAGATGTCTAATCTGTTATTGAGAATCAGGCTTTTAAATGGCTACAGATTTAGTGGCATTAGCAAATCCTGAACACCATGAGGTACAAGAGAGGGTCTTATGCCTAAGAGTGTGTGGGGTGCTCCCTCTCTCCTCTGTTAAATACGGTCCAAGGCCAAGTCCCTGGAGATTTTGCATCGTGAATGGACAGCCAGGATCTCTTTCAATAACAAAGGATGTATATTTTTTGTAAACACATCTTCCCCCTAATTTTTAAAAATCAGTATTGAATCTTTATCAGTTGTTATAATTGCCAGAGTTTCTTATGACCCAAAGGAAGACCTTTGGGCATTTGAATCCAACGTCTAAATACTTTTATTTGCTATCGGCAGACAGTTCAGTGGCTTACCAAGTAGCATCCCTCTCTCCTCCCTCGCACAGTGATTTCTGTAAGCCCGACAAGCCCTGTATACGGGGAAATCGCTTTGCTGGGGTTTGGGGTGGGGGCCGGGGGGAGACAAGGGAGAGTCGTAGCTGGCAGTTATGACTTACATCCAAGAACACGTCCGTGTCAAACTGGGCCATCCGATGCACAAAGATACAGGCTCCCTGAAGCCAGGAAGAAAATAGACTGCCGATGGCCGCCTTGACCCAGCCTGTGTCGGCCATGTTCCATATGACGTCTGAGGGCCTCAGATCTAGCCAGTACCTAAATGACACGGAGAAGCAACAAGACAGACCGAAGCGGGACAAAACGAAACAACAACAAAAACCCGGAAAGCAAACAGGATGGGGGTCTTTGAGGACGGGCCAACCTCAGTGGCTACAGAGAAGGATCACAAGGCAAAGATGAGTGATTGTTCCCCCCGCTTTTATTAAAGGACGCCCCCGAATCCTTGGTTGTCGGGGCATGCAGTGGGAGGCTGGTTTGGGGCAGGATTTTCGGAGTGTGTCCATCGATGCAGCAACTATGTATTGAGGAAAGATTATGCGTGGGCACGATCCTACCCCCCGCCATGGGCAGGCGGGAACAGATCTGTGTTCTGCTTGCAGGGAGAGAATAGCACGCAATGCAGGGAGCACGTATAGAAATCAGTCGCGTCATCTCGCATCGTGGTAAGTGCTCTGTGGACAATACGACAGGGCGAGGAGAGGGAAGGCCACGCTGGGTGGGTGAATCTACCTGGCGGTGGAAAGACGCTAGGCATGCTCCTGGGGGGATTGCATCAAGGCTGACCGGTCAGCCAGCCGCACGGCGCCACCTACCGAGGCTGGGCCGGGGCACCTCGAGTTCTGTTCTGTAGCTGCCCCACGGGCCGTCTCAGGGCCGTGCCAGCAGAAGCGCCCGTGGGGCGGGGCTCAGCCACGCGGGAGCTGTCTCCTTACCTTCCGCAGAGGGTGTAGCCGATCCCCTGGCTGCTCTGGGAGTGCTGGGCCATCTTGGGCAAGCCTGTGGTCCCACTGGTGAAATAAATGGCCATCGGCTCTTGACTCGCTGTGTCCACGCAGTTGTGCTCAGCAGAGGCGCAGCTGTAAAACAGGGGCCCCACGAGGGTGGCCGAGGATGGCGGACCCGTTCACGCTGGTATGTCTTTTGCTCGGCTCCCGACGCCCTCTTGGTCCCAGAAGATGGTTCCCAGAGACAGAACCTAATCCAAAGCCTCCCTGAGAGGAACGTGTCACGAGATCTGAGGGACTCGGTAGATAAATGCCAAGATTTAATAGCTCACACCTCTCTTCTCTTTTCTTCTCTCCTCTCCCTTTTCTGTTTCCTCTCCTCTTCTCTCTCTCTCTCTAAGCTCCACCTCCCTATAAACCAAATCCATAGCCCTGATCACTTTCAATAATAAAAAGCTGTGTATTTTATTTATTTAAACATTTTTTTTAATTGTCCTTTTAAAAAAAAATCTATGAATTTAAAAAAATCAGTATCGAATCTTCTCCCGTTGTTATTATTTCAGGAGTTTTTATGATTTCAAGAAAGACCTCCTGGCGTTTGAATCCCACTTTTTGAATGCTTTTTAATTTAATTCCGTCGGTATCGTCGCAGATACAGCTAGCGGCTTGCCCAGTAGCACCCCTTTCTTCTCCTTGCACTGATAGACCTCTGGTTTTGTTCAGCTATCAGGCAGCCACGAGCTCCAGGGGGGTTGTTCTCTGTGTAGCCGCAAACGTGTCATCGCTGCCACTGCAGATGAAGTGGGGCGAGGGGGAGGGGGCGGGTACTCACTGAAGTAACTCCTGGAAATTGAGCCACCCCTTCCGGGCCTGCGGAGACACCAGAAGTTTGGTCTGCAAGTGGGGACACGCTGGCCCGACAGACTCCACCGCTGGGGCCACCTCCTCACTGGCCACAATGCACTTGACCTTGGAGGCTTGCAGGCGGTAGAGGATGTCTTTTCTTGTCAGCTGGGTAGTTCCCGGCATGAACACCAGCCCTGGGAAGGACAGAGGGCCCTGAGCTACACGGGACTGTCGTCCCAGGCAGGACCGTGGGCAGCCATCAGCTGCCCCTGCCTCAGTGCCCAGGGATCTGCCACAGGCCCCTGGGAGATCCTTAGAGCACTGGTGGCAGAGTCTGTCCTCAAGCTTCGTGACCTTCACTGCGTTCCTTGCTTTTTCTGTGCCTCCCTTTCCTTGTCAGGAAAACAGTATTCAGTGCCTGGCCTATAGCAGGCATTGCGACGGTGGACCGTTTGAATCATTACTTCATAGCACACTGTACAGCCCATCACACGTTTTTGTGAACATTTCATTCAGTCCTTTGAACCATTGGTCTCCAAAGTGAGTTTTGCAAAAGAATTCACAAATGCTTTTGTTTTTTAACCTTTTCTATTTGCCTATCAGGGAGAATCTAAATCTATTCGGAGAGGTAAATTCTGCACCATCTGGACAAACGCACCATAATCCAGCACTACAAAGAGAAACTGGTACCCACACTTGCTTCTACAGAGCTTGGTGTGTAACTTCTAATTGCCTAGCGTTCTAGCTGTGTGACTTTGGGCAAGCTGCTTAACCTCTCTGAGCCTCAGTTTCCTCTCTTGCAAAATGTGCATCACAATAACCCTTACCTTTTTAAGGTAGCTGTTAGTATCTCGTCACGGTGGCGCTTAATGTCCACTCTTATTTCACTGTCCTTTGTAAGCACGGCTTCAGTCAGAAGGAACGACTCAGAACCAGCCCCCAGCCCCGGCCCACACCACAGTCTCTCTGTTTCTGCACGATTTAGAACAGTGAAGCCACGGCACCGACCTGTTCGCATGCACGCCACGTTTACGAGCCACCACTCTGGGACTCGGGGCAGGATCACGGCCACGCGGTCTCCCCTCTGCAGGTTGCAGGGCTTGGTGAGCACGTTGGCAGCCTTCCGCGACCAGTAGCCCAGTTCTCCAAAGCTCCATCTCACCTCGTCCCCTCTGCCATCCACCCACCACAGGGCCAGGCTGGCTGGTCTCTCTCCTGTCTGGCCAGGGGCACACGGGAAAGAGAAGAGAAGGCTTATGTGACTGGTCACCAAATACATGGGACCGCTACCGGCACTAACCCTTAGCACCCCAGTTTGTCTTTTTTTAGTGGAACTGCCCCCGTCCTGTTGAGCACAGCTTGGGTGAGAAAAGCCATCCTGGTGGTCACCCTGCCGTGACCAGTGGGTGGGCACGTGACATTCGAAGCATCCAGGTCACGGTTTTGAACTCTCCCCTATCCCTCCAACAAACACATTTCTTTAAGTGAGACTCTTCCAATCCAAATAACCCTCAGGGATGTCCCAAGGTGGGTTAGGATCGTGACATCTGTTTACACCCAAAAGGCTGAGGTGTGGGTTTCCTAGGTAACAAGGAGAGCCGGACGGAGGGGCCAGGTGGGTGGGGACAGGCATCAATCAGCCCGATGGACTGATTTCTGCAGGCAACTTCTCACCCGTGATTCTACAAAGCCGGCTTTCTGTGTCGCCTGGCGGGAGGATAGAGCTCCCGTTCCCTTCCCTGCCTGCAGTGCTCGTTGTACCTTCCGTGCTCGGACAGTACTTGACAGCCCAGTTTCATTTCACTGTCCGTGAAGCTCGCTTTAGCCTCCTCTGCTGCTGGCTGACTTCTCTGCGTTCCTGCAGTAATGTGCTCCTACTCCCCGCGGCTCCGTGTCATGGCACTTGGTTGCAAATGTGTCCTATCCTATGGACGTGAGCTCCGTAAGACCAGGGGCTGGTCCAGGACCCTTTGGCCTGGGTGACCTTAGAGAAGCAGCTTAACTTCCCCAAGATTAAGCTCCTCATCTGAAACCCCCTCGGCGGTGATAGGGTTTTGACAAAATACTGGGGGTCAGTATTTCTCAATCTTTAGTCATTGAGTATCACTGATTTTTTGCCAGATCAGTTGACACCTGGGCTATTGTTCTTTGTCTTTTTCCTTTATATCAGCTCCCTTTTATGCGTATAGATTTACTGAAGCAGGAAAATGTGCTGAATCACCAGCATAGCTGGAGGATCAGGGCTCCTTGCTAGAAAAAGAGTTTGTTGAAAAATAAGCATCTTTCAAACAAAATACGCCCTTCAGTTTTATCTAGAGGTTATTACCCACTTCGACCTGCTCTCTCCGTTCACAAGGAAGTTTAGCAAGTGTTACCGAGGTGTGAAAACATCGTGGGTTTGGGGGACTCCGGGATAGCTCAGCGGTTGGGTGCTTGCTTCACAACCACAAGGTCCAGAGTTCGAGTCCTGACCTGTGCAGACCCTTATGCGGCACAACTGGTAACCACCAGGATGGCGGTGAAGGTTCTCACCTCCCACGCGGGAGGCCCCCAGTTCGGATTCTGCCAATGAAACCCTGTCATGACTAATGCTGTACAACTATGGAGACTGCTGCTCTGGGCCCTCCCTCCTTCTCTCTCTCTCTCTCTCTCTCTCTCTCTCTCTCGTCTTCTCTCAAACAATAAATCTTAACAAAATAAAAATAAAAAAGAACCAAAGCTCAGGTGACTGTTTTTTGGATACTCCTGTGACCAGCCCCAAAACGCGTGGAGCGCAAAGCCTGCTGTGCAGGATTCAGAGGAGAGTGAAGGAGCAGAGGCGTGACACTGAGTAACCGTGGTGACAGGGACAGAGGCAGCTGCGGGGAAAGGCAGCCACGCCTAGCTGAGGCCCAGAGATCTCCCCTCAGGGGAGAGAGGAGGGCATCTGGGAAACCAAGAAAGAAGAGGGAGAAGGATGAAAGAATTGAAAGTGACAGGTGAACCCCCGGAGCAAGGGGCACAGAAAGGCCACCGAGCCTCTAACAGAAGCCCACCCACCACCTTGTACCTTCTCTTTTTGGGACCACTGGTCCAGCACATCCCCAGCAAAGTTGAAGTTCTTAGGCAACGGTTTCTCACAGCGATTGATGGCTTCAAGGTCGGCCAGGGTCAGAGGTGCCCAAAGCCGGTGACCTCTGTGGAAGTGCCGGCCGGGTGGCTTGGCCAACAGCCAGATGAATCTGAGCGTCCGGTAGCGGGACAACATCTTCACGGTTCTGAGGGCTACTTGTCCACTGATCGGGTGTGGAAGTGCCACACGGCCTGAGGGGCAAGGTGGGTGGAGAGTGTGAGTCTCTCTGAGGCTCTGGGGTAAGCCTGAAAAGTGGCTGTGTGCCCCTGGGATGTTGAGGACACAGGAATACATCCCACCCTCCTTCAGGGCTGCAGCAGTTTGCCCCTGTCCAGCCTCCTCCCTCTTCATTCTGTCTGTGACCCTATCAGCTTTAAAAAACAACAACAACAAAAAAAGCCCCACAACTAGAGAATTGTCAAGCCTCTGTCCTCGTCTCCTTAAAAAAAAAAAAAAAAGATTTATTTTATTGTTTTGAGAGAAGGTAAGAAAGAGAGAGAGGGAGAGAGAGAGAAGGGAAGAGGGCTCAGAGCCGTCTCCATAGTTGTGCATCACTAGTTGTGACATGGTTTCACTCCACACAGGTGGGTGTGGGGCTGCGCAGGGCGGGAACTGCACCGGGGCCTCCTGCCTGGGAGGCGAGAACCCTCACCACCACCCCGGGAGTTACCAGTTTTGCCGCAGTTCAGCACGTGGGTTTGCACAGGCTGGGGTCGGGATTCGATCCCCGGACCTCACGGTTGCAAAGCAAGGGCTCAACCAGCTGAGTATCCTGGTCTCCCCAAAGCCCTGTCTTTTGTCTCCACCTTCTCCCCACCCAAACACTAGACAAACTGAATATTTGCTGCCTGGCTTGATGTTCAAGGCCCGTTTCTGTCTGCCTTGTACTCAATTCTAACTGTCTTGGCCGGCTTCTCGACTTAAATTTCCACGAAGATGTCGTCTGTCCTTCCCCGTGCTTTGGGCTGCCCTGCCATCCTCTCCCCGTCAGTCTCCCGTGACAACCGGTTAGAAACCTTGACTTAGGGCCTGGCTCAGCCACTTTCTGGCTGCAGGACTTTGGGGGGAAGTACGGCTCCCCCCTGCTCCTCAATTTCCTCATCTGCAAAATGGGGGAAAGTATTATTCCTCTCTCCGGGAATGATAATCAGGGTTTAATAAGCTCCTGCAAGTAAAATACTGAGCATGAAAAGAGCTCCTTCAAAGTGCTAACTCGTGCTGTTGTGAGAGTTATTTTCCTTCGCGCGGCATCATTTCATGAAAGACTCTTACAGGATGAACGGGGAACCCTGGACCTCACTCCCAACTTTCAAAACGGGCTTGGTGACATTCCCCTTCTGAACCGCCGTCTGCAACCTAACTTAGTTTTCCCCTCATTCTGTGATTATTTCCTTTCCTTAACATGCATGCGTACGACTCACGGGACCGCTACCCGTCTGTGTTAGTAATTTTTGTTTCTGTCGGGTGTGCCCCGTCTCCCTCGCCGACCTCGGTGATGTGGGGAGAGGCCGTGGAGCGCACGCGTGCTTAGCCCTGGACGGGGCTCAGAGCTTTCCTCGCTAACATCGTGAAGCCAACGCGAGTGGGAGACCGGCCCGTCTCACTCCTGACGGCGTTGTGTGCCGTTACCAGCTGTGGGGCCGGCGCTCTTACCATCTGCACTTTACAGGCAGAGAAGCGGGGGCCCATGTAGATGTAAGGACGAGGTGCGACCGAAAAATACGGTGAGTCTTTAAATTCATATACAGCTGCGGAGACGGCTCTGGGCCCTCCCCCTTCTCCCTGTCTCTCTCTCTGTCTCTCGCCTTCTCTCACACAATAAAATAATAAATAAAATAAAAAGAGATAAATGTGTTCCACCAAATATCTCCAGGAGGCATCTATAAAAGTGAGAGGGTCGAATGAGGTGATTTATAAAGACGTAGGGATTCCCAGAGTTGATGTAAAGGGAAATTTTAACAGTGAAAAGACGTTTGGGGCTCAGCACTGCGTCGTGTTCTCGGGGTGCAGTGTCTTGTCAGACTCTCTCGACAGCCCTAGGAGGCTCGTAGCTATTCGATTTGTACACATAGAGGGACCGAGGTGCTGAGAAATGAGTAATGTACCCAAGTGCAGCCTGTGGGCACCTTAAAATTCCAGCCCTTATCTGTTACCCGCAAGAACACACCATTATGGATTCTCTTCCCCATCCTTCACAAGGGAGGAGAAACAGACCATGTCCCCGGGAATGGGACCTTTGACCAGGGTGGGGTCGGAAGTCACCCAGGGGTGGCAGTGGGACTCCTCTCACTGCCAGACATCAGCACACTTCCAACCCATCGCGTTTACTAGGGTCACCTCCCCGTGACCCCGTGCATTTTTTCCTCCTTACCCGAAAATGGTCCAATCGATCCAGAGACGCCCTGAGCGCCTTCCCGGAGCCCGGGCTCTGTCCCTGCCCGAAAGTTGGCTCCTTCCTTCTGTTCGTCCGGCAGCACCTAAGACACCACAGCCCCGTGTCTTGAGGAGACTCCTAATCCCCTGGGAGCAGGTCTGTGGTTTCTCTGGACAACCTGTGGTTAAAGGGACAGCCGCTTATATGTCCCAGCTGGGGGGTGGGGGACAGAGGAAATGTAGGTGCGGTCTCCTCTGGTGGTTCCTCCAGGACAATGGCTAAGCCCCAGCAAGGATCGGATTACTGTCCTCCCCGGGCAGGTCGGGTCGTTATCCGTTATCCGTACTGCTCAGATGGCCCTGCTAGCAGAGCCTCTCGGCGTGATTGCTGAGTAGCCCGGGACATGGGCACGCTCGATTGACATGGCACCGCCAGATCTGGCCTGGCAGTTCTGCCCACGGACCACCGAAGCCCCGATCCAGTGCTCAGAGGAGATTGCAAGAAATCCTGCCCAGGCCCTGGCTTTTGTTGGGCACCATCTGCGTACTGGCCACCGTGAGGAGCTCACCCTGAACTTTGTCTCCTTTGGAAATTGTTCTGGGACCTTGACAGGTTTAAACATAAACTTGGCCTGCCTGTGCCCTTGCAGAGCTCAGCTGTTGGCAACAGGGACCACGTTGTGTGACGTCGGCACCTGCGTGTTGCGGGTTGGTGGCAGCAATGGGGATCAGAGTCCAGTGGTGCCTCATCTGATAGCCCGAAGAGGGCCTCTCCGGGGCTCAGACGTGAAGAGGGCTCATGCCAACGAAGTCCAAGGCTAAGCCCACCGTGTAGACGGAAGGCAGGCCCTTCGAAGATGCCCGTGTCCCCAGCCCCAGAACCTGTGCACATGTTATGTTATCTGGCAGAAGGGACTGGGCGGACGGGGTTAAGTGAAGGGTCTTGAGATGGGGAGGTGACCCTGGATTATTGGGGTGGGCACTGTGTAATCACCAGGGTCTCTATCAGAGCAAAGCAGCACCCGGCAAAGAGCACAGGCCTGGCCAGGGGCTGCTAGGCCCCTCAGCCCATGCACATGCCGCCCCCTACAGGGGTTCCGGAAAGGTGGAGCCCACCAGGGCGTGAGCTGGTGGGGGTGAAATGTGATTGAGCTTTGGAGCTGGGGGGCAAGACGACAAGGAGGTGGGCAGGCTTGCTGATGAGTTTGTTTCTAGTCTGTCTGAACAGAATCGCAGACATGATGAAATGGAAGGAAATGAACATGAACAGGTTGGGGGAGCACAGTCTACACAATTTTATATGTCCGCCTGAGCTGGACTGGACCTGGATGCAGGGCTGAGGATGGATCAAAAATGACGGTTCCGCTAGGGCTACAGTGACTTCCGCTTTGTTTGACTGCAGAACCGTGAGGCGAGCGATACAAAGATGTCAAGGTCAAGGTCAAGGGAGCGTGGAGGTTCATGGCAGCAAAGATAAGGTATGATGAGATAATGGAGGGCTGACATTCTCAAAGGCAGCCAAGTGCTGGCCTTCTGGGGGCGGGGGAAGCCCTGATTTACTGCGTTTGCCCATGCCCATGGTGTAAATACCCCATCATGGCTGATTTCGTGCTGCGGTTGCCCATGCCCATGGTGTAAATACCCCATCATGGCTGATTTCATGCTTGTTTGCCCATGCCCATGGTGTAAATACCCCAACATGGCTGATTTCATGACATGTTTGCTCATGCCCATGGTGTAAATACCCCAACATGACTGATTTCATGCTGTGGTTGACCATGCCCATGGTGTAAATACCCCAACATGGCTGATTTCATGCTGTGGTTGACCATGCCCATGGTGTAAGTACCCCAACATGGCTGATTTCATGACATGTTTGCTCATGACCATGGTGTAAATACCCCATCATGGCTGATTTCACGCTGCTGTTGCCCATGCCCATGGTGTAAATACCCCATCGTGGCTGATTTCATGCTGTGTTTGCCCATGAGAACGATGTCACCGAACACAGTGCTGGGGAGAGATCTGTGTACATTTGTCGGTGGTGATTGGTGGGAAGAGCCCACCACCACCGCCAATCTCCCTTCTTGTTATAAAAAGAAATTCTTGATGTGATGTAGTGCGCACACCTGTGTTTTACATCTTGCTCTGCCATTCATTGGGCCTCCTTAAGTTTTTTGGTTTTTTTTAGGATTTATTTAATTGTTTTTGACAGAGACAGAGACAGAGAGAAGGGGGAGGGCCCAGAGCAGTCTCCATAGTTGCACAT